>VXBX01000457.1:1104591-1137522 GCA_013400415.1 Scytalopus superciliaris
GCCCATTCCAGCAGCGCCCGTTCGCGGATCAGCCCGGTTCGTGCGGAGCCTCTGTTCCCGGGGCGCCTGGGGTGGGGAATAGCTGCAGGGATGGGGCTGGCTGCGCCGGCTCTGCCCGGGAGAAAGGCAGGTGCCATGGGGTGAAAAGTGACATCTCCCGTACCGCGAAGTTCACAGGAGCCGCCTGCCTAATGCGTATTCTCCGCCTGCCTAAGGCACATCAGCTGAATCGTTCAAGCTGAATCCTCGCACCTTTTGTAAGCGTAACTGGTGTCGGTGAGTGACTTCTACAATAGAAGTTGCTTAATGAAGAGAAGAGCTTTGTGTTTTAACCGTTGTGCGAGGTTACATCATATAATGAATATGCAGTAGGTAGGCGGAGAATATGTATTAGATAGGCGGGTTCGTGTAAACTACTGTGTAAAACATGTAACTTTTTAGCCCAGTGTGCTTGATTTGTGGAAACCTTCACCTTGTACACTGTGCAGTGTCTCCTTTCTAAACTAGAATCTGTGTCTGCGTTTAGAGAGCTCCCAAAATGGGCAGAGTTCCCACACCATGAGATGCCGAGGGGACAACCAGAGGCTGCCGATCGGGGTTGCCCCAAGTGCCTCTCCTGATGGTTCCTCAAGCCATCGAACGGGAGGCTCCAATCAGCCCAGCCGGGATGGGGATAGGGATGGGAGGGGGAGATGCGGCGCCCAGGACTGCACCGGGCAGAGGGCACTCCCTGGGACAGGAAGGGACCACAGGCTGCGGTTCATCAATGGCCCTCACAGCAGCCTCTGGCAGGGACATGCCTGGGGGTCTGCCAGGTACCTGTACCATGCCAGACATCCCCTGGACACCATCCATTCCTCCTCCCGTGGGCACCACACCAGGACAGTGGAAAGTAGAGTGTGTCCAGGGAGCTGGGATGAGAGTCCCCATGCTCCTTCCATGCCCAGCAGGAGCAGGGTATTGTCAGTATCCGAGAGTCAGCACAGGGGGCTGTGCTGACCTTCCCTGTCTGCGAGGTTTGGGTCAGGTGCCTGGGATGTTCCTGCTGCAGGGGCTGTGCACCTTGAGGAGGATTTCTTGAGAGGCTGTAGAAATACCATCAGAGCCCAGGGCAAGACCGTCTGCACCTTCACTGTGGTGAGTCATAGGGGGCCTGGTACAGACAGGGGGGCAGCTCTGTGCTCTCCTAGGGGACAAGTAGGTCAGGTGACACGGTGATACCCACTCAAAAGGTGCATCTCTCAGCCACTCATGGCTCTAGGCCCACTCCTTGTCTTCCTTAAATCACTGGTGGGATCAGAGGTGGTTGCTCATGTGGAAGAAGGGCAGCTGAGGGCTCCTGTGCAGTTTCTTCCACATCCTCTGCCACTTCCCAACATGGGCTCTATCATGTCTTTGAACAGATGGATGGAGACCACTTGCACCCCATGGTGACAGCCTCTCCTGGGCACTGCATGCCTCTGGAGGCGACACACTTTCCTTGGGCTTCCATCAGGATAGTCAAGGGAAAGGGATGGCTTTTTGATGGGGTCAGTCTGGCTCCTGGTTCTTTGCTTCTTTCTGCCTCAGTGGAGTAGCTGGGAGCATGTGAGGTAGCAGTGAGGCAAAATGCATCCTGGCACTTCTCAGAGGTATGAATTTACCTGCAAGGAGACCCAGGGTAATGGGACACACAGCTGCTGAATCACTGCAGGACAGTCATGAATGTGCCGCATCTTCCAAGCAGAGCAGGAGGACCTGTCAGCTGCCCTCGAGGTGATGCTGACCTCCTGCCCCCAGCAGGGAACTGGATATCCTGCACTGCCACCCAAGGGGGCCCAGGTGTCCTGCCTCTCTTGGGCCAGGTGGCCAAGGCCATCCAAGGCAACGTGGGCAGGGGACACCCAGGGGGATGTGCATAGACACTCACGTGATTCGTTAATGACTACCTAATGACCTTGGGGGGTGCCAAGAGGGCGACTGCAGCCTCCTGGACACCTGTCCACTCCCAGACATCCACTGGACCTTGCTCTTTGCCCTGCCCCTCCTCCTGGATCCTTGCCCATTGGGCCCAACTGGGGCCAGTATAAAAGACAGGCAGAGGAGTGGGAGGGATCCCGGAGACCTCCAGGCCATAAGGGAAACTGAGAGCCACACACAGGTGCGGGTGAGGGATGTGTAGGGGACTGGAATGGCTGTGGGAAAGGGGCTGTGAGGAACCCAAGTGTCTGGCAGGGGAGGGAGGCTGTGTACCGCATCCAGGCACGGGGGCAGGGGGTGGATCCATAGGGGACCCAGGGGTGTGAGGAGCAGGTAGGGAGTGTTCTGTAGGGGACTGAGGCCTCTGTGGAGTGCGTAACCCTAGGGGACTCAGGTGTCCCCGGGGTGTGCTGCGGGGGACCCACGCATCCAGGTGAGATACACAGATGGCCCATTTGCCCAGGGCTGGGTACCCATGCACTTAGAGGGGATTTGCAAGGGACCCAGGTGTTTCTGAGGGGGAATTTGTAGAGAAATCGGGGTGGTCCAGAAGTCCAGGTGTCCCTAACCCCATTTTCCACAGGTGGCCATGGCAGGCTGGGTGCTGTGGATGGCGCTGGTGCTGGCAGCGCTGGCGGGGGCAGAGGCCGAGAGCCGCTATGAGAAGTTCCTGCGGCAGCACGTGGACTACCCGCAGACAGCCACGCCGGCCGCGCACCGCTACTGCGAGACTATGCTGGCACGCCGGCGGGTGACGGCGCCGGGGCGGCCCTGCAAGCCCTCCAACACCTTCGTGCACGCGCCCGCCCAGGAGCTGGTGGCTGCCTGTTCCCAGGCGCCTGACGCCACGGGGTTCCAGAGCACCCCGGCAGCCGTGGGTCTCACAGCCTGCCGCCTGCGGGGCGGCAGCACCCGGCCCCCCTGCGCCTACCGCGCCCGGCAGCTCCAGCACCATGTGCGCGTCGCCTGCCGCGACGGGCTGCCCGTGCACCTCGCTGGCACCTACGCGCCCCCACAGTGAGGCTGGGGGGGGATGCAGAGCCCCCCTCCTGCTGGGGGCTCTGCTAATGCCTGCAATAAAGCAGCTCTCACAGGCCTGGGCTCCAGCATCGGCTTCTGGGGGGACCCTGCGATCTTACCCCTCTCTGGGTGTCCCGAAGCCCCTTGGGTGCCCCCAGCCCTGTACAAGGTGGAACTAGCCCCTCATGGAACTAGCCTTATAAACCCTTGGGTTTTCCCAGCCTCATGGGTGTCCCATGGACCCCTAGGGTGTCTGACCTCTCCTGTGCCCTCTCTCCTTTCTTGGGTGTTTCATAACTCCCATGGGTGCCCCATAACCACCCCATTTCTCCAGCCTAGGGTCCCCCTGATCTCCTGGATGTGCACCCAACTCTCTTCCCCAGTATCCTCACCCTTCGGGTGTCACGTTGCTTTCCTGGATGCTCCATAGCTCCCACAGGGACCCACAACCTCCCATGAGCCTCATAACCCCCTGGGCACCCTCAACTTCCCCCATGTCTGCCCAATAAACCATCAGGTGCCCCACAGTCGCCTCACCCACATGCCTCTGACCCCATCTGTGGACTCTCTGGCTGCTGCGTCTGGGCCCCATTGGCACACCTATGGGACTGAGCCCTGGCTGGGGCCATGCACAACCTTAAACTACCACCTCCCACACACACACACACACACAGTGCACATGAAACATGCACTGTACAGACAACATACAGCCACACACACAGCACAAAACATACAACACTCACACCCCTGCTCCTACCCGTAGCACACATGCATGCACAGGACACATGTACAAGCACATACACACAATATGCACACACTGCATGTACACATGCACAAGTATTTTCTTGCATTTCATTTTCATGCATTTCAGCTTGTGTTCATCACCTCTTGTCCTTCATTTCTCCCCGTCAGTACTTGCCAGTACACCTATAAGCTTCTTCTGCCTGAGCCTTCTCCAGGCTGAATAATCTTAGCTCTCTAAGCCTCTCCTCTGATCAGAGATGATCCAGTCCTTTCATCATCATCAACCTCTTGCTGGACTCTCTGCAATATGTCCATGTCTCTCATGTACTGCTGACATTCAGGTGCTGTGCTGCAGCAAAAAGGCAGCCCAGATGCACTCAGAAATTGTAGCTGAGGAGGAAAAGGAGTGCAGCAAATGGTCTTCCTGATCCTTTTCCATTGCTCCCTCTCCAAATACATCTCTTGCTCATGTGCCTGTGGAGAGATGCCTTGCAGAGCTCCAACTCTCAACTCTGCCCCAGTGTGGAGAGCCCTACTCTCTGTGCACTGGAGAGGAACTGGGGTATTTCAAGGGTATTTGGGGCATTCCTGGCCCAGCAACATCCAGCAGACTTGCTTCTCCACCCTCCTCCCTCCTGGCTATGGGAGAAGCTGGGTGGGCTGAGCTGCACAGGAGGGAATACCCGGGGTCTCTGCAAGTACAAGGGTTTGATCTCTGCTTCTTGCTACCTTGGTTCTCCAGGATTTGGAGGAAGATTCCAGCCTCTTCATTTGTTCTCAAGCAGCAGTGGGCCATTTACAGGCAGTGATCAGCAAATCTGTAATGGCAACAAGTAGCAAAAAAAAGCCAGGGAGGGACTGGTGCCTGAAAATAAAGGAAGGGCTTTTGCATTTTTATGTTTTAATAGAACATTGCATTTATTTCTTAATTGCGTTCTCATTTAGGTACTTTCATGTCCTGCCTATCACAGCCAAATGTAAAGTTGCAAGGTTTGTGGTTGATTTTGCCTTGTGACCCAGCAGGGAGACAGAAACTCTCATCTCTGCTTGGTGAGCGAGAGTTAAGCTGCTTTCCTAAGGTCACAGAGAAAGTGAGACAGGAGCTCAGTTCAGGCCTCCTCAACCCTTCCCTTCCCATTTATGTGCTTTTATCTGAAGAAAAGACAGAGATGCAAGCAAAAATGTTTCCACAACAGCACTATATTCCAAGGGAATACTATCCCAAAGCTTGTGTCTGAGTAGTATCTGCTTCAATTTTATGCCCAGAGTTTGCTCTGACAGTGGTCAGTCTGCCCTTCTCACTCACTGTATTGTTAAACAATTAACTCCTTTGCCAACAACTGGTTGTTACATGTTTAGTACATGGAAATTAAGCAAATGGTGCTGACTCACATGCTTTGCTTCACTGTGGCTCACATAATCCCAGTGCCCAGCATTTGATGCTATAAAATGAGAGGCATGAGCAGTGTGTTAATATTTGCAGTGCTACTGTGGAAATTTGTTTCTGTTTCCTGTAAAGCAAGGGCATTTTTGCAGAACCATAGCAGGGAATTGCTTAAGCAGGCACTGCAAGGGCCTTAAAAAATATTTACTCAGCAAAGTCAATACCAGACTCCATGGATTTGGCAGAATGAGTCCTGTGAAACCAGGCTGTTGCTGCATGCCATGCATGCCAGAATTGACATGGAAAAAGCTTCTTTTCAGTGCTATCACCTGCTCTTAAAATATACACTGCACAAATACAACAAAATACGACTTTCTGTGCAGCATTTGCAATAATAATTTTTCCATGGAGTTTTGGTCTCCACCTTCTTAATAACCAAGTAATTCATCTAAGCTATGTGGCATGCTTTCCAACATCAGGATAGCTTGAAAAGGGGTAGAAGCACTCATAAAAGTCAGACTTCATATACCTTTAAAATCAAAATGTCTTTAATAAGCAGTTACCTCCCTAACTTTAGGCATTAATTTTGCTCTTTTAATTGAAAAACATTAATCTAAATATTTTGGAGCAACCATCAAAGGAAGGAGAAAACTACTTCTTCTACCACTCCAATGCTGTTTTTTTTAGTTCCAGGAAGAAATACCAGATATTCCTCTTTGTATTGACACTGTTTATATGCTTAAAATAAAGCAGATATCAACGGAGATTTTAGAAAATCCATTACTTATCCATTTGACTTTGTCTGGTTTTTTGTATCTGTGTCTCACTAAGGAGATCCAAATGATGGAGACTGTTTTGCCTGAGCTTTTTGGTCTGTTTACCATGAAATACTGCTGATAGAATTATGGGAGCAATAGGAATGGGCTTCACATCACCCTAGAGATGACTCTTGAAATCACTTTCCAAGCCTGGCACAAAAGAACCTTTTACTTTCTCATATGGCACATTTTAATGAATGTGCAATTTGAACAATTTAACCACAAGGACTAATTTCTACCATTGCAAGTATCTCCGTGAGTCCTCTTTTTTGGCCCTGTAGCTTGGTCTGAGCAGCTCACCTTCCCTTACCAGTGAGGAGTGGCAGAACCCATCCTCACTTTCCTTCCTTAAATGCTGGGATGTTCCCACCACTACCCTATAGCGAGGGAGGCCAGAGCTGAGAAAAGCCACCTCTTTCTGTGAAGGACTGAGCTGAGAGGAAGCAAAGAGAAAGGACCAAGCTTCCAGAAGTACCTGGGAATTTTGTTCTGAGGTGTGTCCCAACCCAGCATCTGGCAGCTCAAAGAGGCTCTTACCTCGCTCTCGATGTCTTCTATGTGGTAATGGCCCAGGTGCCTGACAAAGCAAATAACCAACCCCAGCTTTCTCCACCCACACACAGACCCTTGGGACAGAGGTTCTTGAAGGAGTCAGCACTGGCAAATACAAAACCCATGCCCTTCCTTCCTGCAGAGGGACACACGGCAGTAAGTCCCTGCTGACTTGTGTGGAGGCATTTGTACGATTTCAATGTGAGCCATTGCCCGCTCTGCTGTCATGCTGCTCACCCAGAAGGTGATGTCTCTGGCCCTGGGCATCCCTCCTCGTGCTGCCCCAGCTGGGCCAGGGGCTCTTGCAGTGGGTGCTGCCCCTTCACTGCAACCTGCTCTTACTCCTGGGTTATCCTCCAGCTTTGAGTGATGCTCTGGAGCAGGGAGGCAGGGTCACCAGACCACTGAGCAAGAGGGCTTCTAGCAGCAGTGCCTGCCCAGTGCTTGTCGTGGGGTTTTGGATCTTGGCCTCATCTTGTGTCAGGAACACACAACCTCCCCACCAAACTCACCTGTGCTGCAAATGCACCAGTCAGCAGCTGTGCCCAGCTCCCAGGAATCTGTTCTCCATGGGGATAGCAGGCACTGGCAGAGAGCTGTCTTGCCATCTTTCTCGTGTGCATGGACCACTGGCAACCTGGTCAGAGGGAGAGGGGCTACCAGGCTGCCTTGGGGCAACAGAAACCCTAATGCACTTCTCCAGTCCAAACATTGACCCTAGAACCCAAAACCTAGGACTCTTTAGGCTGGGGGAGCATGAGCTATCATAGGAGAACGTATCAGCAAAGCCTAGAGCTAAGAATTTCTGTTTACATGAGAGCAATCTTAAATCCAATCTTAAACCCAATCTTAAAATAATACAGCTAAAAGAGCTACAAGACTATTGTTAGCCTCTAGTCTGCTGGGAATGCTGCTGCAAGGTGCCAGGACCAAAACCAGAACCAGTCTCAAGTGCCCAAACTCAAGGGAAAGAGTTTTGGTCAGGTTAACATCCCATATCATGCAGGCCCTGTGCCAATACCTGTAACAGTGTTTGTCACTAAACTGAAACTCAGCATGCAAAATGGATCCAATTTTGTTTTATGTGGGCTGGTTGAATGTTTGGCTATTTCTTGAGCCCCACTGAGTGCTCAGCTCAAGCTTTGCAAGCCACTTGCCTTTCATGTTGTTTCTGTTGCCAGCACAGCTTGGATTTGTCTTGGCCAGGCCCTGTCTCCTTCAGTGCTGTCCTCCAGAGCTGCTGCCAACCTCTTCCCTACATCCATGCTGAGAAACCGAGTCATCTCTCCATCTAATCTCAGAAAAACATGCTGGGCTCCTTCAGACAGGTTCTCCAGCTGTTTCATCACTCTGCTGACCATGTGAGACCACATGCAGCAAGTCAGAGCCAGGCTTTCCAGAGTGATGTGTTCAGGATGATCTGTTGGACAGCGGTTCCCAAGCCAGAAAGCTCCTGCCACCTCTGCTGGAGGGAAGTGGACCCAAGAGTCAGATGCAAGAAAGCCCATGTATTAAAAAATCCCTGGCAGCCACAGTTGGAGCCATCCCACATTCTTCCAGCAGGCAGGGACATGCACAGCCTCCTCCCTAAGGGGATCAGGGGAAATTCATTGCAAATGGGTGCCCAGCCAAGGAACCATCCCCTCCCATCAGCAGCAACCAGAGCCAAACAGATAAAAAAATCCAAATCCAGGTGAGAAGCTTGGAGAAGATTCACAGAAACTGTATGAAATGCCAAAAAAAACCCTGAGGAATTCCAATTCCCCAAAAGAGTAGGCTAGGTCTGGAGGTGAATCAAGGCTGGAGGAAGGCACTCATGAATTTCTCTCTGAGTTGGGAGGGGGGATAGCTCACTCAGCTGGTGACATCCCATCTCAGCTAAGTGGATGCTGGGCTCTCTCCATGTGTCCCAAGCCTACCCTTTCTCCCAGGGCTGCAGAACTGGTGCCAGGAGCAGAGCAGCTCACCTCTGCTTCATGTGGGGGTGGAAGAGTAAAAGAAGCCCACAACCTTTTGGAAAACTGGTTTTTTTTTCTGAGCAGCATGGTCTCTCTCTCAAGCTGAGTGGCTGCCCTATGCCTGGATGGAGTGAAAAGGGCTGGAGAGAGCCAGGCCAGTTTCTCCCTGTTTCATTGTGCTGCTCTTGCATCACATCTGTTGGAGGAGTATGTTTGCAGTGCACCCTGCCCTGTGCATCTCTAATTCAAACACCAGCAGCAATAAGATCATCCCAGCCCAGGGCTCCCAGCCTTTCACATACCGGCTCATCTCTTGATAAAGGGGTTAAATAAATGTTAGACACAAGAGACAGGTGAATTACCAGGCAAAGGGAAGGAGCTGAAGGGATGGGGAAAGCAAAGCAACCTGGCCCTGACTTTCCCCCCAAAGCCTTGGAGGTGAACTGGGGATTTTCCATTTCATTAGCTTTACAAGGGGTAATTCCCAGCACACAGCATCATCCTCATGAACAGAGCCATCCCAAGCTCTCTCTCACCCTTTCATATCCAGCAGTGTGCATGGCTGCACCACTAGACAAGAAAACCATGCTCTATTAGTAACTAACAAAGGTAACAGGCAGCTGATACTGAATTGCCCACAGTGAAAAACGCCACCAATATACAGAAAAAACAAGCAGTAATTTTTTGGTTTTAAAGTGAGAAACAGAATAGATGCCAAAACCCATAAAAAAATGTGAATTTGAAAGTCCCTCCTGATTCTCCCTTGCATAGGAGCATTATGTGAACTGACCTTGCTCCCCAGGAGAAGCAGACAACCATTCATCCCAGCTGCCCACGCTGGGGCATGGTGGTGTTCTTGGGCAAAAAGGCTCGGAAGCTTTGGGAGAGGTGGGGATCAGAGGACTGTCCCACAGGCACAGAAATCAACTCAAGTACCTGGAGTTCATTAGAAACATGCACACACACAGGCAGGAGTTTATTAGTCCACATTTAACATACCAAAAAAAGATAATCCCCCAAAATAGGGTAGGTTCCCAGTTTTGCCTGCTCACAAACTAACAGTGCTGAGGATACTAAACGTGTCTGGTGCACTCTGAGTGGAGTGCGGGGCAGGAGCTGAACGTGCATTCGGTGCCGAGATTCAAACCTCTCCCATACGAAGGCGCTGTGTACCTTTAGCTGCAGGGCAACCAGGAGCCCTCGGCTGCCTCCGAGACACGTCCAAGGTCAGAGCAGCTGCAGCAGTTTTAATGTGTGCAAGAGGGAGGCCGGCTCAGCAGATGCCAAGTACTGGCAGCACAGCCAGTCCTCCAGTTCAATGCTCCTCTCCGTGTCCACAGCCCTCTCTGCGAACTTCATCATGAGCAGGGCACGCTTCATGTCCACCCAGTTCTGAAGCACCTGCCGGAGGTATTCCCTATGGCCCAGGGGCTGTTCCACGAGGTCTTTTCGGGGCCCCCACAGCAGGCACTGCAGCATCCGCTTGGCGTCGGCGATGCGCACACGCTTGATGGGATCTGCTTCCAGCAGCAGGTGTGCCAGCTGCTGGAGACCCCGGGAGTAGATGGACAGGCTGGGCAGAGCAGGGAGGTCCTCGGGGCTGTACTCCTGCTCCCGGAGGTGCATCTTTTCCTCAAAGGGGTTGGGCTGGTGCAGCAGTTCGTAGATGAGAATACCAGTCTGAAACTCATCAAATTTTTTGTACTGAGAAGCCGACACAATCTCCGGGGCCAGCCGGGCCTGACTCTTCTTCAGTTTGGAGTCTCCAGTTCCAGGCTTCTGTTTAGCTTTCAAAAAATTGCTGATGATGAGACGGGGCAAGTGTTTGTCATCTTTGGCTTTCACATAGCTCATGGGGGCCTTGCAGGGAACAAGCAGGAGGTTCTCCAGGCACAGGTCGCGATGGATGATGCCGTGCTCTTTGAGATGCTCCAGGCCGTTGCAGAGCTGGAGGAGCAAGAAGCACACGCGACGTTCATATTGCTCAGGCTTGGCCTGGTGCAACATCACTGAGTCCCTCACAAAGTCAGCAGTGGTCTGGCTTGGCACCTCACGGGTAATGACCACCACACAGTCGTGCTCACTGGCAGTGCGGGAGGGATAGAGGCCATCCCCAGGCATGCTCTTCCCCACATCTGAGGCCAGCAACATGCTGGAGGGGACGGAGGCCACAAAATGCCCACAGTCCTGCTGGATGTTGAAATGGACTGGCACTGCAGGGCTGCAGTATGAAGCAGTCACCTTGGACTCCTGGGTTTTACAAATCTGTGAGGACAGACCAAAGGAAAAGTCTTATCAACTAGTGAAAGAAACAGGGCAGAGACCAGAAGTTGAGGCAGGTTCCTAAGCTGCAATTTGCAGATGCTAAGACAACAGGAGAAGCAGAATGCACATCAGTCCCCTAAGTACATTAAACTATCTCCTTGCTTGGGGATTGTTCTTGCCTTGCAAGACCCCAATGTTAGCAACCGGATGTCTGTATTGCATTTCTGAGCATGCTTCCTGTGCCAGGCAACACCCAGTAACTGCAGGAAAGGAGGATGGTAGCCCTTACATGAATAACTTTGGAAGATTTTGTTTCATTGCCAACAGAATCGACATAGCTTTTACATCACGGATGTCACTGAGATAAACCACTGCAGCCCAGGAGACATTCTGCAGAGAGAAAAGCAAAGCCTGTGGCAGAAGTGTGCCACCTCCATCTCTGGAGATGGCTAACCTTTCTCCAGACGAGGCCCCATGCAATGTGACATGTCTGTGAGCATAGTGCTGTTTGGAGTGAGAGGTGGACAGAGACCTCCAGCACTTTTTTCTCACCTAACCCTTCTCTGGTCTTCAGCCCGAGAGCCACTTTCTCATACTCCTCAACCATTCTGCTTCCTTGTGTCATCAACTATTCTCAACTCCCTGATCAATGGCTAAGGGAAACCAGCAACAAGCTGCACTCATCAGCACAGGGTAAAAAAACACCAAAGAGAAAATGGATGCTAAACAGCAGGCCTAGAAATAAGTGAAAGTGCAACAAACTAGGGAGGAAAATCATTTTATAATCTAAATGCTCTTAAACCCATGACTTCTATATTAATTTTGTTCTGTATTTTAGCTTTATGACTGCATTAGACACTAAACAAACTCAAACCCAGGCTTATTATAGGTATATCCATTAGCTTATGGGACCTTCTGGCATTTCTATTATATACTTCTTTCTTTTCCTTTATTTAGCAATGTATTTATCTTATTCACAGAAATCAGCAACAGGCTGAAACTCAGCGTAAAAGGTTTCAAACCCTGGAGTACGCCACTGCCAGTCACAGCATGCGTGCACAATTGGACAAGAAATCAAATTTGCCTCGGAGTTAAAATATACAGCAAGAATAGAGAGGAGCTGGATAAGTGGGCTGCTTTTGTACTCCTCTAGCAAGGGCTTGAATCGAGGCATTTGCAGGTAATTCACTCAGACGAGACAATACTGTGGAGACTGGGCATTTCAAATCCCTATTGTCCTCTCCTTTCTAAACAAAAATCCCCCGCCGCGGCTGCCTGCTTGCTTTGTGGAAAGGCAAGCCTTGGAGAGCTAGGCAGACTGCAGATTGACCCAGGATGACGCAGTGTCCCCAAATGCGGAGCAGACCTTCCAGCCCTCTGGCGAACAAACCTGCTTGTTCCTCCCACAAAGGAAAGACGTGCAAGGCATAGGAAAAGGGGAGGAACTCCTGGCAAGAGAGGAGTCTCTGGAAGAAAAACTGCAGCCAAATGAATACATGGAGATCTTCCCCATCCAGCCATTCTTCATGACTTTGGCTGCACTAGAGGCATCCTCCATGCTGCAAGCTCAAAGCGGGAGCCTGGGGCTGGCTTAGTCACACATCTCTAAGTGGAGAAAGAAGCCAAGGCATAGAGCATATCTTGGCTTAATTCCTCTAAAGAAGTTTCATGGCTCCCTCAGACCGCTTTATACGGTGCCATGTCTGCCTGTGCACAGCTCAGACTCTGGCTCCTGCTCCTCAGCAAGCTCCTTGGCTCAAGTCAAATCCTTTGCCCCTTTTGAGCTCTCCAAGTCTAATTTTAACTACAGGTCTGTGATCTCTTTCATGTAAAAAAATCTATACCAGAAGGCAGGAGGGGCAGCTAGGAATCAGCCAATTGTAATGTTTCACAATTATTCATTTCCTACCATTTTGGCTACCAAATGGATGGTGGCAGACAGGAACACTGGAGGAACTGTATCCATGCACATGGGTAAATACATACACAACATCACTATGCTGGCACAGAGTATACAGCCTTGCTGGAGTTGTTTTGGCTTTGTTAAGATGCTCTGCAGTGTACCAAGAGCACAGAGTAAGCCCATGTCACAGGCAGGGACACAAGTGCAGTGCTGTTAAGAGGTTGAAATGTGCTGTTTCTGCCTTGGCAAGAATTCAAGCACTACAGCCATAGAGCTGAGCCACTGACGCCCACCTAACACGGCAGGCAAAAGCAAAGTTGTGTGTGTGTGTGTGTGTGTGTGTGTGTGTGTGCCACAGGCACTGCAGACTGAAAAGGCACACAGCAGTTCACCACCATTCTGAGGCTTCAGGAGAAAAGTTGCACTGGATTTGGTACAACACACAAGAAAAGCTGCAGCTCTGAATCCTGGACTAGGGGTATTGGTGCAAGAGCTCATCTAACTCCACACTGGTTATTTACAGTCCCCTTGTTGAGGGGGTAACTGTATTTCCCTTAGTATATGAACTAGTTTTAAAGCTGTCAGTTACTAAAACATCCCCTTAGGGTTCATAACAGAGGAAACAATTCAGCAAAGATTTTTTTTTTCTTTTTTTCCTTGCTTAATGCATCTCTGACAGTGGTTTTTTGGGAATTACTATAGGTTTTGAAAACAAGCTGAAGAGCAAGCAGCAATGAGATGCCCCTAGTGTTAAGTCAGAATGGAAATTAAAATCTCTGTATTCAAGCAGTAACATAGATCAAGAACTAAAATCTGTGGGATGTCCATGGAACAGATTGGATAAGCTTACTCATCCAGGTTTCAAAGAGCTGAACTATTGCACCTCAAGTTTCCATTTCAAAAATGTATTCCATAGAGTTACAGGAAAATATTTCAGACCTGACCTTACACAGCATGTCTGGGTCAGCCTCACATTGTTTAATTGGGATCTGCAATAGCTTATCGCCTGTAGTTTCAGGATCATATAAGCACTCACATGGTTTCTGGGTCAGACCTTCCACTTAAAGGCAGCAGAAGCAAAAATGCTGTCTTTTGTACAGCCTTTCATCAGCTTGTGTCATCAGAGGCAAATGCCTCTGAGTTTACTACAGAGTATTTGCACAAAGATGTTTTTAGAGAGAAACTGGTTGTTTCAGACCCCTTCAGCAATAAGCATCTGAGTGGCATTTGTTACAATGAGAACTACTCCAAGAACTACTTTACAAGTGGTAGGGAAAAAGTGGCAATTTTGGAAGTGGGTTTGCTTGCCAAACTTCACCTGTGAGAAATACAAGCAGAGAAAAACAGGCTGTTGTGTGCTGATGGTGCTTGTCACTCTTTCACTCAAATCCATACACCAGAAAGGGGGAAAAATAAGTTTGAAGGTTCAGTCCCAGCTCAGCTACTGTGGACTCCTATGCAGCCTTGGACCCCGAAGCTCTCAGCCTCATCCTCCCAACTGGAAGATGGAGGTAAGCCTGGATACCTCCTGGGTGTGGACTTACCTTCACAGCATAGGTAGTAGAAGGGTCCTTGGAGCAGGTGGCACAGTAATATATTGCATCCCCCGAATCGCAGCAGGGCTTGTTGCACGTCAGCTTGAAGAGAGACCAGTTGTTCTCGCTGAAGTGCAGCTCGTTCTTCTGCTCCCGCATGAAGCAGTCCTCGCACCTGGCAACCAGGCGGCGCAGGGACTCGGCGTACAGCGCCCCCAGCTTGGCGTACACCCCCTCCTTGCTGTCGATGTTGCTCAGGAGGTTGTGGAAGCTGGAGGCCGAGGACACCTGGCTGGACACACTGAGCTGCGAGGAGGAGAGGGACTGCAGGTTTCTGCTGGGCACGCAAGCCCCTGTGCTCTTACCGCTAGCTGAGCCCCAGTAGCTGTTTCCTTTGGAGCCTTTCTCCAGCGACTCCGAGGAGGAGAAGGCACCGGGGCGGCCCCCCAGGCAGACATTGCTCTCCGAGTGGCTGACATTCAGCCTGGGGCTGGCGGCACTGGCTGCTTTGACTGAAGATGCCTGTCCCCCAAAAAAGCCATCTGGAGAGGACACTGTTCTGATCACTGTCTTCTTCTGGGGCAGAGGGGGCGGGCAGCTGGGGGCAGAGGAGGGACCATCCTCACTGGAGACGGGAAGGAAAGGGACAGGAGGAAACACTTGGCTCTCAGCTGGAGGGGGCGAGTGGTTCGGCTCAGACGAGTGCCCTAGGAGACAGCAACAGACAAGAGGATGCCATGAGCAGCCCCTGCAGGCTGGGAGCACAGGTCCCTCTCCATAGCCCTGACACCCACAGGACTGCTGTGCTCCCAGCCAGGGCAAGCCAGGTTACATCTGAACTCAGCGCACAGTTCTCGACTATTCAAAACTGCAGAGTTTCACAGAAGGGGTTATAGATTTAATCCAGTTTAATACAGCAGGTTTGCAAAGCAGGCTGCAACCAGCCATCCAGAGAAATGCGCTTCCCCACCCCCAAAACCACTCCCCTATGAACTGCACATACAGTAGTAAAAAAGGTAGTAGAGGGTAAATATTTAAGCTGTGATGTCATCCACAGGGAGGCAAGAATGAAGCACTCAATACAAGGACACTCTTTTAAACCCAGCCTGTTTCACCTGGGAGCTGCCGCCCAGTGCTTCAGCAGCACAGCATGATAAGGAGAGAGTGACTCACACTACACAGCTCCAGCCCTCTGGCCATACAAGAGCAGCCCGGGAAGTATATTGAACCTTTCTCCTTGCTGCATACTGGGTAAGGGTCACTGAGCAAGGAGTGGGATTTTGGCAACTTTCATCCTCCTGAAAGAATCTGGCCTTTCCCCCCTGCCTGTCTCCCAGCTTATTGCCAGACCTCTTTGCTCAGAGGGCAGGTTGGCCCCGCTAACATGCCACTAAACCCAAAGCAGCTCCACATGCCATCTGTGCATGGATTGGGTTGGGATCGCTGGCTCATTTTAGGCTGCTGTAGCAGTTGTTTTCCTACCTGGGCCAAACTGGAGACAGGTAATACAATTACGTGCCATGGAAAAAGTCAGACATTTAAAAAAAAATGAACAAAAAGGTGATTTGACATTGAAATAAAGAGCAGTAATTTCAGTCATGGAACCAGAACAAGTGAGGAGTGCAGGGGAAATTAAAAGAGATACAATAACTTAGGTGAATTTTTCTATGCCACTTGAATGACAAATGGGACTATCGATAAAACTGAGCTCTGCTAACAATTTGCATGCAAACGTAGACCTTGCAAGGTGCATGGTGGGGTTTAGCTCCAAGCAAGCTTAGCAGATAGCAGGATCTACTGCTTTCTTTACATCCAGCTTCTAAAAGCTGCAGAGTGGTAACAAACCATCCTTCCTCCTCACAAAGCTGCTGGTAAGGATTCAGCTGCCAGCAGGCACTTCCTCACAGCAGCTTTCTGCCTGCTCTGCAGGAACGCCCTGGGGCAGTTTCATGCCAGCCCACAGCAGACACTTGTCTCCCTCACAACCCAAGTGACTCACCAACATCAGACACAACCTCCAAGCACAGGGGCTCAGATCCCTGAGCTTCCAGCCTGTCCCAGCGTGTCACTTGCAGACTCAAAGCTGTACCAGCTGTGCCACAGCAGCAATCCCTGTTAGCTGCTCATCAGCTGAGACCACATAAGGTGAGGGCAGGTTCCCTAGTTCTCTGCTACCAGAGTGGATGATAGCACACTCTGGCCCTGTTGCTCCCCACCAGAGTTTGGTAGCACAATGTCAGTTTTCATTTGTCCCCTGCAGTGCCAAGGCTGCCTGTATGGGACTACCAAGGCACCTCCTGTAATGCACCCCATCACAGCAACATCATTGACAGTTCCCTCAGGAATGAGCAGCACTGATTTTGGCTTCTGCAGAAGATGAGCTTCCCATGCAAGGTGGTTTCAGCACCCCGTTTCTGACAATATGCTCAGAAACAGCTCTGTAGGAAATGTGTATCAGCACACATCTCTTTTGCCCCAGTACTTGGGTGCTGAGCTGTCTGACTCCTGTTGGACCCTTACCCCGGGTGTTTGACTACATTGCACACCCAGTTGCTCAGCAAGTGACTGCTCTCCAGTTTCAGCTGAGAAGCATATGGCTCAACAGTTCAGATGCATGCCCCAAACTTTAATGAAAACCCAGGCAGCTGCATCACACCATAACAGCTCCACAGGAAAGATTCCCTCTATTAAAACCCTGTCAAAAGCCGCAGGCAGGGATCATTCAGAATGGCACCTCTTGTCCCTTCTGTCCAAGCAGCTTTGACAGAGGATACAGCCAAGAGAAATTCTTCAGCATGCAGCCCGAGAGCACCTCAACAGAGGCATCTCTGCCAGGACATGCAGCTGAATCCTCGTCTGACGAGACAAGATTTACTTGAGAGAGTCTTAGGGAACAAACATCAGCACTGGAATCTTTCGCAACCGGTCCACATGCCTAGCCCACAAATGCCAAACTGCTCTTAACATTTTTTTTTACATGCTGCTGGGCCCTGCCCCAAGCAGAGGGTAATGAATTAAACCCTTTTACAGCTTTCCTAATAGTGCTCTGCACCTTCAGCAGAGTCCTTCAGCATGTCAAGGGCTTAAAAGATCCCCTCCACCTCATATTTTAACATCTGACAGCATAGCCAATTAATTTGAGCTCACCTCACTCAGTGATTGACTACATAGTTTCATGCTTGCATCAGCAAGAAAAAAGTGCATTCAAGTATCCATTTAAAAACTCATCTTTCCTGTGATGAGTCTAAACAGTTGTTTCTGTTAGTGGAGGCAGAGAAATCTTCTTGTCTCTATAATTTCTGACAGCAAATTGCTTCTGTGCCTAGCAAGTAAAGATCCAACATATGTGAGTTTTTCTTACCCCTGTACAATTTCCTGGCATGGTCTTGCTCTCAGATTCCAAGTTAGTGGTGGAAAAATGGAGTTTCCAGAGCTCTGGCTCTTAATTTTATTGCTGCACATTGTTGCTGTTGGAAAGACAGAACTTCCACTACACGAAGGTTGCTTTTGCTAAGGAAATACTTTCTGAGCTGCTGAACATGTTAGTGCATGTCTAAGTTACGCACTGATGAAAAAGTGACTTCATAGTAAGTATTTTTTAATCTCAGTTAAGCGAGTGCAGGCAGATTTTTTCCCCTTCAAGAAATAACTGGGAACACAATGACAGGGAGAGATCACCTCTAGCACAAGACTTCTGGTACTCCTCAAAAGCTGTGGAGGACTTTCTGTGGCAGGACTACTTGTGACCTCGTGAAATGTATGAAGCACAAGCAGCATAAGGACAATTGCTTTCAGATGGAGGTTTTATCCAGACAAGAGGAGACCTACAAGGTGAATGATATTGGCACTTGCCAAATGAAAGAGGAAAAATGTCTGTGATGTTAGTGACTCTGCCGCATTCAGAGGCAGAAGGGTAGGAGAACTGGAAAGATGAAGGGCTGCTGGGGGAGGTAGGGGATTGGACCCTCCTGATCCCTGCTCCGAGGATGCAGTGGGTCTCAGGTACAAAGCTACCTCTCCCACACCCAATGGTCACTTACTGCCATCGCTCCCAGTCTGTGTGTCAGAGTCCAGGCTGTCGCTGGAGCCAGCCGTGAAGCTGACATGGACGCTCCTGAAAGGTGGGCTGAGGCTCTCGGCAGAGCTGTTGCTGGCCCTCTCCAACTCAGTGTTATTGGGGTTCATTTTCAGAGTGTGCCTAAAGAGAGTGAAAGAGAACAGTCAGGAGGAAGATGGCAAAAGATAACCCTGCATGCACTTGAGCGTGGAGATTCAAGCTGAGAGCAGCCTTAGCTTGGTCTCTGCCTATCCACACACTGTGCAGCCTTTTATCATGCCAGAGCACCTCATTGCTGTGCACTTTTCTTCTTCCTCCAGCACCTGGAGAGTTGCACCCCACTGACTGAGTAGGATGCAGGCTTGCAGTCCCCATGCCCACACCCCATGACAAACTAGCCATGCTTGAGCCAAGAAGGAAAGCCACTGAGCCAAAAGCATTCGGCCCCAGCTTGCATCTCCTTTGTCTAGCACATGTGAGGTCCTGGAACACATCCCATTTTGGCCAGTGTTTGCCTTGAGTAAAGTTCTCAAGGGAAGAGAGTAGCATCGCTTCTCCCATTTTACAGAAGGCAGGTTGAGGATGGATGGATGGATGTCCGAGCCCAGTTCCTTCATGATGGAGGTATAAGCAGAAGAAGAGTCCACCCCCTGCAGCTGTTGTCTCCAACAGTGCAACACAGTAATAACCAACACCTTACAAAAGAAGAAGCACCTCTGCAGAAAACATGAGTCTGCCAAACTCGGAACCTACCACGCAGCTTTTAATGTAAGACCTACAGTTTTCTATGCACCTTCCACCTAAAAAAATAAATAAGCCAACCATAAACTGGGCTTATAACCTGCTGGGTCATAGTTTAAGTGATAAGTTCAGGCAAGCAGGACTTTTTGTTAAGATAAACAATTTCCCCTGCATTTTGTTCATATTTCTGCCTTGGAAGACAACAGAAACTGTTGAAATCAGTCAGCACAGCAGAGTATAAACACTCCTAGCTTTGGTACAGTTCAGAGTCTGTCAGCCAGCAAACAAAGGTTATCGGTACATATTTTTTAAGTAAGACTGCCAATCCACTGATAAAATTCAACACATTGATTAAGAACGCAAAAATGTTAGTGGCAGACTGGTACAGAAGCAAAAGGACTTCCAGCAGCTATCTTGCTGGAAGGTATCCGGCGTTTCCTAATCAGACGGCTGAATGGCTGCTGAGAAAGACAAACAAAAGACATTCACAACGATTTTCTTGTGGCACCCTGTTCACAAGCACGGGATCCCCTCCTCGTCCAAAACCCCCAAGCACAGCAGATGCTACGAGAAATTTTTATTTGAGGACTGAGAAATGTTTCGTTCCCAATCCAGACAAAGCACTTACTCTTGTGTCCACACCACCACATGGAGAGCAGAGTGTATGAGAAGCCCGGAAGAAACTTCTGCCAGACTTCCTCATTTGCCTGAGCAGCCTTGGTCTAAAAATACTCAGGGGCTGATGAAAATAAGGCTCTAAAAACCACTTCAGGTATAACCTCAGCAGAGACGCTGGTCTTGCAGCAGTGATGAATGTACCGTGGCAAGCCTCTTGGAGATGACTTACAAAACTTCACAATGCACTGCACAAGTCACAGTTTAACAAATGAGAGAGAGAGAGAGATTGAGGGGTTTATGTCTGTTACAACTCATGCTGTTCAAAGCAACCAACTGCACTTAAATTTTTTAAACTATAAATCTATAACTTTACCCTAGAACTTCCTTAGATGTTTAACTTTTAGTAATTTGGGTGGAAAAAACACCAGTCCGCACACCCATGAGGGCGCACTGTCTGACCTGACAAGAATCAAAGAAGCATTTGAATCTATAACAACAGAAGATTTTGCAAGAGAGCTGGTCTCTATTTGCACAAATGACACCTTTTCTCTAACACAATCCTCCCTCCCAGCCCCCACAAAAGTCGGTGCATTTCTGTTCCTCTCCCATCACTAAACACAAATTCACAGAGCTGCCTTACCATTCCCGCACTCAGAGGGAGATGGGACTTTGCTCGGCGCAGTCCAAGGTCCACGGTGCGCAGCCACACCTATTCCTCCAAGAAACCTGGGCGCACAGCAATGCCTGCCCGGGCCGCGCTGGCTGCTGCCTGTGCTGAGCTCAGTGTCGTGGGGAAATCAGAGGCACAGAAAGCCCTGTTTCCTCTCCGTACCGCCGTGACTTATGTAAAATGCAGTTCCTGAATAGGCGCACCGAAATAGAAATTGTTTGCCGCTTAAACGACATCCTGCTCTTGTTTCAGATGTTACGGCCGGGCCAGCTAATACCTCCTGGAAATACCTCTGCTTTACATCTCCCTCTTTTCTATGAGCTGCCTGAAGTCCAGGCTGCAGTCTGCACAGATCAAAATACCACCCACTATACCAAAGAATTACTGAAAACACTTGCTGGGGTCAAACTCTCCCATCTCAAATTCCAATCCAAGGGCTGAACAGCTCATCACTGTGACAGTCTGGGAGATCCTGATTCACAGCTAACCCAAACTTCCCCTGCTTTCTAGTGTTCCTGCCACTGCATGTGAGTGCAATGGCAGAGGCATCTGTTCTCTGTCTTGCCCTTTTCACCAAAAGATGTTGGAAATAGAGAGCATGTACCCATCTTAAACCTGAAGAAAACATTGGGATTTCTGCTCCCCCCACCCCTGTCACTGGCTCCTAAACATCTGTGGACTACATTCCCCTTCAGAAAAATGTAGCAGTGGTTAATTTATAGCCATTTCAGAAATGCCTACTCAGCACCTTAGATGTAACCAGCAACTTTGACAGCAGCGTTAGAGCCTTCTCCATGTGCATAAAGAACAGGTCACAAGAGTCAGCCCTCCCAGTCTAATAACCAAACCCAAAGGATTTCACAGAATCTCCAGCTCTCCAAATTATTCTGGTGGCTTTAAACACACTTCAATTATTCAACATCCTCCATGCAACACACTGCCATATTTAGGCAACCCTTCCTGTTCACTATTCCCCAGTTTTTCCATCATAAACAATTTCACCCAGCTGACTTTCCATATGAATCCTGCAGTCCTGCCTAAAACAAGCCAAGGTTGAAAAGAGCGGTCTTGTGAAAAACCAAAACAAACCAAAAAAGCCTAAACCCTGCAGTTCGGAGTTTATAATATTGAAAAGGGACCTGGATCATTTTCCATGTCCCACATCACATCTCTGGCCAGGGCATGCTTTGTCTTTCCCGCAACTCACATTCAAGCAGCAGCCACGTGTTTAACCTCACATTTCTTTACAGATCGGGGTCCCACCCGATATTGCTGCAGGACTCCAGCATCCCCAGCTGCACGCCTTGCCCTGCTCAGAGAGGGTGGAGATGGCTCCCCTAACTGCAGCAGACACACATACCTTGGGATATTGCCTCGGGAACCCCTGGACTCTGGACATTCCTTCAGCTTCAATTTCTTGTCTGAGATTTGACACGCAGATCTGGTTGCTTTCCACAAGTGCAAGGGGCAGGGGGTTTTGATAGTGGGAACAGTGGGAGAAGGGCACTCAGGCACAAGAGCTGCAAGGCTCCTGCTTGCTCCTCTGCAGCAGCCATCGCACATGCAGCCTGTTGGCAGCAGCAGAGGATGCTGCAAGGCATGTCTTTCCCAAAACAGAGACCTCATCACAAGGAGTGCCTGCTCTGCACTCCCATCACAGGAGTCTCCCAGCCTTTTGTGCTGGCAGGAGGGGGTCACTCCTTCTCAGCATAGACGACAGGACTTGGACAGATAACAAAGATGCTGAGCTTTATAAATCATGTGACAGGGGAACAGGGAGAAAAAAGCAGAGAACACACACAAATCCCCACAAACCAAACTGCAGTCCAGGAGATCTTTGGTGATAATGTCAACAAGACACCCCTCCCAAAATAAAATAATGGAACTAATGCACAGAAGAGAGAAAAGCCAGACTGCATTACAGCATCAAACATAACATATGTCTGGGCATAATTATTACACAAGAGGAAGCACCGTTGTACCATATGCTTGTCTATCATGAAACGTGAATATTTATACCTTCCTCCTCACTCCACTGCTGTTTCTTCCAGCAACTTCCCCTGGATGCAGAGGGAAGTTAAACCCCAGCATACAGGAGCTTACAACATTTGAAGCTTAGATTCTTCTGCTACCAGCTGGCAAATGTAGAGAAACCAAAACTGAGGTAAGGGAAAGAGAGGATTCTGAAACATTCCTAGCTCTGTTTGGAGGGGTACACCACTCCTCCCTGTACCAAAGGAGTTTTATGTAGAGTGGGTTAAGTTGAAACAAAGGTTTGGAGCCTGGAGACGCACAGGAAAATTCAGATGGGGTGCAGAATTAAGATGGTAGATGGGTCAAAAATTAAATCAGTGCATACTCTGATGTGGTGAAGAAGATAACAAATCTCATTTCAATTTCCAACTCTGCACTTTTATAAGTGGTAAGACAGGAAACACACAGAAGGGTGAACGACTTTCATTTTAAAAGAAACAAACTCTCCTAAAAGATTGGCTGATAAAACACAACCTTTTAAAAATGATTCACTGGCAGCTGCAGCATGAGAAATTCCTGATTAGTTTCAGACAAAAAACACCAGGGGAATCCAAAAGGTGTATCCCCTCCCTGTCCTGGGGCATAATTCTCTCTCCTGCTTGAGCCATACCCTCCCCTCTTTGTTTTATTTACTTATTTAATTATTAATTGCATATTTAAATACGTGCCACCCAGAGTTTCTTATTTATTATCATTTGTTATTTTAATAACAATAAATCTGGCTTGTCCTAGATCAAACAATAAGTACCTGCTGTCTTCTGTAGTCACAGGGGAAAAAAATCAAGATTTGGTACTCACAGCAGCTCCATGATGCCAGTATGCTTTTGTCACTGAGCTACACCCTGACACTGAGCTCCAAAGAGAAACGGGTGCCTTGGGAATGGTATGAAAAGAGGAATATTCTGCCTCGGGTACAGCACTGTGCTGTCAGAGACTGATTGCTGGCAAGGAGCATGCACCACAGTCCCACCAGCCAGCACCACCTCCTCAACGAGGAACAAACCCAGATCTTTTTCTGGCCACCCAGTTCCCAACACCTGGATCTTCTCCGGGCAATCCAGTTCCCATCGTTGTCGTTTCTCTGTAACACTCTTGTGCTCTGTTCCCTCTGGCAACAAGCGGTGGCAGCAGCACCTTAACATGCAATCTTGGCACACCTCAAGCTCTTTGCCCTGGCTGCTTTCAGTGATGACAGGTGTTGGGAAGTGCTGTGCTACACACCTTTGTTACCCCAAGCAAGTGCATTCAGCAAATTTCAGAAGCTCTCTACAGCCACTGCCTTTTTAACGTGGCGTTAATTATGATGAAAACAGCTTAAGAGGCAACAGCTCAAGATGCAAAGCAGCATCACTGTTTACTTTCTTTAAGAGGTGCATGAAATAAATTAACCAAGGTTTTGCAGGCTAGAAGAAACCACAAAGACATTTAGACTGATCCTCTGCATAAGAGAGACAAATCTCAGCAAAGATTCATTCCTTGTGCCAAGAAACTGATGGCCATGCTAGAGCATTTCACACCAAAGAATCTTTAAATCTTCATTGCACATACATGTCCAGGGGATCCTAGTTTCCCTGGTGAGCCCTTTCCTCAGCCAACTACCTTCCCAGATTTTGGAAGAGGACCAGCCACCCTTTCCAAACTCTTCTCTCTTGTAATTAAATATTTGTCATTCTGTTTCAGATTAAGCAAATAATAAATATCTATAATGTTGCAAACAAGAGGATTGTGTGAAGAAACAGTTGCAAGAGATCCAGAGTAGCTTTATATAGGACTAAACAGGAAGAAACTCATTATTCTCCTTTTTTGTGCTAGCTTTTAAAGCCCGCTAAAATTGCTCTTTCCACCATCCTCAGAGACAGCCTACTCCAAAACCAGAGTTTTTTCAGTGTTTGGCAGGAATTTATGCAGTAAAAACTTTTTTCTCTTTTAATTACTAGAGCCAAGATGAACAAAACAAAATCTACAGACTTGCTTTTTCTCTCTCTGCTTTATAACTAGTTCAAACACACATACAAGTTTCTTTAAAGTAAGCAATTAAGTTTAAATAGGAAATCCAAACAGGCAGACTTAATTTCCCAGCATGAAATCAAATACCTTGCTGCAGCTTGAGACGTAGAAGGAAAAAGGATGGTTACATGCCCTTTTTGCAGCTGAGATGAACCTTGATTTGCTAAGCCCTGTCCCGTGTCACAACCAGGTCTATTCTGGCTTTAACTCCATTCATCCACCAAAGGAGCCTTTGTAGCTGTGCCACCAGGGAATGTCTTGGACAGAAGGATCAGTGGTTCTCCCACTAGGAACAAGCACATGTCCACAGACTGCCTGCCACTAGGAGAGTATGGATGTGCCTCAGAGTCACCTCTGTGACTCTCCTTCTTCAGGAATTTGGCTGCAGGCCTGGAGGAACAGAGATGTTCCTCCAGCACCAGGTCAGAGCCACGTCATGGCCCAAAGCTGCAAGCAAGGACTGCCTGGGGTAACACAATCCCACTATAGTGACTTTACCAGCTCTGCACGCAGCTATCCCTCCCACTGCCCTGGGTCCTGCATTGACACGCTCAGAGAAGCCAGGCTGGAGACAAAGCAAGAGCAACACTCAAAGCAAACAAACAAAGCAACCATCTGGGTTTGGCCGGCTTGGCTTGCGAAACCTGCCGCCTGATCAGATCGCTCCCGGATCAGACCACTCCTCACGGCTCCCCAGCTGCTCTGCTGGGGTTTGGTAGCCGGCAGGAGAGGGATATGTTCTGTTGAATAAGGCACCCCTCAGCTCAGCTTCAGGCATCAAAGCCCTCAGGAGACAAATACCCGTAGCAGAACATGCCCTGCGACCACAGGGGGTAACCAGCACTTACCTCAAACACCTGGTAGGGTTTTCAGCTCTGCCAGAGATCCTAGTCACATGTTCCTCCACCTCAGTTTCCCTGACTGCTTTCACATAGGCTTTCTAGCACACAGATTCTTTCAGGATGACTCAAAAGCAACTTACAATCGACATAGCCTTATCACACCAGGAGCATGAAACAGCCTCTCCAAGGAGCAGTAAATGCTCCACACCCCACAGGACCCATAGCATCGTCATAGCAGCACAAGGAGGGCAAAAGCTAGGCATGCTCCCAGCTTGCAGCACAGCTGGTCCAAGTTACCCAGTCAAGGAGACACCCTGACACAGCAAGGAGCCCCTTGCCTCCTGCCAGCACTCATGAAGGCAGAAAGGAGACTCCAAGCACTGCCAGGAAAGCATCCTTGCCCCCATACAGACAGAAGGCTCTACATGACTGCTTCTCCATAAGCAGCAGGAGCTCCTAGCAAGACAGGTGGAAGGTATTGTTGAGTTTGGGTGCCACTATCCTTCTGGCCTGCACAGTGAGCTCTGTCTGCTCTGCACGGGAAGGAATCAGGTTCTAGAGGACTTTCAGAAGGCAACCTAGCATTTCCTAAATGATCACTGTTCAATAGCATTGTATCTTCTCCACTGGATTTCAACAACACCTCATGTGGCACAACACAGGCTGCTAGGAGACACCAAGAGGCATTTGTGGGCTCACTTGCTTGTGGACTTTTCCTCTTCTCTGACTCCAGCAAGCATACAGCATCAAAGTAGAAAGCCTAGCATTAAGAACTAAAGCCACTTGTTCATCTCTTCCCTTTCCTTAAGAAACTTCATTCATTCACCTCTTCGTCAATTTAAAACACTAGTTCCCAAGACACATTGAAAATTCAGCCTCAGCCTGGAGATCAATGATGTCTATGCATAAGGTTGACCACAGACCCTAAGAGCAAGTTCTCCTCCAGACACCCATCCCTTCTTCTCCTGACTTTAAATCAAGGAGCCAGAGTCAAATCCGTTATGCAATGCACAGTTTCAGATAACAAAACTGACACACACAATAAAGCAAACACAGGACACCTACAGAAGGTGAAAGTATCCCTCCCCAGTGTGTTCAGACAACCTAATTCATGGACAGCAAATCAAACTTTCTTCCCCCATTTCACCTTTTTTTCTTTCTTTTTTGTCCATTTGTGATACACACAGCTGCAGATACTGAATGCACACAAAGTATTGTAAGCCTGTGGGTTTTTTTTTTTCCTTTTTTTTTAATTGCTTAGCACAGCTACTTCCTTCCCAGATGGACAGCTCTTCCTCATTGACATCTGTTTTCTGGGGGCCTGCTGTTGCCCTGCCTGCAAACCTGACTTCCAGGAGAGTGGTGAGCAGAAGGCTCCTTGAAGCCTGTGGCTCCCACATAGAACAAGCCCACACTGGGCAAACTCCAATTACCTGCTTGCAGTCAAGGAGCCCTCCCTGGGAAATTGCAGCTTTCAGAGTTCACCTCAAAAGCAAAAAGTCACTAGACCCAAACTGAAAATGTGGATTTTGGGGGCCCTTGTTATCAGCATCAAGATAAGTTGGCCAGCTCCACCTACATAAGGAGATTTCAGCACCAGATTTTCTATCCTATTTGACATCAAGGAACTGTGCCAAGACAGAATGAAGTTGACCTGGAAAACACCAACTATCCTGGGCACAGACTTTGTTCTCACTTGAATATTGAGACTCAAGTGGCCCTGAAAGGCTTTTATAAGTGCACATGACATTCAAACCAAGACTTGCAAAGATCACACAGCTCTTCTGAGTAAAAAGATAAGTAGTTAGTCAGCTCTTCAGAGTAAAAAGATAAGTAGTTTTTCAGCTGTGCAGTCACCTCCCATGCTCCTGAAAGGCCATCTTTGAACAGAAAAGGAAGGAAAAAAGAACAGGAAGCATGTCCTAGTCAATGAAACCCTGAAGCAAACATCCCAGTTGCAAATAGTTAATAGACCACCACACACACTCACAGGGCACCACACACACACTCTCGGGGTTGTACCTGGACTGTTTTTTCGGTGGCGGCGGTGGTGGTGGTGCAAACTCCATGCCATTACTCTTGTCTTTAGGGAAATCAAAGGAGAAAGAAGAAGATTTGGTGATCCCAGCCTGGCTCTCCAGCATCGGGCCGTCATCCACAAGGTCAGCACCAGCTCTTCCGTTCTCAGCTCCTACTGCCCATGGGTGGGTTAAGAGCTCCTGCTCCTCCTCCTGTTCCTCCTCCTCCTCTATTCGGCACTGCTTGGTCCACGTTGGGGTGTAGTATTTCTGCCTCCTGTCATAGGATGAGCCTGCCAGGCCTCTACCAGACTCCTCCACAGAGACCCCATTCACATGAGTGCATGGAGAAGGGGATGCCCCAAGGGCACCTGTATCAGTACAGCTCCTCAGCAGCAGCTGAACACCAGCCCCATCATGGCTGTTGTCATCACCAGATCTTCCCACATGGGAGCTTACTGGGGGCACACGGCTCCCCTCGCTGCCTGGCTGGCTGTTTTTGGACATCTTTGGGGGAATGGCTGGACTCTCATTAAGCGAGGTCTTGGCAGGAGCTGCCAGATGAAATCTCGAGCTGTTTTCACTTCCAGGTGCTTGAAAAATCTGTGCAGGCTCAATGGCAGGTGACGAAGTTCCAAAATCAGGGTGAGAAGTGGGGCTGATACATGGCCACTGAACTCCTACCGCTGAGTCAGGGCTGCTGAGGAATATTGTCTTGTGATCGTCCTCAGTGTGCGCCGTCATTACAGTTATCTTTGCTGCCACCTGGCCAGTGGAGTCCTGGTATTCCTTCTCACCTCCCAAAGCCCAGCCACCATCCCTCCATGACCCCTCAACTTGCTCCTTGACAGTGCCATGGGTCAGATGCTCTGCTGTTGCCTGTCCACTGGCAGCCTTCAGCTGCGCCTTCCTCCTCTTGGTGCTCTCGGCATAGATTGGATCACCGCAGGCTGGCTCGGTGAGGCGAGGGCACTGCGGCTCCACCAGGGCCTGCTGAGGGGTGCTGGAACCCTCAGTCTGGGGGCCTCCAGGGATAGAGGGCTCCTCAGGGAGAGGAGAGTCCTCATCTTCCCGGGACAAAGCAAAGGCAGCCACTCTGCTGCTCCCTGTGCTCTCAGGGAGGGCAGCAGGCTCAGCGTGGAGAGACAGCTTTTTCCTCTCTGAACACAGGGCATAGGGGAGAGGATCACCCTGGTCTTCCGTGATGCAGAAGGCCACGTTCACAGCTCTGTACTCCTCTTCACTGAACTTGACTGCCCGGCCACTGGGCCTGGGAACCTCAGGAGCATCCCGTGGCCTCCATGCACAGGGAGTGTGACTCTCCTTCTCACACCGTGCAGCCTTCCCCTCTGTGCAGCACAGCTCCCACGAGACGGGGTGCTTTCTGTGGCAGTTCGTGATTGAACAGTACTCGCCCCCTTCACTTTCAAAGCCAGAGGAGATGTGACCACAGTCAGACTCTGAAGGGAGTGCTGCTCCTTCTCTGGCTTGAGAGGAAGGGTTTCTGCTGGAGTTAGCGGAGCTTTTGTCCCCCAAGGCAGATGGATTAGGGCAGGGGGCCCGATGAGGCAGGGCAAACTTGTCTTTGGCTCTGTCCTCCTGCTTGCTCACCTCACCCACAAGTACCAGGCTGTGGATGGAGACATTTCTCTCCACTCGACCCTCCATGCTGCGCAGACCCACCATGGAGTAGCTAGGAGGGCAGCAAGACAAGCAGTCACTGGGCAGGTTGTGAAGGAGGGGCTTTCTCACAGCACCGTTGCCAAAATTGTCAAGGCAGACCCGTTCTGCATCTCCTGATTTCAGAAGGAGTTGCTTGCCAGAAACCATGCCCCAGCTGACCTGCATGGGTCAAAGAGACAAGTGCACTGTCAGGATTTGCATATGCAGAATGAAAGGGAAATAAAAAAAAACAATGCAAAACACACACCACAAAAACTAAAGTCCAGCTCCATTGAAAAGTTCTTTGGCATTCACCATCTGTGTTGCTGTACTCACCTCACCAATAACTGCCACAAAGCCTTCCTACTAAACCTATACTTGTCATAATTCCTGAACCATTTGCAATCCTTGCATTACCAACAATGGCAATGTACTGGAATAAGGCATTCTCCTTTCTCTTCCTATGGGTTCACTGCCAGAAACATGTCCAACTTGTCATACTGTCTGTGAATCACCGTGCAATTAAAGATTCAGAGAGGGAAGGAATATTTCCACCTCTCTCTGCTTATTTTCATTTCATTTCACACTGCTCCACAGTGTGTGACTTCAGAGCACAGACACAGACTATCACAGGTTACCCTGGGATAGCAGCTTGGCTATGCTCAGCTGTAGGGACTGGGGAGCAGGCAGGGAAATGTATCTGAAATCTTCTCATCCAAGCTTGCCAGGTGAGAAGTGGGAGAGGTAGAGGATGACACATGCTTATGAAGCGACCCCCATTCCAGTGTGGCAGAACCTGGTCCCATAGCACAAAACTCAGCCCGGGGCCAAATCTGCATGCACAGATCAAACCTCACCAATGATGCACTCGCAAGCCCTTTACCCCTGAAGGAGAAGAAAGGGGAGGCTAAGAAGAGAGCCAGCAAGCCCTGACTCTCCTCTGGGGCAAGAGGAGATGGGAGCACAGGCACAGGGTCAGCAGCTCATGCTTCACTCTCTGTGACTGGGGTAGTGCTGGTATCAGCTGGTCAGGGCAAGGAGTGCACCACCCATCTCAACTGTAACTCAAAGCACCCAGCTTGCCAGCAGGCAGCGGTGCTACACCCAGCAGGCATTACTACTCTGGCAAAGGTTGGGAGCACAAGCAATAAGAAGGTAGGGCACTTCCTTCCTCACCCACAAAGATCATGAATCCAGTTAGCACTGACTGCAACCAGACAGGACATCTTTTCAGTAAGTCTACCCAGGAAAACCACTTTAACCTGCATCCTCATTTAAAATCCGGACATTCCTAAACAAACAATTTATTTTTAAGCTACTTTACACATGACCTGTGAGCAACAGCTCATTCAGCTTCACTCAAAGATACTCTGAGAAGCCAATATACGGCTTGAAAACCTGAGTCAAGACCAGAAGGAAGAACAAAGGGAAGGAAACGTTTTTAACAGATATTCCTAGCACTCGCCAGTAAAGGTAAGTAACGGGAAGTCATGCTTTGACTGGATTAATCATTACCTGTGACAGATCTGCATTCATATTCACATCCGCCCACGCGTCAGAAACATCCGAGTTTATCATCGTTGGCTTCACAGCAATTGTTGGCTTTGAGAAGGGGGAAGTATTTACACCTTCGTCTTCAAATGTGAGGCTCTCAGGCTTGGTCCTAACTCCATTCGGGAGCACACCACGTGTCTGAGCTCCCGTGTCTGGGGTCGTTTGCAGCCGATGGGAACTCTTTGGGTTGAAGCAGTTTTTGCAGGAGCCAGGCTTCCAAATGTGTTCCACAAAGTCACTGCACGCAGACATCTTCAAATCCTCATGGGTCAGACCAAGAGCCCACTGCGTCTTCTGCACTGCCCTCCACTGCTCATTTTGCATTTGCTCCTGAGCCACTCTTACAGACCACCTGGTTATCTGGAAAAGCACAACACTGTCTGATTAGTTTGATTATGCTCCCAAACGGGAGGATTTTTAATAGGACAGGTGATAATTACACTTACTCTGCCTTCATCATAAAGGCATATTGTTTACAAGGCTTTTTTCACAGCTCAGCTAAAGCCCACACAATCACTTGAAAAGCCTCAACTTCTAAGCATAGCTCTGTAATAGAGAAGACATCAAGCAACAGCATTCCTATGTGATTTAATTCCCTGTTTAATGAGCATGTACAACCAGCCTCATGCAAGGTTTAGATCAAGGGTAAAGAAAGGGGTCTTGGAAATAGCTGTTCACAGCCACACAAGCAGAGCAAGGCAGGAAAAATTCCTTCTCCGAAGTGGCATCCTTCCTCTGGAAAATAAAAAGGCCTGGAGATACAAGGACCAGCATCAGCAGCTATGTAACCAAGGAGACCCAGCAACAAGCTTCCTTCACCCAAAAAGCACCCCTCTGAGTACTACCGTGGTACACAAAGGCTTCTCTCCCACCCAGTGCAACAGAGAAAGGCAATCAGCGAGGCTGGGGCTGGCACTGATCTGAGCAAGTGTCTGGCAGAAAGCTCTTATCTGGTTTGCCAAGAGCCACAAATAACAGTGTCAGCTCGCTGAAACGATTCATTGTCTGCAAGGGGAGAAACGTTTTGCTCTTGGATTACTTACAGACAAGGATTCCTCCCCATCTTCCTTTCCCAGGAGGAAATGCCCCAGGAACAAGACATTCCTTCCTGCATTCCTCTGCACCCCTCTCCCCTCCTGGCCAGGTCTGATTGCACTCAGCCAGTAGCTACCTGGAACTAACAGCTTTGGAGATACTTCAGAGGAGGACTCCCACAAAGCTCAGTGGATTAGGGAAGAGAAGATCAGAGAATGCAACTTGATGAAAAAAATTGCAGCCAGCTGCTATGAGTGTCAGGGCACACAATTCCCCCACGTGGCTCCACAGAGTCCTTCCTCACTTAACCAACTTTAGGTCATCATCTACAGGACAGTCGATCTCCAGGCAAACTGAGTCTCCTTTCCCCAAGAGTCTACAAGTGAACAAGCACTTCTGTACCCCAATCCCGATGGCACATGAGCAAAATTTACCAGCCTGATCCTTCAGCACTTCCACACAGGCATAATGGAACACCATCTGAGCTATGGGCATCTTTGTAGTTGCGTGCACCCCTAAACCAGCTTGCACTTCAGTAAAAACCTCTTTCCTCTGGGCTCAGAGATGCCCTGGCCAGCCTCTCCAACAGCCACTCACACTGCATGGCATAAAGAAAGACAACTAATAAGAACCTGCGTGGGACAAAGTGAAGGGGGGGAGGAGAGCCACTGACCCACAAACAGCACCTGAGTTTAACTATCACCTTTGAGAAGCATGTCTTTGATCAGCTAAAGCATTAGTACCTCCAGACTCCTTCTGTCTGGCAGGCCAGTAGATTAGGATCTGTTTCTTGAAAAAAGGGAAATATCAGTGGCATTCACAAATCAGACGGGTATAGGTCTCTCTCTTTTTAGGAAAGAGGCTGTTTTAGACAGGTTTTTCCATGGACTTCCCAGAGTCTGAATTAACCAAAGGACAGCGAATCCCTCTCAGGCATATCCCAACACCTTCAACGAGATTAACAATATCTGCAGGGGAAACATCTTTAAGAAATACTCTATTCTCTGCATCCTTTCAGATCTAGCACCGAGTGTCCGGCATCACCCGAATTTGAACAAGTATCCTGAGGAGGGTCGGCAAATGAAAACGAAAAATCAAAGGGAGGGAAGCAGCGCTGGAGCCAGAAGAAACTCCGCTTCTGGTTCAATATTAGGCGCTGCCAACTCCCTGCTAAAGCCCGGGGGTTCCCTCCCTGCAGCCCGACCAGCCGTCCTTTCTCGCTGCCCGGACCCGGTGCCCGCCGGCCGCTCACTCGCGACCCACCCGCACCAACCCACGCGGGGAATCCGCCGGGATCTGCCGGGGCTGGGGGCCCGGAGCCGGGACCGGGGGCTGCCCCCGGGCAAGCCGAAAGCCAGGACCAGGGGCTGAGGCATCCCCGGAGTCCCCGCGCCTCTCGGGACACCGGCAAGGATCCGATATAGCGGCTACCTGTTCTCTGGGACAGAGGGATGCCAGGCTGCGCCACGAGGATGCTTCGGGGCACAGAAACCCCAAGCGTCCAGTCCAAGCCGCTCTGGCTGCCGGACGGTCCCTCCGGGGCGCCTGACGTCCA
>VXBX01000457.1:1137577-1282991 GCA_013400415.1 Scytalopus superciliaris
CCCCCGGCCCGGAGTGGGCAGCGCCCCCCGCGCTTCCCCGCCATCCCCGGCACCGCCCCGCTCCCGTAGCGCCCACGGACACCCGCCGGGCCGGGGGCAGCCCGCGGGGGGTGCGGCACACACACCCCCGGCATCCCCGCGCACACCCCACAGCTCCCACGCACGGCACCCCACACCCCGGCACCAGCGCTCGGGGCGGGACTGGCCCCACAGCTGGAAGGCACCGCTCATCCTCGCCGGGCTCGCCAGGCAGGGACACGGTGAAGTTCATCCCGAGGGGATGCTGTGGAAGGAAGAGAAGTTTGCGGCAACAGAAATCAGGATTTGACCCCACTGTGCTAGCACTGCAGGCGGCATCTCAGGAAAATCCCAAACCTCTGTTGGCGTGGGAGGCTGGGCATCATGGAAAGGGAACAGGATGAGATAAACCGTAGTGTCTGAGCTATGCTGGAAAAGGAGTGGTCTTCCCTTAGCCTGGCAGTTGCTCTGTGGTGTGTAGTTTTGAGCATCTAAATTCTTCAAAACTAGGAAAAACGAAAACAAAACAGTTCTCCCCCTGCCCAGGTCAGGGCCTTAGCTCAGTTCCTTGCTTAAGTCATCGTTCCTTTGGTACAACAAAGCATTCCTAGTGTTACAAATTTCAGGAGAAAATAGTGGGTTAAAAAGGCAAATAGGCTGGCACAATGGAGAATCCAAGCCCCAAATAGAAAAACAGAAACTGGAAATATGCACAGCGCTTATCATAGAAAAAAAATTCCTTCTCAGGAACCAATCATCCCAGTAAATTCTTCTCCTTCAGGGAATTTTGGCAGTAGCACAGCTTGCAAACCTTTTTGCTTGCAAACATCCCAGCTGGCTGGTCTTCTGCAGTTACGGCTGTCTGCTCATGCTCTCCCTTCTCTTTTGATCACTTATTAAAATGGAATCCAGAGTTAGTAAAACCACAGAAAAATACGGGAACTCCTCCACTTAATTTTCCGTATTGCCATGAAGACATCTGCTTAACAACTTCCCGTTTCTTCTTTCAAGCAACCCCTCACAATCAATTTGCTGTGTCTTTTTGTATGCAGGATCCTAGCACACCCAGTTCATACAAGTACATTATCTCTCAGAAATGCCTTCATCATGACAGAAATCTCTCTCCTAGCACAGATAATCTCATTTGAAGGAGGGAAAAATGAGCTTGAAAAATGAGCAGTCCAAATTTCTTGGAAAATTGAACAACCTCAAGTTTTTATTCAAAAAATTATTCTATAAGGTCTGAGACCAAGCATGATGGCATTTTGCATGGCCATAAAGTCCTGTGGTTTCTCCAGTACAGTGTTCTTTGTTGTCTATTCTAGGTATTTTCTCAGTGACTAAGAAAACTTGCAGAAAAGAAGCCCCCTCAGGTGGAAAGCAGTACACAACACCTGCTAAGACACGTCCACATGTCCTGTGCTGGGCTAAGGGTTGGATTCAATGATCCTTGTGGGTCCCTTTCATCTCAGCATATTCTGTGAGTCTGTGATTCTGTGATCCTGGCCAGCCATATGTCTTCCAGCATATTGTTTTCCAGAACACTGTCACAGCAACAGAGCACACGGCTCAGAGCAACCCTAGCAGCACAAAGGGAAACTTTAGTCCGATCAGAGCTTCAAGCACTGTCCCTCACTGACAGAAGTGAGACCATCACTGAGTCTTGTTTTCAAAGTATCACTGTAAGAGTTATCCCTTGAGAACTGGAAGACCAACAGGCATAAACCTACAGTGGGTTTCTGTGTAGGCAGACAAAAGAAACAAAGCTCTCTGGAGATGGGGTCAGCATCACTCATGGCCAGCAAAGATGCCCAGTTCCCAAAATTGCTGGTGCTAAGAGTGCTTTTTACTCCAGGATACTTAAAAAAACAGCAACAGGAAAAAACGTGATACCTTTTATCAGTTATGGTCCATGGTGTGTGATTAAGCAAATCTCAGTTTCCACCTGTGGTGCACCAATCTCCTCCTAGCCATGGTCCCTGATGTGCTGAGGCATCTGCTTATCCTTGTCAGGACTCCAGCTTTGCCATGCTGTCACAGCTGGTAGATCTGGCACTGTCTGTGTTGCCACCAGTTTTCCTGCTCATACACAACAAGAAAAATGCACCTGTGATGGAGCCAAGGGCAGCCAAGTAGTACCAGCACCTACTGCCCACAGGGTGAAAGAGCAAAGGGGCAACCTGCGGCAGGCTCCTGGGGATGTTCGTACCTGCTGCCAGTCAACAAACTGCTTGAGTCAATGTGCACATCCCTGGAAACTGCCTCTCTGTGCACTGCAGACCCTTTTCTTACTCCAGAAGTTGGTGGCTTTGTTTTTGTGCCTCTTTTCTGCCCCAGTCCAGGAAGAGCAGATTAAAAGCATCAGCCATAAATAATGAAGCCTTAATGTGGTCTCTTAACCACTCTCCATGGGAGTTACCATCACTGCTAACATCTGGAGGCCAAAAGTATGATCTCTGTAGGACCTGTCTGCCTTGTAGGACTGGAGTGAAGGCCTAAATGACTGATGCCAACCCCATGTGCAGGCAGCAGCCCTCCATCCCACCCTGGCTGCTGTGACAATCCACAAATCAGTATGCCAACCAGCGACAGGCACTGCTGTTCCTCTGCTCAGGGCACTGTGTCAAAGGGGGAGCTCGGTTCTTCATACCCAAGAGCAACAGTGGCTGTTAAGAAATCATGGGATAATAGCCCTTTTGATGGATGCTCAGTTTGTGCATTTGGGATGTAGTGGTTGTGGTGGAGCTGGGAAGGGGGAGGGGGCAGAGAGGCATATGACAGTGCCTATAACAAGTGGGCTTTGTATGCCGTGGCTAGGGGCTCCCACAGCTGCTCTGGTCCCCTCTCTTGAGGTAGTTTGAGTGGGAGAAGAGGCTACAAAAGCTCAAGCAAATGAGCATAACATAGATAAGATTTTAATGATTCAGTTCCTGCCTCTCTTTAAAAGGCAAAACCGTGGCAGAGCATCTCCTCGTGCCATTCAAGCAGGGTGTCTGAAGGAGAGGCTTTCCTGGGCTGGTGGTCTGGCTGCTGTGGTTCCTTCTGGACAGGGAATGCCCTCAAGCAGGTCCATCCAGTTTGTTTCCTTTCCCTTTGTAGCTGGTGAATACTTGCAGCCCATGCTGGCCAGGGCCCTCATCTGCTTCTTGCCATCACTCTCCAAGGGCCGTGGTGGTGCTGATGTAGTGTCTGGTGATAACCTGGAGCACCCTCAAGGGAAAGGGCAGGACAGGCCATTGGCTCCAAACTAGTGTGTCCCAGTGATGGGTGCAAGAAAAGGAACAAGCCTGGGGGTGGGCACCATGGCAGAGGGAGCACACAGCATCTAACTCATATTAACTCTGTGTATCCCTGTTTTTACAGCTCCTGTCTTCACTTGATGACAATGTCTTTTTTCTTGTGATGCATATTCTCTGTGGAGTGGGAAATTCTGATTACAGAATTGGCTACAGATTGCCAAAAAAAACCAACTCCCCCCCCTTGGCCAAGAAACCCCAAACAGTCAGAAAACCCCCACTCCAAAATTCACACACACTTTGTTTCTGTAATCCCTGTCCCAACAGGAGACAAGCACAACCTCCCAGCCAGCGTGTGTGGTTGCTCTTATTAAGCTTTGAACAGCTGGGGGATTTGAGGATGGGATTAGCTAATACAATTCAGGCTCAATTAGCAAAGGAAGCATGGATATTCCAGCTTCCATCTGGACAGATGTGAGCAGGATCCCTCCAGAGGGTTAATGACAGGGCAACTTGTGCTTCATTCACAAATAACCAAGCTGCCTGTGTCCCCCCATCCCACCCACGGCTGGGCTGCCGTTGGAGTAGGAATGCTTGTCGTTGCCAAACACTCCCTTACCCCTTGGACCCAGCTAAAACCCGCTTTCCTGCCCATGGGCTGCGAGAGGGAAGGACTAACCGCAGCAGGGAGGGAGAGCAGGCATGCACGCAGGTGCAGAAAGCTGGCAGCTAAACAAAGGGAGATCGCAGAGGCAGATAGGGGTGCGTGCAGGATACAGTCGCGGCTTTCTATGAGCAAGACCAAAGGCAACGGGAGGGGGGTGAAGGAGATGGTTTCTTGTTGATGAGAAGATGCTATGATGCACCAGCAATTGGACACCAGTGCTATGGTTAAAACTGGGACCCCTGGGCAGGGCTTTTGTTGGCACAAAAGGTCTTTGCTTGGCTAGCTGGGAAAAGCAACGGGCTCACCAGGCTGCTGGGGCATTTATCAGGACAGACTTCCAAGCAGTCCCAACCACCTTGGGATGAAGCAGGACCCACATCTCTAAACAGCTCAGTGGACACCAGCTTCCAAACTTCCTCCCCACGTGAGTCTCCTCAAAAAGCTGAACAAAATCCACATGGGTGCCTGCTGAGCACCACCACCCTCAGCTGGTTCCTCGTTTCGGAGCACTGCTCTCCAACCTATTACCTCTTGGGGTGTTTTAAAGACACATAACCCCTCAAGTGCTGAGACACAGAGACTCCCTTGGCAGACAGGCCTCTGCTTGCAGAGCCGGTGAACCGGTTCCCAGGGGTGCGAGTTGCATGGGCAAGCTCTCCCACGCATGGATGGGTTTCACACAGTCCTGTTGGAGTCTGGCTGCTAAATATTGGCTCTCTCTGGAAAGCAGATGGACTTGGAAAGGATTGGAGGGAAGGTCCAAAGCACTCGGTGCTTGGAAGTCTGGGCTGATGACTGCCAAAAGGCAAGATGTTAATTGATTTTTCAGATCACTTTTCAGTAAATTTGTGACTCTGAAGACAGGATTCAGGAGTCAGATCAGGGAAGGGTGGTGAGGGACAGGGCTTGAACCAGGCAAAGCAACTGGCATGGGAGATCCAGTGAACTTGCCTTTCCAGCCTTTATTGGATGGAGATGCAAAAGCCTTGCAGAACAAGATAATGGTCCTTGACCAGTGCCAGGTGAACACAAATAAAAGTTAAGCACCTCCCCAGGTGTCAGCTTGGGAAATAAAACCACCAGCCTCTCCCCAGTCCAGTAGCTGAGACTCTCACATGGGAAGTAGTAGCCTCCAGCACAGTGGAGCAGCTTTGTGGGGGGCAGCAAGCACCACATCAGAACACTGCAGGGTCTGATGCTCCCGCCACAACCAGAAAACATAGCTAGGTCTGGAAAAGCCATCAGCATGGAAGGAGCAAGCACACAGGCACAAGGCACTGTGGGAGAGCACACCGCTGATTTCTGCCTCTCTCCAGTAAGACTGGCCTTTTTCCCTTGCTCCTCAGCGGTGTTTGGTGTTTACAGGCACTGGGAAACATTTGCTCCTTGCACTCTTTTCAATGGAGCGTGGGAAAAGCTCTCACCCGAAGCAAAAAAACATGGGAATTTGCTTTCAAGTCTATTCTTCTCACTCTCTTTCTCTCCAAGTGAAAAGCCCTGTGCTGGCTTTTTTTCTTTGCAAGGCAAGTTTTCTGGCCAAGGCAAACTGGCACTTGTCTCTCATGCTGTCAGCAGAGTGACAGGCATCAGCACAAGTCCAGGAGCAGTGACAAATCAACCAGAACAGAGGGAGTGGCAGCAGAGCAGACTCTTGTGTGCATCTTCCTACCAGCTTTTAGATAAGGGAAACGGCACATTTCAGCTTCCATAGAAATAAGGGCTTGACTTTGGGGGCATTTTACTCCCAGACGACATATAAAGACCTTGTTTTGGTGCTTGGCTTGCTGATGCAAGTAAACAAGAAAGGAAAATTAGCACTGAAAAAAACCCACAGAGGTCGGTCCCCTCTGCTTAGTGGCTCTGGTAGCGAGCAGAAATAGAAAAGCATCCTCCTCTGTCAGCAGCAGCACCAGAGTTTCTCCCATCCTTCATCCAGCTGCCATGTGATGGATGTGCCCAGTGAAGGCAGACCCTGTGCTGGCACCTGGTACACACAGCCGTCAAGTGCTGTCAGCCCCATGTGCCAAAAGCTCCCACGGGCTGGGATGGGAACACGTGCCAGTCCAGCTGCTCACTCCTCACTGGCATCTCAGCCTCCAGAGACCTGGAAGGAGGAGTCTTTCCACCCCACCAGCCAATGTCTGCCTCCTCTCCTGGCTTTTCCACCTGCCCAGGAGGCCTGTCTAGGTAAGTCTGTGGCAAGGCAAGTGGCTTCAAGTGGACTATTTGCAACAAGACTGGGATGATGCAGGGGGTCAGGGAATTTTCAAGCAAAGGGAAGAGGCAGAGTCATTTACTTCCTTGCCTTGGGGACAGGAAAACTCCTTCTCCAGAAAGCAAAGCTGAAGGACTCAATGGGAGTCTGCAGAACTCGAGACAGTGACAAACCTGAAGAAAATGGAGCCCTTGGGGGAGCTGGCTGCTTCCCCAGCACAGGCAGGCACCGCAGGAAATGTGCTCCCTGTGTCCAAGGATGCTGCTAGGAGGGGATTAAAGGCACCCCTGCCCTCTTGCCTCCCCCCATAGCACTCTCTCCAGTATTATGGGGCATTCTTGGGGACCACCAAAAGGACAACTGTAAACCCTTGGGTATGACCCAAGAGACATGCTCTGTGCCCACGTAAAAGAGTGAGAAATACCCTTTATACCCTGAGGTTCAAGGCACATCTCTTACACTTCCAAACTCCATCCTGCAAGTAACCTGATGCCCCCAGCAATTTTTCTTGTGTGAAACGCCCCCTGCAAGAGGTGCCTTAGGTGAGCAGCTGCAGAGACAGCCAGATCCCAGAGGAGGATTTGCTTTCTCCATCTTACACACACACACACACCCTCTTTTTAATTGTTTGCACATCAAGAAACGACTTGCCGTATTGCAGCCTCCCAAAGGGAGGCAGCCATTGAACACGTAACCTGAAACTGCCTCTCAGGGAGACAGCCAGCACCCACCTCCCTCTGTTCCCACGTCCTCTCCCCTGCTCATCCCCGCCTGAGCAGCAGCCATGTCCTCCCCTCTCTCTTCAGCTCTTCAGCAGCTACACCCTTCACTGTTAATGAGCACAGAGAAAAAAAGCACAGAGCTGCCATTCAGGGCCTCTCTCAAACACTGAAACATCTCTGTGCATTAATAATCCCTTTCAAAAGCCCCTTCCTTTCACACATCCCACCCTCCCCCTCTAGCCCCCGATGCTTTTCAGGAGCGACTGTGATTCATCTGAGGTGCGAAACAGCACGGTAAAATTTTAATACAGCCTGAACATGATGTGAGAGCGCTCAAGTGCCTTTTAAGCAGCCTGCCTGTCTCCAGCAACTGCTTTGAAGGCAAGATCGCTCCAGCGCTGTGTGAAGAGCTTCAAAGAGAATATTTGGGACTGATTTTGACATGACTCAGAGAAGGCAGAAAGCCTCCAAATACAATTCACTCAAAGGATGAGCACCAGCAGAGGAACGTGCCGGCTCTCGCCATCCCTCCCTGCTGGGGCTTGGTCCAGCTGGACCATATGGGAAGGCCTGGGAGGAGCAGAGCTGTGTGTACCCAGAGGATACCCACCAAGTGCTGTGACCTTGTCCCCATCTCCACAGACTGCGGAAGATATTTCCCTGACCACTGGTTATAGTGCACTGGCTATAATAGCCCTGGGACTTATGGTCTGCTCCCAGATGTGACTTCAAGGGCTGGAAAAGATGGGTGATTTCTCCATGCCCCAGGGTACATGTGTTGATAGGAAAAGTATGAAAATAAGGCAAAACAGACTAACTTGGGTTAGTCCAAACAGAAAGAGATGCTGATAGCACATGAGGACTTCTCTACAGCCAGTAAACAAAAGGGAAACAAAACCAGTGAGCCAGAAAGTGGGGATAGGAAATGAGCAAACAGGAGGCAAGAGCAGAGGACACTTGCCAGGAAAGGCTTTGGAAACCTCCATGAGCCAGCAAATATCTCTCAGCTTTACTGTTTTTCAGTGTTCCTTGAGTCCCTGGGCCTCTCCAGACCTGTAAATGGCACAGGGGCCATGAAGACTGGCCCTGAAGTCTTAGGGCCCTGAAGACTGTCCTACTCACCCTGGGAACACTGAAGGCCAAAGCAAGAGGTTGAGCTCTGCATCTCCAGGCATCCTGCCAAAGAGCAGCTGGCAGCTCCTGGTGGCCTTCAATTGTCTCTGCCACCACACCACGGGCAGCACAGAAACCAAACCCACCTTGTTGCAAGTAGGAGAGATCTGTGTTGGTACTGAGAAGCTTTCATAGCTCCGTCCCAGCCCATCCATTCCCATTTACCTGATCAACTAGCCCCAGGACTGCTGGAAAGATGTTGGGAACATGCAGGCTGCAACCCTGCCTATCCTATAGCCATCAAGAAAAGGAGGATGAAGCCAGTGAGGATGGGGTAGAGTGGTTTGAGTGGGTAAAGCACCTGAGGATACTGCAGCATTTGGCTTTTCTCTGCAAATTATGCGATGCATCAAAGTAATTTGCCTCCTGAGCCACTGTAAAGAAAGGCAAGAATATCTTTCTTGAAAAGTTAAAATCAAATCACAGCAATAGGCCCTCTCCTTAGCACAGAGATAATCACCATGGGCAGTGCCAGCACACAGGGCTGGCGGGGAGCAAAGTCCAAGACCTGTTCTCCAAAGCAGAGTGGCCTGATTCAAGTGAGGTGGGCAAGAGGGAGAGAGTCAAACCCAAGGTCTGGTGAGCATTGCTGTAGGTATATATGCTCACTTGAGCTGGAAAGTGCATAGGCAGGAAAGCCATGCAGGACAGGGACAGCAGCCTCATGATTTGGAAGGATTCCAGTGGTTGCAGGGGGAATGTCTGGGGAAGTTCAGGGCAGCTGATCTCTACTGCCCCACAGAGACAAGTCAGAGAGGACCCCATAGTGTAACAGACCCACACAGGGTTGAAGGGAATACAACACCTAGCTATAGGTTTGTATGAAGGTGGTGCAGTTTTTGGAGGTTATTTGGAGTCTGAAGCTACCAGTGGAGAGGATTCAACCTGGTATTAACCTTGGGGTAACTTCTCACTCCAAAAGAGACTGTTCCCCTTCCCAGGGATACATTCAGAATCACATTTCCATGCAGAAACATCTCTCAGCAGAACTAGCACCTGTGCTGACACATCCTGAGTATTTGTGGTTACTTAGAGAAGAGCAGCTGAAGCACTTGGCCCAGCTGTCAGGGAGCAAGTGCAGAGAACATCTCACCCTAGGCTGCACATAACCTGAGAAATCCCCAAAGGGGGCTTGTTTAGAGGAAAATCAGTGGATTTCAGAGCTAAGCTGTATTTGCCAGAGATTTGTCAGACTTGTCTCCTAGGACATTTTTGAAAGGCAAGCTCTCCAGGTTAACTGGGAAGTGACTAAGGCGTGCATATCAACCTTTGACCAGAGTTTGCTCTGAGAGAAAAGAGAGGCATCATCTTACCTGCAGCAGATGAGATTAAGTGCAGTCATCAGCCACTTAGCCTTCAGCAGGACTGGCCAGCCCTAGAAGCATATCAGCCAAGTGCCTGGGCTGAAGATGAACCTTCTTATGCCCAGTTCATGCTCTCACAGTTGCAGAATGCTTTCTGGAAGTCTGCTGCTCCTAAAAGGTTGCAGTCAGCGGCATCTCACAGGAGAGTGGAGACAACTGAATGTAAATTGTTGTCAGTGCAATTTAAGAAAACCCAAATGAGTGAAACTCAATGAGCTAATGGGCACACTGAGCTGACACGCCCATGAGCATGGGCACGGTTGTGAGGAAATTTCAGAGCTTCTGTGTGCTCAGAGCTGCTTTCTGAACTAGGAGAAGGGGGAGAGAAAGTAGTCAGCAGTCCTGTGAGGGAGTGACAGATGGGGTGGCTGAGTGAAGGGTGCTGTGACAGGAGGGGATCACTAAATCAACAATGGGGCTTAAGCAGGGTCACACCAGCACTTGCATATAAGCAAGAAATTGCCTACAAGGCAAGAAACTCCCCAAAGCCTCTCCAGGAACTCAGCATGCTGGAAAGCCTGTCTACACGGCACTAATGCATGCGGGGTGGGGAATAAACAGGCAACCAGAGATCTGTGTGCAGCTGCAGGGCTGCAGTCTTGTGGCAGGATAACTCCCATGGCTAGAGTATTGCAAACAAGGGGATACAGACTTTTAGGAAAGACAAGATGAGCGGATAAGGAGGGGTTGCCCTTCATGAGAAAGAATGGGTGGCATGCATAGTGCTCTGTCTGGGGATGGATAAGGAACCAGCTGAGACCTTATGGACTAGGACTTCAACCACCCTGATACATGCTGGAGGAACAATACAGCAGGACATGAGCATTTCAGGAGGTTCCCAGAGAGCATCAATCATAAATACCTCTTCCAAGTGACAAAGGAGCTAACAAGGAGCTTTGCTGTGTTGAACTTCATACTCATCAACAAGGAGGGGCTCATTGTGAATGAGAGCAAATGCAGCGTTGGCTTCAGCAACCATGAGATAGTGGAGTTCAGGATCTAAAAGGGAGGGACGAGGGTGAGAAGCAAGCTTCAGGAGAGGAGACTTTGGCCTCTTCCAAGATCTGCTTGTAAGACTCCCATGAGATAAGGCCCTGGAGGGAAGAGGTGGGGAGGTGAAGGAGGATGGCAGGCAAAAAAATCTGGTTAATATTCAAGGACCACCTCCTCCGAGCTCAAGAGACTTTCATTGCAACAAATGTATAGCCAGGTAAAAATGCCAGGAGGCCTGCAGGTATGAATAAGCAGCTCCTGGCTAAACCCAGATACAGAAAGGGAGCCTACAGAGGGTGGAAGCAAGGATGGATAACCTGAGGGGAATACAGAAACATTGTCTGAGCATCCCCATCCAAATTCTGGGGTTGATGCTGCTGGACAGCCACAAAGTGGAGGGATAGTACTCCAAATGAGGTGACAGAGTGAATTAGTTGAATGCTGTAGTCCAGGCTGGTTGGAGGAGACACCTCCAAAAAGCCACTTGAGACCTGAGGTCTGTACCGCCTTACATGCTTTCTGGCACAGAGGGTATGATGGCTAAGGATACAGTCCAAAGGAACATACAGATACAGGGAGAAAAAGGTACAGCAATACTGAACAGATCTTCCCCTTGAAATCCTAAAGGTTTATGCCATAAACCCAAGATGATGAAATCTTCGTATTTGTGGGAACACAATCATTTAATAGCACTGTTCTACCTCAGCCAGGGCCCACAATAACATCCCTACCTAAGAACACCCAAGGTGCATTAAAGCCATAGAATCATAGAATTGTTTAGGTCGAAAAAGACCTTTAAGATCATCAAGTCCCACTGTTAACCTAATCATGTCTCTATAATCTTAACCATAAGCATGTCTCCAACAGTGGCCAAAAAGCACAGGCATCGGGCAGACTCCTGGTCTCCTGCAGGCTTGCAGACTTCTTGGGCCAAAGTTGGTGTCTCTGGATTTAGCATTTGCAGACCCTTCCATGAATAACTCCAGTTTCCCCTGGAGACCCTAGAAATTGCAGAAGCCCCTCTGCAACATCCCGGAGCAAGCAATTCTGCAGCTCTTCACTGGGCTGTGGGAAAAACCATCTCTTATTGCTGCTTTTGATACTCTCACTTGGAAGTTTTATTCAGCATTTTCTAGATCCCAGTTCCTGTGCTGGAAAGGTGGTGAACTCTCATGCTCTCTTTGGCATGCATGGGTTTATCAACCTTTCTCATACTCTTCTGTTGTCCTAAGCACTGCACCTGGCTGCTGGTGCTCCCCTGTGGAAGATATTCACAGCCTAAACAAAGTGGCAACTGACAACAAACAGCATACAGGGATGAGGCAAGGCACTGCAAATCAGAGCAAGGCTGATAAGACTGGTTTACAAGCAGCAATATCATCTGTACCAGGGTGGGTATTACCTATGGAGAAGGCTATGCAGAGCATGGCGAGAGTCCCACCAGCACTGAAACAGAGCAGGGACAGGAGACACTGGTCTGATCACTGCCAGGAATGCTGAAGTGCCAAGCTACTGTGCCAGGCTGTAATGGGCAACAGGCACAGTACCTGGTGTTGGTACAAACTGGCCCTTGGGGTAGTGCAGAAACAACCATGGAGGGGTGGAAAGATATACAGTGTGTTTCTGTGCTACCACCCTTCCCAGGGGGGTGATCTTTGCTAAGATAAAATTTGACCTCTCAAGAGTAGCATCAGACAAACCCAGTTCCCCTTGGTATTTTATCACTGGGCAGTGATTTATGGAGCAGTCAAGGAGCCACCCCAGTCAAGGTAGGAAAAAAAAAGCAGGATCGGAACTAGGTCCTGTTCAGCTTTGCAGCTGTAGCTGACAGCAAGATGAACATCTCTCTGAAAGATCAACCCTGTAAGACAAGCCTGCTGGCACGTTGTGGGGCTAGAGGCACCAGGCACCAAGTGGAATTTCCCATTCTGGTGTAATAGCAGACAAAGTCAAACCCAAAGGGAACCTCTGCAATGAGTAAAAAACAAAACTTCTCTAAAAGCAAGCATCAGGAATGGGTACTGCTCTCTTCCTGAATGCAAGGGGAAGCCTCGGTCCCTGTGTGAGGTTTACAGCTGTTGACCTTGTCTTCTGGCTATGTGGGGTCTGTGTCCCTCGTTGAGATGGCCAAAATGTGACCGGGAGTGGCTGCATGTGCTGCTGGTACAAAATTTTCAGAGCAGCTGAGAGCTGGAATTTGTGCTATGAGTAAGAGGAGCTCTTATAGAATGAGTTAGCGGATGTTTTAGGTGATTCATTGTCTTCTGATAACTGCCCAGCTCCTCCTGAGGCATTGCTGGCATGTGAAAGCAAGGTAGGTCTGGGTGAATCAGAGGCCGAGGGAAGAGTATTGGTGGTAGTCAGCAAAGACATGCACAGGTTTTTTCAGGGACCAAGCTGTAAATTGCAACTATTGTCCAAGGTCTGTAGTGAACTTCCTGGAAAAAAAAGTGAGTCTTCTTTGCTGCCAGATTCAGTGTGTGCCTTGGGAGCAAGCCCCTTGCTCCACCCTCCAAAGGCAGGCACTGGCATGAAAGGCTAGAAGAGCAAAGCTGAGCCATTTGTATGTGACACCTTTTGCCCACCCCCCAAAAACACTTCCAATGAGTCCTCTCTGCCAGTTCTCACTAGTGCTCCCTGGATGATCCTGGGTATCTCCAAAAAATGGGAGTGCCTTTTCTTTCATCTCCTGAACACATCTCCAGATTCTTTGGCCATGATTTCTCCACCAGGCACTTAAACTACAATAATTTGTTTGCCTCTACAACTGCCAAGGGTATTTGACATCTTGAGTTCCCACAGGTTACCTTGGAGAGGACAGATGAAGGGTCTGTAGGATAAGGAAGGGAGCACAGAGCTCAGTACCAGCTCATACTTACATCACCACTAGCTTCCCACTTTAAACCAGAGGTCAGGCATTTGTCACAGAATGAAAAGGAGCAGAAAACACAGGGGACTTTGCAATACAGCTTGCATATGACCCAGAACAAACTTTGTAATTATACCTTATCCTGATTATTACTGGAGTAGCAAAACAATGGAGCAGGCACCAGCTCCCAAGGCACTCGGGCAGTTCTGGCCATGGGAAAGGATGCAAGCATTACAAGCCCTAGCTATTAATTCCCAGACTCTGGTGCTCAGGAAGCTCAGCAACAAGCTTGCAAGTTCAGACATTTCAGTAAGGCTATTTTGAACACAGTGGCAGGCCTGAGGGAGGAATGCAAGGTCAGCTCTTCTGCATGCACTGAGTTGTCATTGTACATGTGACTAACATGGGGCCACTCTGAAGAAAGAAAGGACTGCTGTGTCCAAGTGCAGTGCAGATGTGCTACTGATGTGAGAGAATAACCCAGCTCTGGCATGTACTGAATATTTTCTTTTGCAGACCCATGGCAGCATTGTCTGCCCTCCACAGCCTCTGGTCCAGCCTCTCTCTCTGGAGCAAATCCGCTGCCAGTGCTGATGCAGGTCAGACAGGTTTGTGTGACCAACACTGTCAAATCCCCAAGGGTGGCAAGCCACCACTGCTCTGCGAATCTGTCCCAGTGCTGCCTCTCCTCTTGGACATTTTTTTTCTAATATTCAGACTAAAATCCCAGTGCTGCAGTAGTAATTTCTTGCAAGTAGCTTTTTATAAAAAGGAGGGGAGAGAAAAAGAACAGAGCAAAGATGTGAGACTTAGAAAAGCTCAAACATTTGCACATAGCCTTAAAATAACCTGGCTCGCTCTGTGCCCAGTGTTTGCCTGGCCACTGATTGATTCCAGTGAGCAGAGACAGCTTATGTGCTGAAAAGCTATTGATGGACATGAGAAACAACGTTGGGAGGGTGAAGGGGAGGACCAAGAGGTGAGCCAGACCATCACTGTCATTCATTTGAGGAAAGGAAATGGAAGAAACTGACGACTCTGCTGCCTTCCATGCATTTAGCTTTCACATAAAAGCTGAATCTAGAGGTGAATATCTCACTGAAGGGATCAATTACCCTCCACAAAACACCAAGACAAAAAGACAGCTAGCTGAGACTTTGCAGACTCTCTCTTAGGCACCTACAACCAAACTTGCCACGGCATTTACCCATAATGATGAATAGGAAAGGGGTCGGGAAATGGGCCAGGATTGCAAAAGAAGAGGTTCACAAACTTTCCGCTAGGTGAAATATGTGTGAGCTACAGCAACACTCCTTATCAGAGGAGGAACTGTCTCCACTTCCCAAGCCATGCTCTCCAAGAACTGTTGGAGCAGAACCAAGGAAACAGCACAGAATGAACACAGTATCCTGTTTAAAAGGCTTGAAGTCAAGTTATAGATCCATAATTTAGTATCCTCCACAGAGGATGAATTCAGATGTTCCAAGGGGCTACTCAGCCCCAGGTGAGAAGCAGACAATTGTGATTTCTTAAGAACTGGTTTATACCAAACCATTTATATTTTCTCTCTCATAGATCTGGCAGATAAAGGGTAAGCAGCAGATGTGATAATTTTGACCTCCATAAAGGACTTTGTATTATCCCATTCAGATTTCTTGTCAGAAATGGAAATATCATCTAGATGAAAATGGATACAAAATTAGAGAAAATAAAGCACCTTGATCTGGTGACAAGAGCTATTCATGGACTACAGTCAGACTAGGAAGACATATATAGAAAGGAACAGCAGGAAAATGGTCTCAGCTTCTATACTGTGGGTTAGACGTCACTATACACTGTCTTAGAAATATTGTGGATAATGTTAAAGAAAATGAGACCAGAGGAATGCCAGAAAGCAGATCCATCAGATGACCTTAAAAACTTGGCAGAGACAGGATTCTACATTAGTCAGATGAAATTCAATTCAAGTCAGGTGTAAAATGCTTTGAAATTGGATCAATCCACTCCAAGGAGAGAATGGGACATGGGATGGCACAGGCCACACACCAGGCAGGGAAACATGCTGGAAACAAGCCTTCCTCCCATGGACAGGAGATGTCACAGAGGTGTTTGCAATGATGTTCCCATCATTGAATAAGTGGCAGGGACCAAACTGGTGCCAGAGAGGGATTCATACTTAGGGGATGGAGACAGTTCAGCCTAGCTTCACCCTACCCATGACTGCTGTGTCTGTCTGCCCTGTACCTCATGTGAGTAGCAAGTCCTGCCAGGCACTTCATATAGGATGTGGCATCATTCTGGAAGTCACACAGTCTCTCGGAGCTTTGAAGCAACCTGTCATTTTAGGAAAAGGCAGGACAGGACTTCTGTAATATTTCATAAAGAACTTTCTCACCCTGATGACTTAGCAGCAGCCTTTGAATATCGGCAGCCAAAGTCCTCCAGAAGGGGCTACCAGTGATGCAGTTTACCTGGTGAATTTTATTATGAGAGGATAGGAACCATGGTGAACAATGATATTCCCCTTCACAGACTCACCTCCTGCTCCAGCCTATAGCTCAGTGGCTTTTAGGCCAAGCACGTGTTTGAACATTCCAGTGGCAGACCCAGGCAGCACACACCACTTTGGGATTGCAGGGGTTGCCTGCTGTCTTCCCCAAGAGGACACAAGGCTAGAAAGAAGCAATGCTGGCAGAACTGCAGGACATAGGTCTAGAGGGGTGGGTTTTTTAACCTTGGTCCAAAGGTACAAGACTAATCCTAATCTGCTTATACTTATGGTTCCCACTCTCTGCAGCTGGTGATTTCACTGGCCTTTCCACACCAAAATCACAGAATCATTTTGGTTGAAAAAGACCTCTGAGACCATCTTTAACTGGTCTCTATTTTGTCAAGTAGACCATGGCACTAAGTGCCATGTCCACTCCTTTCTTTTGGTTCCACCACCTCCCTGGACAGTCCAATCCAATGTTAAACAAACATTTCTGTGAAGAAATTCCTCCTAATGTCCAACCTGAACCACTCCTGGAGCAGCTTGAGGCCATTTCCTCTCCTCAGGGGTTGCCTGGGAGAAGAGCACCACCAACCCTGGCTACACCCTCCTTTCAGGCTGTTGCAGAGAGCAATAAAGTTTCCCTTGAGGCTCCTTTTCTTCAGGCTAAACACCCCCACCTCCCTCAGTCATTTCTCACAGGGCTCAGTCTCTAGACTCATCACCAGCTTAGTTGCCCTTCTCCAGACATGCTCCAGCACCTCAATGTCTTTCTTGTATTGAGGGGCCCAGAACTGGGCACAGCACTCAAGGTGTGGCCTCCCCAGCAGGGGGACAATCCCTGCCCTGGTCCTGCTGGCCACACTATTGCTGATACAGACCAGGATGTCATTGGCCTTCTTGGCCACCTGGGCACACTGCTGGCTCATGTTCAGCCAGCAGGTGACAAGCACCCCGAGGTCCTTTTCTGCTGGGCCACTTTCCAGTCACTCTTCCCCCAGCCTGTAGCAATGCCTGGGGTTGTTGTGATCAAAGTGTAGGACCTGACACTTGGCCTTGTTGAACCTCATACCATTGGCCTCGGCCCATGGATCCAGTCTGTCCAGATTGCTTTGCAGAGCCTTTGTACCCTCCCACAGATCAATATTTCCAACCAACTTGTTGTTGTCCATGAACTCACTGAGGGTACATTCGACCCCCTCATCCAGATCATCAATAAAGATATTCAACCAGACTGGGCCCAATACTGAGCTCTGGGGAACACTACTTGTGACCAAATTAGTTTTGTCTCCACTGATGTACTGACTGCCTCAAAAATATATGTTGGAGATATCAAGCACACTTGATAGTCCCCTTCAAGTATCTACTTTGTAAAGCTCTGGAGGGAAAAGGTGTCCAAGAAAGGTGGTTAATATTCTCACCTCCTAAAAGCTCAAGAGTGAAGCATCCTGATGAAGAGGAAGTCTGGCAAAAATGCCAGAAGCTCCTGGACAAACTCAAACAAAAAGAAAGGATACAAGGGTGGCAGCAAGGACAGGTAGCCAGAAAGGAATACTGATAAATAGCAGCCAGGGATCAGGTTAGAAAAGTTAAAGCCCTAACAGAATTAAACCTGTCCAGGATGTCAAGGGCAGCAAGAGAAGCTTGTACATGTACATCAGTGATAAAAGGGAGAATGGGAGACTTGAATAACTAGGACATAGAGAAGGCCAAGGTATTCAATGGCTTTTTTACCTCAGTCTTCACCGACAAGTGCAAAGGCAGGGACTGGCAGAATGAAGAACTGCTGTAGGAGAAGAAATGATTTGAGCCCATCTAAGAAACCCAGAGCTGTACAAGTCCATGGGACCAGATGAGATTGAGTCCAGAGGGAACTACTGGAGGAAGTGGCTAAGCTTCTATCCATCATATTTGAGAAGTCACGGCAGTCTGGTGAAGTTCCCACTGACTGGAAGTGGGGAAGCATTTTTTTAAAAGGGAAATAAGGAAAACCAAGGTAACTACAAGCCTGTCAGTGTCACCTTGGTGGCTGGCAAGATCATGAAGCAGATTCTCCTGGAAACTATGCTAAGGCACATGGAAAATATGGAGATGATTAGTGATAGTCAATATGGCTTCACTGAGGGCAAATCATGCCTGAGAAGTTTGGTAGCCTTCTATAAGCATATAAAGAAAGAGCAACTAACATCATCTACCTCAAGAGAAAAGGTTTAAGCAGGTCTTTTCTCCTGTGGCCTTGGCCACACAGCCAGTGGTTTGGCCCACAAAGCTAACCAAACTTCTAGTAAATACCTAAAGGCACATTCACAAGCCATCTGCGCTTTGGTTTCAGGCCTTTCAGTCCAATGGGAGATCAAAGTATGTGCAGATGAGTCACATTTACAATAACTAGATGAACCCCATCACGAAGCACTTCTTTCACCTTGCTAGTTGCAACATGCTGTGCACCCAAGAGCATTAGCATTGCCCTTTAGCTCAGAAGGTCTGTGGCCCAGGAACTGGACAAACATGCAGTTTCCACAGCCAGACACAGCTTTAACTGCTCTCTTCTCCCTGTCTGAAAAGGGCTGCACCTCCAAAATCCAGCACAAGAGCTTCTTGTCCAAACTGCTCTCAACCATTTCAGCATTGAGTCATCAAAAATATACATAGCTGCAAAAATGCTTTTTGTATCAGTCTCTGAAGTGAAAGTAGTACTGGGTAATCTGGCAAGTCCAAGTACAGCAGTTTGGAAAGTGAGAGACTAACGGATGAGTGAATACCTGAGGGGCATCTAATAAGGCTTTCAACAACTCATTCCCAGGATCCAGTCTGAATAGTGTTCAGAGTCACAGCTGGGCTGCAGAAAGAGAGCAAGAACAGCTTCAGCACTCACTGATGGATTTACTGCTCCCTGCAGGCGTTACAGGGGGCTGACCCCAAATCGCTGCTCCTTCTTGCTGAGTTTTTAGCTGGGGGAACAGCCAAAACTGAGTATGATAAGCCTATGTAGGCCTGAGTAAAAGCCACTGCTGGGTCAAAGCCCCAGAGTGAGGCCTGTCAGCATGGGGGCTTGCAAGCCCTTGAATGTCCAGCACATCCCCTGCTCTCTAATAACCTCTTGAGTGTCCATCCTCAGGGCTGCTCTCACTGCCATGGCCACTCTGGAGGGTAGCAGGTCAATGGGCAACTGGGAGGCTAATAAATCTACTTGTGGAAGTCACACCATGAAGGCTGTATTGCTGGGGCATGGAGCTGCTTGCTGGGTGCTGACCACTGCTGTCTGTGCACTGGGGAGGGGACACGGGTCTCTTTTCCACATTCAGCTAGCAAGGGGATCACAGACTTGCCTGGGGGTTCATCCTTGGCCTCCTGGCAGGCACAAAGACAGCAGTGTGTGTGTCCAGGGAGGAAGCAGAGAGCCAGGCTGAGAGAAGCCCATTGCAACTGCAGCTGCTTGCACAATGCAGAGCGTGTTCCAGTTGCACTCACATGCTGCCTGGGATGTGGCTTCAGAGCAAGGAGTCATCAATGCACTCCTAGAAACTGCTCCAGTCCAAATGCTCGAAGAAAAAGCAGCAAAATGGGACCATCAGAACATAATCTTTCTACATGGACACCTATCTCATGAGACTTTTCTGTGGGATGGAGACTGAAGAGAGGCTTAGACAACCAGGTCGAATGCTAAAAAACCCAGTATGGGCTGTTTGAGCCATCCTGCTTTGCTCTCAGTCTGCAGGGATTTAGGGTTTCAACTGAAAGGTAAACACAGATTAATAGTGGAGCTACATAAGTGTCTAGACCAGAGGAAGTTGCAAATACCTAAGTGCTCCCAGGTGCTGTTCCCAGCCAGTTCCCATCTTGTACATCAGGCAGGACATGGAGGGGCTGCCAAGCCCTGCAAAGCAAATTCTCCTACGGTGAGAGAGAGGATAAAGGATATACAGCCAGGGGCAAGTGTCACACCTGCTGGGTACCTGCCAGTCATAGTGCATCCCACAGAGGCACAGAACATGTGCTGCTATTTGCCATGTCTGCAGACCTGACGGCCTTGTGGCATGGGGGGATCTTGCTGTATGCAACACAGGCAAAGCCCCAGGGTCAGTGGGATGTAAACAGGAATTACCAGCTGCAGGCTGCTGCTAAACAGCCCTGGCCCCAACTCTTCCCCACATAGCAAACAGGATGCTGAGAGATCCTGCTGCTGCTGAGGATCCTGCTCTTGCAGCCATGAAGGGAAGAGAATCAGAGTAACCTCCCTGATAAGATGCCTCCCTCCTGCCTCCAAGCCTCAGTGCCATGATCTCAGCTGACACTGGGGCAAAGCTACCTTTGTGTTGGGAAGCTCTTCTCTGCAGAGTCACATTTTGAAAGCTCAGCTTGACCTGGGAGTCTAGTCAGGCTATGGAGCACTTAGGGAGCTTTGGAGAGTGTTGTGTACAAGTGTTCTGCAGCTTGGCCATTTCTGGCATCAGGCAAACTGGTGTGATAATGGTATACCCCAAAAGCCACTAGTCCTATCCACACTGATCCTACACTGAGCCACTGTCATCTAAGAGACACCAGTATGTGCCCAGTCTGCGGTGCCATCACCACCAATGGCTGGAAGCAAACAGCTAGGGAGGCAGGGAACAGGCTGAACATAGCAATATTGTCCTGAGTGCATTTCCAGCCTTGAAGGATGCAGGGTATCTGAGGCTGGAAGAAGCAACTCAACACTAAGTAGCCTATCAGAGATTTAAAAAAATTTTTTTCTTTTCTTGTAATCAGTCTCAAGTTCTAAGCATCCTGTCCTGGATCTTTTCCAGTTCCAATTAGCTCAAGGCCTGCCTTCTGCTGCTCCTGCAATTTACAAAGGACTGTTAAAAAATAATAAAATGCAAGCCAACCTGACCAGGCCTGGATAAAGTTTCCATCATGTTCTTAAAGAAATGACTATGACAACGTAGGGAAAACTAAGTCACAGCCTTGCAGAAGTAGGAGATACCAAGTAAGATGGCTTTTCCCACTCAGCAGCTAGGGCAATGTGGAAAGGAAGGCAGTTTCAGCCAGACTGTTTTATCTCTGAGACCAGATGGCTTTAAATGCTTCCCCAGAGCTTGGAAAGGGTCGGGCACTGCTTTGAATTGCCTTTTGTACCACCTCATTAGAAAGTAAAATGGAAGAAATGGGCAATCTATAACTTTGTGGAAATGGGAAATAGCTCTGTTAATCCCATTTCCTTCCCCAAGCTTACTCAGGTCATCCAGCATCAGGGCCACATCACCTAATCTATTTATCATTACCCCACAGTCAGCAGCCTGGGCATCAGCCCAAAGGGCAGATGCATCCTCCTGGGCATTATTAATAAATTGGCAAAGCCCAGGTTGTTAAACCTGCCCTGGTGCGTAATTGAGATACGCCTGGCACCCAGCTTCTGCAGTTCCAAAGAGTGGCCTCCTGAGCTCAGGAGGAGCCAAACAGCACTGACAGGCCCTCATTCAGGCTCAACATGCTGCCCAGTTCCCTACCAGCCCTCTGTCCCCATCTCCCCTAGGAGTATGTCATCTCACAGCAAATCTCCACTTTGTGTTCAGCTGGAAAGGGGTCCAAATACAGCCTCCTGAGAGAGTCAGGACTAGAAGGTTTCAGGCTTTTAGCACTTGTTCCTGGGTCCCACAGCAGAAGGCAGTCTCAAACAACACATCAGGCAGACAGCATTTTGTCTGTTGGTTGGACCCACAGCTCCAAGGGCAATAATGAATGTTTCGGCACAGAGTCAGTGGCTGGAGTGGGGGGAAAGTTAAAAAAGTTAATGGAACAGGAAAAGAATCAGCAATGCCTAGCTTAGTTTGCTCAGATGAGGACTACCAAATTTGAGGGAACTATTAGCTGCATACAAACGAAAGGAGGTGTCCCTGTTCTGGAGCCATGCACAGCTGGCTGTCAGCATTGCTGTGCTGCAGACGGGGCTGGGGGCACGAGCACGGGGATGAGTCCAACCCACCACTGCCTTCCACCTGGACTGAGATCCAGTGATAACAGCTTCACAATATATCCCCGGAAACCTGTCACCCGTTGAGCAGAAGGGCTTCAGGGCACTCGGGGAATAGCTGTGGGATGAAGGAGTAGGGAAGGGAGTGGGAGCCAGCTGGTCCAGCACAGACCCCCCCGCCCCAGCCCTCCAGACGGCCAAGACCACGGTACCAGGAGTGCAAGGATGCCGTGGGCACAGATGATGCCAGCCCTCCAGCCCAACTGGCGCTGCTCGTGCCAAACTGATCCACAGAGGATGCTGCCCTCTCCTGGGCTCAGCGTGACTGGCGGAGGTTCAGGGAAACTTGGAGAGAGGCCCAAGACTAGTGATTTTCGGGGCCCAAATCCTCACGTATCGTTTCTCAAAGGTGGCGACTTTCCACATCTGTCTTGGTAAACATCCCAGGGATATTTCCTGCCGAGAGCCAGGCTACGGCATCTGCGGGTGACCTCTGAGCGCAGGCTGGGAAGGGAGGAGCAGGGTCTGAAGGATAGGGATACGGGGAGGTCTCCTGGGTGAGTTGCCAACTGTAAGATCTGACAGCATTTCATCTTAACTAATTATTTTCATAGGTTAATCAAAGTGATAGCAAACCAAACTCTCATTCAGTTAATGAAGTGATCTGTAATAGGGTCCTATGCTGCCTCCCGGCGGGGGATGGACGGGCCGCAGCTCCCCTGGTCCCTTGCGGGCTCCCGCATCGCTGGACGGTGCTGCCCAGCCCTGGAAGGCGCTGCCCAGCCCTGGCTCCGCCTGCCGGCACCGCCTCCTGCCCGGGGCGGCTCCGCGGGCCGTGCCCGCCGCGCGGGGCTCCGGGAGCGCTTCCCACTGCCGAATCCCCCTTTCCCTGCACCGAGGAGCCACAGCTCCCGCGGATCCCGGGCCAGCAGGAGCCCGCTTCGCCCGCCTCCCCACAGCATGCGGACGCCGACGGCGATGATCGTGGGACTGGTGCTGTGCCCCTGCGGGCTCCTGCTGACGCTCACGGGCACGCTGGCACCGAGCTGGAGGAAGGTGAGCCTCGTACCGAACCAGCCCATAGACCTCGTCTGGGAGCAGGGCATCTGGGACATCTGCAGGGAGCGGCAGAGCACCCATGACCGGCTCTGCGGGCAGGCTGACGAGCTGGGCTACTTCGAGCAGGTACCCGTGCGGGTGGCCCAAGGGATGATGCCCTCCTCGCTGGTGCTCACCGCCCTTGGCTTGGTGGGGGCTGCCCTGGGGGTGCGCTGCTGGCAGGAGGAGCCGCGGCACCTGCTGGCCGGGGTGGCAGGGCTGGTGCTGCTCCTCTCAGGGCTGATGAGCCTCGTGCCCGCCTCCTGGTACACCCACGAGCTGTGGGCACTGCCCGCAGTGCCTGGCAGCACACTGGTTGTAGGCTACAGCTTGGTGCTGAGCTACCTGGGGAGCTGTCTGGAGATCTTGGGGGGGCTGGCCCTTACCCTCAGCTTCCACCACTGCTGCAAGGAGCTCAGGGCCCCCAAACCGCCCCCCAGCCCCGTGCTGGCGCCTGGGCAGTGCTCCACCATTGGGGCTTACAGCAATCCCTGGGACGTGCTGAAGGATGAGCGAGATGGACAGCACTGGAGGAACACACCACCTTGTGACTCTGACTTGTAGCCCCAGCACGAGGACAGCAGCCACCTGCCTGCCACTGAGAACAGTGCTGAGTCCTGCCCTACAAGCCCTGCCCTTCTCCTGGGACACCTCAGAGCAGGCTGAAAACAAGACCAAGGACCTGGCTTGATTCTCTGCAACTTCCTCAAAAGCCTGCCGTGCTCCAGGTCCTACAACTGTGCCAAAGCCATAGTGGGTTGAGGGCCAGGTGTGGCTCTAGTCCCTCCATGCAGCTTTTAACTCATTCTCCTGCACCATGCACAGCAAGCTGGGCAGAGGCAGCTTTGCTGTTCCCATGTGAACAAGGTATAGGTTAGCACTGTGTAGCCTTCAGGACTGAGAACAGGGGAGGGAAGTACCTCCCACATGTCTCTGCCCAACTCAGGACTGTGCAAACAGCAAAATAAATGCAAAGGAGTGGGTCCGTACTGTGGAATGGTTATAGGTTTTCTGCCAGTCAGGCTGGGCTGAGAGCCAGTGGGCATGGCTAACTCAGCTTCCCTGTGCTTTGCCTGAAGCAGGGAGAAGTCTGTAAAAGTTTTATAGCACCTTTCAAAAGGACTTTTATCCCATGGACAAAATCAGCTCTAGCAGCAGTTTCTCCTTCCTTGAGCACAACAACCTCAGGAAAAAAAAAGAAAAAAAAAAGGATCACAGAAAAAAAAAAGCATATATTCCCTTTTTCAACATTAGCCTGGTGTAATGTGGTAAAACTGGTCTCGCTGGTTTGTAAGGGACACTCAGGAGGTCAGAACTGGACTATAAAATGCTGCTCAGCACCCCGCATAACATGCTAAGAGCCAAGCCAGCTTCCTTGCAGAGCCATTTGGCCAGATTTCTACCCCAGGCAAGCCCAAAGCACCCTGGGTCAGCAAGTTAAACCCTGCTGCAGAGGGACAGTGGCTCATGATGCTCTTAGTGTGCTTAAGGGATAGTGCAGGATGCATTCTGCAACAGAGGATCAGATTCAGGTGGCTCAGAGAGTGTGTTGGTTTTGGAGACTTCCTGATAAACCTCCCTATCATTTTTCCTCTGGACTCTTATGTTTTCCCTAGAGCTTAAACATATGGAAAGAGAAAACCAACCTGCCCTCCCCAGCTCACACACAAACCACAGTGGCACAAGAGATGCTGCACAACATTCCTTTATGAACAATCTCCAGTACTGTGATGAGATGATTCCTTCCTCAGCAGGGCTGGCAGCTCCTGCAGAAATCACAGACGGGTGCATGAGGGGTGAGTTTGAGCCACCCTCTCTGAGCCCACCCCACACTTTAGCACAGTGACTCCAGCCACAGGTAGAGCTGGATGGCTCTTTCAGACTCCAGGCACCCCAGGTCTTGCCCCTCTCCTTCAGCAGGAGGGCAGAGCTTGCTTTCGGAGTGGGCACCATGCCAACACTGGACATTTGGGCATCCCAGGGTGGCAGGGGGGTCCCTACCAAGGCCTACTCCAGGTGCTACTCACCTCTTTCCCATCATAAGCTTCATTCACAAATGTATCACTCTTGGGAGGCAGCTCTTCCTCCTCCTCATCCTCTTCCTCAGGGTCACTTTCACGGTGGTACAAGGTCAGCACCCGGGTGGAAGCAGTGCTTGAGGTCCTGGGGAGGAAAAAACACACTAAGAATGGCATGGCCATCTCCTACAGATGGGGCAGATCCCAAGGTCCTGACACAACCCCCTGGGGTGATCAGAGCTTTCCATATAGGCATGGGGCACATCAGGACACCACACTGTCCCTGGGCAAGAAGATCCTATCCCTCTCTATCCCCAGTTGTACTTGGCCCAGCCCAGCCCCAGAACTCACCTTCTCCGCCTGTCCCACCTCCGCATGTAGGCCAGGGCACCCACAGCAGCAGCAGCGAGCAGCAGGAGCACAGCTGTGCCCAGGGTGATGGGTCCTGCCAGGGGCTGCACCTCTGCCTCCTCGCAGTAGTCGCCCCGATAGCCCAGGGCACAGTGGCACATCACTCGTCCAGCCTCGATGGCGCAGTCCCCGCGCAGGTTGCACGTCTCACTGCTACATGGCACAGCCCCCAGGACCTCCTCTGTGCTGGGGGGCACCAGGAAGGGCTCCCCATGCTCCCGGGGGCCCGGGGCTGCGGGCAGGCTGGGGCTGGGCTGCTGAGGCTGGGGTGCAGCTGTGGATGAGGCTGGTTTCTGTTCTTCCATATGGGACGCTCCTGATGGTGACACTGTGGGGACCTGCCCCCGGGATGGGCCTGGAAGGGGAGGCATAGATCAGGAGAGATCCAGGTAAGTCCCCCTTCCCAAATTGGGGGAGATCAGTCAGGCTTCCCTGTGCCCTGCCAGAACTGCTGTGGGCCCTGGCTGTGGGCAAGCACTCACAGTCAGCCTCATCGGAGCCATCAGTGCAGTCAGGGTGCCCGTCACAGAGCTGGTCTCCAGAGATGCAGCTCTGGAGGTCAGGACAAGCCTGGAGGGGTGCAGGGCAGGGCAGTGTTGGTGCACATGCTATCCCACGCACCAGGTGGTAACCGGGAGAGCAGCGGCACTGCCGCCCTGCAGGGTTGGGCAGGCAGAGCTGGGCACAGCCCCCGTTGCTCTTTGCACAGCCGTTGGTGCCTGCCAAAACAGCAGGAGTTAGCAGGGACACCATGGAGCATGGCTCAGCCCACAGGTGCCCCAGGCTGGGGCAGTTCCAGACCCACCTTCCTGTGAGAACTGGCTGTAAATCCTCATGGCTACCAAATCCTGCTCCATTGGGAACCACCAGCTCTTGGCCTGCTCCAGCCGGCTGTGCCAGATCTTGCTGGAGCCTGGAGACACATGGGATCAACACTGCTCTACCTTGTCCCGTAGAAGTGCCTGGGATGGAAGGTGGGGGTCCCCTAGCCTGCCCTTCACCCCACAGAGAGGCAGCCTGCACCCCACGGGGACTGGCAGAAACCTGTGTCCCAGGGCAGTAGGAGGAGATAGACAAAGTACAGCAGACAGGCTCACCATTGGTAGAGGTCGTGCTCCAGAGCAAAAAGCCTTCTCCAATGGCAAAGAGCGAGAGACCATGCAGCCCTTCCCGCACCACCCGAAAGTGGGATCCATCCAGCTCAATGCTGCTGATGGTACCTCTTTCTGCAGGGCACAGATGGAATGACATCAGTGTGGAGACACAGAGGGCTCCGGGCTGCCACTCAGGGCTGTGCCCTGTGGACCAAGTGCTTTTACCACTGCTATGCCCAGCAGTGCCCTGGCTCAGCCCACACTCACCACGGTCTGCCCAGTACAGCCTGGTACCAGCTCCCCCAAAGGTGAGGCCAGTGGGAGCCCGGGCTCTCCTCCAGATCACTCTGCGGCCAGTGCCATCCATGGCTGCACACTCTACCATGGCACTGAGCTCATGACTGCCAGCTGCTGTGACAAAGCACATGGTGGAGGCACGAGGGCACACTGCCAACCAGGCAGCACCCTGCAGCCCCTCGCTGAGTAGTGTCAGGGCCCACCGCCCTCCAGGAGCTGCCACGTGGATGCTGGGCAGCTGCCCCTCGATCCAGTACAGGTTCCCACTCAGCCAGTCCAAGGCCAGGGATGTCACTGTGCCCTCCACAGCTACTGCCTTCTTCCACGACAGCCGGCCCCAGTCCTTCAGGCGCAGCAGGTTGATAGAGTTGCCTCCCACCTCTGCAAAGTACAAACTCTTGTCTTTCACTGCATAGTCAATGGCTGTCAGGTGGCCCACCTTGGCCAAAGGCAGGGCCCGGTGCGGGGGAAGCCCTTGGGATCCAAATGTTGCAGGCAGGTCCTTCAGGTAGACCTGGAGGAAGGAGGTGGCACTAAGATGGGGACCCCTCTCCCCTGACAGTGGCTAGGACAGCAGCCCCTAGGGCTGGCTCCGGAGGATGGTACCTGTACTACAGCTGCTGGTGACACCAGGAGGGCAAAGGCTGAATCACGGAGGGGCAGGCAGGTAGTCTCATCAGCAGCCAGCAGCAGCCTGGCAGGGCAGCGGCACTGCCCAGTGTGCCTGGCGCTCAGCAGGCACAGGTGGGAGCAGCCACGCGTCTCACACGGGTTAGGGGCTGTGGGGCGCAGGGCTGGGTGCATCACCTGTGGGAAGGGCAGGCTCAGCCTCACAGAGCTGAGTGTGACTGACACCATGTCGTGCTCCCAGGGCCCATGCATGGCCCAGCTCAGGGCAGAATGGTGAGGCAGTGATGTTCCAAGAGGACTAGAGACACTTGGCCACAGGGACTGCTGCCCAAGAACCACCGGGATCGGGGTACAGCTCCCAGTGCCTCTGCACTTAGGGGACAACAGGGCCGTGCAGGTTGGAAGACCCAGCAGAGCTGGCAAAGCAGGGTTTGGGGCTACCCAAATAGGTACCTGGAGGCCGTGGGGCTGCCCATGTCGCTTGAGCAGCACGGTTCTGTTCTTGCCACTGGCCTTGTTCACCTGCTGCACGGACCATGTCTTCTTCTCTGACCAGTAGAGCTGGTCCTCGCACACGGCTGCTGCAAAGGGGCTCTGGACCCAGCCCAGCTTCAGAATCTGTCAGAGAGACCATGAGCACCCAACCCCAGTTTCTGTCAGGGCCCTGTCACCAGTGCCCCACCACACACCTTCACACTGGTGCCATCCAGACGTGCAGAACCAACGCCACCCAGCTTCTCATCCAGCCAGAAGATCCTCTGTGTGGGGAGGTCAAGGGCTAATGCTGTGGGCCAGCCCAGCCCCTGGGCCAGCAGCACGTGCCGCCGACTCCCATCCATAGTGGACTCCATCAGCCGTGGGTGGCTCCCCACCTCTGACCAGTACAGCAGCCTAGTGGGAAGAGAGGTGCTGGCCCATGGACCGGACACAGCATCATCCCAGCACATGGAGGAAAATGGGGCAGGGCAGGGATAGCAATGTCCCCATGTCCCCTTGTCCCAGACTTACCCTGCCAGAGGTTGGAGCACCAGAGAATGGGGCTGGTCCAGGTCTCCCTCCATCACCACAGTGTACTCTGGAATCCCTTGCCAGGCAGCCCCCAAGCGAGTGGCCAGCACCTGCCCTGCTGCACCGTCTGTCCAGTACAGGTTCCTCCCAAGCCAGTCCACTGCTATACAGTCTGATCTCACACCTGCAATGCATCCAAGAGTCAGCACCTGTGGGGTGACAGCTGCATGGCCCTCTGGCACAATGCTCTTAGCCCACATTCTCTCCATCCCAAGAGCTCTAGCTTCTCCCTGCCTTGCTCCCAGCTAGCACCTCTCCACACAGGGGGACAGAGCCTGGCCTGCCACTGCAACCTGGAGACTGCAGAGTGACAGAGTGCCCAGCTCTGCTAACCCCATGCTGTCACAGCCCACCTTTCACCAGTGTGCCTTTCTTGCCCGAGTTGAGGTCCTGCCAGCGGATGCTCTCTGTGGCCATGTCCATCCAGAAGACTTTCCTCTCCACCAAGTCATAGTCGAGTGAGAAGATGACGCGGTCCTTGTCAGTGGCCAGCAGTGCCTCCTCACGCCCACTCCGCAGGCCATAGGACAACACCTCTGACTGCACGGCCACCAGCAGTACAGGCTCTGGTCCTGTGGCAACACAGAGCCCTCCAGATCCTGCTCAGCACTAGTGGCCCCATGGGCCCAGCACATACAGGTAGGGAATACAGCACTCACAGGCACTGGAGCCTGCTGGGACTCAGCCCTACCATGTAGGATGTTCTCATACAGTTCAGATGAGTTTTCTCACCAGCCACGGGCTAGCAAACATCAGCTCATAGCTGAGTGGGGCCTGGCAGGCAATGTGGCAGAGGGGACAGAGCCATTCACAGGACTACATGCCTCCCCCTGGGCAGCAGGCACAGAGGGACAGGTACCCGCCGGCTCCCGGTGGACCCTGGGGGGCCAGGGATCCTCAGTGGTGCTTGGCCAACCCATGACTTACCAGTGAGCTTGCAGAGGTGGCCATCAGGCTCCAGCAAGTAGCCAGGGAGACAGCCACAGCTGTAGGACCCTGCAGCATTGAGACATGTCTGGCTGCAGGCTCCCTCACCCCACTCTGTGCACTCATCGATGTCCACACAGGACAGACCGTCCTTGGCAAGCCGATAGCCTGGGCCACACCAGCACCTCTGTGGGGAAAGGGACCATCAGCTTCCCACCCTGGGGACACGAGGCTCCCTCCTGCAGCTGGGCCAGGGCACCATGGCATGGCAAACCCCTGGCCCAGGGCTGTTGGCACTCACAGGGCCCTGGGGCGAGGGGTAGCAGAGATGAGCGCAGGGCTGCTGGCAGGGCACAGAGCAGTTCCCCCCCTCGTCTGAGCCATCCACGCAGTCCTGCCGGCCATCGCACACCAAGGATGCATTCAGGCAGGCCCCTGGCCCACAGGGGTACTCGTGACTCTGGCAGGGAGCAGGCTGGCCTGCAGGGACATGGGGGGAAGGCTGCCCTAAGCCTTGTCCACCAGCTCCTTTTGCTCAGCTGGAGCACACTTAGCTGCTTCCAGGGGCTTCATTGCAGCCACATTCAGAGCTGTGCCAGTATTCTGGCTTCAGGCTATATTAATCCAAAGGGCACTAGCCCTACAGGGGCAACAGCGACCTGGGGCCCAGAGCCACCACAGATGCTGGGAGTAGGCAACCAGCACATGGGGCCTTTTACCTCAGCACAGACACATACCCATCTTTTCCCTGTGCTGGGCACCCACCAGCCCACCCTGGGTGAGACACAGAGGGGATATAATCAGGGTGTTGCTCACAGCCAGCCTCATCGCTGCCATCTGTGCAGTCAGCCTCTCCATCGCAGCGCCAGACATCAGGGATGCACTTGTGGCCATGGGAGCAGCCCCACTGCCGGTCCCCACACTGTCCTTCCTCCCAGGGACAGCCCTGCAGGGGCAGAGGGTGAACAGGGCTACAGCCCTCCCGGGCACAAGCTAGGACTGGCTGTGTCCCAGCACTCCGCTCACCTGCTCGTCCGTGCCATCCCCGCAGTCGGCAGTGCCATCGCAGCGCCACGCCTCTGGCACACACTCCCCACTGCGGGAACATGTCACCTCACCCACACGGCACAGCCGCGGCCGTGGCACAGCACAGCCCTCCTCGTCCGAGCCGTCCTGGCAGTCGTGGTCACCATCACAGCGCAGGGCCAGGGCCACACACTGCCCACTCCGACAGGGGAACTCAGCTGGGCCACATTCCTTTGGCACTGTGGGCAAGGCCATGGCTGAGTTAGGGCACTGTCCCCATCCCCATCCTACCAGTGTAGACACAGCACTCAGCAGGGTCTGGCCTCTGACCTCCTCCTGGACCCACAGGAAAACCAGTGAATTCCCCTTTGGGGCAGCAACACCCGAAGCCCCTGTCCCATCCAGCCGCAGGGTCTCACCGCAGCCCTGCTCGTCAGTGTGGTCCAGGCAGTCAGCATGGCCATCACACAGCCAGCTCCGGGGGATGCAGCGGGTGGCAGCATCACAGCGCAGGGCACACTCCTGTGTGGGGGTCCAGCAGCCTGTCTCGTCTGAGGCGTCGGGGCATTGGGGCACCCCATCACACCGCTCCCCCGCTCCAATGCACACGGCTCCGCTCGCACAGTGGAATGCCCCTGGGGAGGCAAGGAGCCTTGCACTGCCTGCAGAAGGCAGACGGGCTGCCCAGGCACTCTCTTAGCCTCACAGCAACCTAGAAAGGCCACATGCTGCAGTGACAGGGCTTGGTCCCTCCTAGCCAGGGTATCTCCAGCACCCTAGGTCCTCAGCAAGGTGACTGCGGCAGTCTCAGCTCAGCCACATCTAGGTCACTGTGAGCAGTGGGACCAGCTCTGTACCCTTCTGAGAGCACCTTCAGCCCAGTGTCAAGCTCGGAAGGAACCTGGACAAAGCCCAGGACACAGACTTTCCCAAGGCCCCATCCCACTAACTCCACCAAAAAGCAGCCAGAAGCCCTGGCATCGAGTGACCCAACTACACAGGGGTGGCAGAATGGCTCCTACCTGGGGTGTTACAGAGCTGGGCACACCCATCCTCATCAGAGCCATCTGCACAGTCTTTCTCTCCATCACACACATACTCCTGGGCCACACACTCAGTGCCATCACGGCAGGGCACATGTGTGCGAGGACAGGACAGCTGGAGGACTGGGGTCAGGGGGCGAGCAGGGCTAGATGGGAGGGATGAGGTAGGTGGCACTACTCGTGCAGAACTGGTTGGGCTCTGGGTGGTAGTAGTTGGCCGTGGGGCAATGACCTTAGTTGGCAAAGCCCGAGTTGTGGTGGTGGTGCTAGTGGTGGTCAGCTGCACAGTACTGGTCTTGGTTGGTGTGGTNGTGGTCTTCATTGACGTGGACTGGCTGGTGGTGGTTGGTGTGGGCTGGTGGGTGGTGGTGGCCTTGCTGGTTGGTGCAGGAGTACTGGTGAGCAAAGTGGTGGTCTTGCGCGGCTTAGGTCTCATGGTGGAGGTGGTGGGATGAGCAGCAGTGGTGCTTATGGTTGTCCTCATGGTGGTGGTCAAAGGTGGAGGGAGTGGCAGGGCAGATTCCTTGCTTGGTGGCACTGGCAGAGGATTTGTGATTTGGGGCTGTGCCCTCCCCACACCCTGGGCAGTTCCCAGAGCATCCTGCATGGCCACCAGCAGACAGGCACCCTGCCCCAGCTCAGAGCAGCATAGGCCCCCCAGCCCTGTCAGATACAGCCCCCGTGCCAGGCACAGAGCCATGGCTGCTCTTACCAGCCTGCAGCTCTGAGCCCACGAAGACCACTACTCCCCGCACGCCTGCTGCCGGCACGGACAGCACAAGGGTCAGCGTCCTCCGGTCCCACAGCAGCAGAGCTGTCCCGTTTGCTGACACCAGGTATGGCTCAAAGGCGGCCACAAGGCCGTGGGACCAGCTGGGTGCCAGGGTGACTGCTTGCCGCTTGTTCAGACTCAGCGCCCGCAGGCCTGTGGGGCAGAGGAATGGTCAGACCTGGGGCCCATAGGCACCCCATGTGGCCCACCCTGTGCCCCCATAACCCACAGCTATGGCAGGGACCTCATGGTTGAGGCCAGGTGCTCAGCCATGGGAGAGAGTCTGCCCCATGAGCATCCCGCTGCCCAGGCAGTGACCTGCTGCATGTGAGGCATGGCTGATCACTCCTGCCCAAATCCACCGCCTCCACTCTCTGCTCCAGATACCACCAGGGCTCACCCAGGGCTGAGCTCCAGAGCACGCTGAAGGCTCTGCTATCCATGACTGCAGGCAGGTCCCCAGGCCACGTCTCGTTCCAGGCATCCCACGGAGCACCCCCAGCCAGGCTCATCTGCTGCAGGGGCTGCCCGCGGGCCAGCCAGTACAGGGCACCGCGCTGCCAGTCCAGGAAAAGGTGCTGGATGCTGCTGCGCGCACGGTGCAGGATGCGCGGGGATGTGTCAGTGGTCCGGATCACCCCGATGTCCCTCTGGTTACACGCAAGCCAGTACAGGTCCCCCGAGCGGATGTCCACACGGGCAGAGCAGACTTGGCAAGAGCAGACAGGCAAGCAGTTATGAGGCTGTCCCATGACCCTGCTCCTCCCACCTGGGACTCCCAGCCCCTAAACCCTGCCCACTGCCCCAGCACAGCCCCACTGTGGGCACCATCAGACTATTGTGCTCTGCACCCAGGAGATCCTCAGGCCTCATAGAGCATCGGGAAGGGGAGTGTGTCCTCTATCACCCCATAGGGACTCACCTGGCATCCCAGTCACAATGGCCTCTCTCCTGCCAGGGTGCCCCACGACACGCAGCAGCATCCCATGGTCATCTGTCCCATAGAGCACTGACCTCTGCCAGTCCACATCTTGCAGGTGGAAGGGCCGCTGCCACTCCTGCACTCGTTTGCTTTGTGCTCCAGGGCCCACATGCACCAGGGAGATGGCCTTTCCTGATGCATACACGATGGACAGCTCTGCAGGGTACAAGGGCAGTGTGTGAGTACAGCCCCAGGGGCACTGGACAGTGTCACCAGCACGAACCAAGGCAGAAATGTAACAGCACTGGTGTGTGCTGGGAACCTCACCCCACCAGAGCCACAGCCCCTTATGGCCCTCCCAACTCCCACAAGGATCTCTACTGCCCGAAATAGCCTAGCCTGTCTCACAGGCCCTGCTCACCTGTGCACTTTCCTGAAGGCAGGAGGAAGAGGCCCTCTGGACAGGCACACTGGTAGCCCCGAGGGTGCACAGGTGACAGGAGGCAAAGGTGACTGCACAGGCCCGGAGCACATGCAGCAGTGTCCCCTGGAACCAATGGGACATTAAAAGCTTAGGCAGTCATGACCCCCAGTGTCTCTCCCAAACCCCAAAACCACAGGCTATCCTGGGGCTGGATATGGGCTGGCAGGTATTGCAGCAATGTCCCATAAGTTAGGAGGGAGCAACTCTACCCAAAGCCATTTGGGCTCATGTTCCCCTTGTCTCAACCCCATAACCCCTGGTCACAAGACCTGACAAACTATTGGGCAGAACCCAGTGAGCTCCAGGACCCAGCACCCAGGGATGCAGCAGGGGTGCTGCTAGCCCTGCAGTAGTGCAGCACCCGCAGGGTACTCACGGGGAGGCTGCTGCAGTGCATGCAGCACAGTGAAAGCTGAGACAGGGGCGTGGAGCAGCACTGCGTGCTCCTGGGGAGAGGCACAGGTGGCTGACACCAGCTCTGTGCCATCGGTCCAGAAGAACCGGCTCTCAAATATGGCCAGGCCCAGTGGCTCCGTGTGGCTCCGCAGAACAGCGTGGAAGGAGTGGCGCCCGCTGCCATCTACCCGCAGCGTCTCGATGGACTGGGGACAGAGCAAGGCACGGTGACCATATGACATCCCCCTGCCCTGGCATTGTCCCACAGGCACAGGCCCCATAGTGGTGCCATCCCCTCCCAGTCCAGGGATGTATGCCAGACCTGGGCACTGCTAACTGCTCCCTCCCATGCCTTGGCCATAGACAGAGTAACCAGGGCCACCATTCCAACTCCCACCTCACCATCTCCCTTGAAGGGGAGAGCCCTGCTGCTCCTCATGCCTACCTCCTTGTACTCGCTGATCCAGTACAGTCTGCCAGCCACATGGTCCAGGCTCAGTCCCACTGGCTCCTCCATGGACACCACTGTGAGCTCCTGCCGGTCTGAGCCATCCATGCCAGCTGCAGCAATGACTGTCCGGCCCCGCTGTCCACGGTTGACCCAGTAGAGGGACCTGGGAGCAGGCACTAAGGAACCACTTCACAGCATAATACCAGTGCTGCCACAGCCCCACAACAGGCATGACATGGTCAGCACCAGCATCACAATCCCAGGAGCCTTCATCAACGGTGGCACATTCACTTCTCACCTTGCAGCTGGATGCACTATCAGCTGCTCTGGTGCAATGTCCTTCCCCAGCACTGTCACATAACCCCGGCCATCGCCCAGCCCTGCACAGATGGCTGGGGGATGGCTGCTGGCCCAGTACAGCTGCCCTGTGAACCAGTCCACTGAGATGCTGTTCACCTCTCTGGCATCTGCAGAGACAGAGCAGTTTTAAGGCACACCAGCCTGCTCCAGGCTGCAAGGCAAACACAGGTTGCCCCTTACTCTATAGAGGAAAGGCAAGACTGGGGTGGCAGGCTAGCTCTCAGCATCCATCTCAGCCCTGCTACAGCACCCCCAACTCCTCCTCACCTGCATAGAGGGGCTGTGTGCCTTTCCCCGGGAGGTGAACACGGAGCTCGCCATCCTCTGTCAGCCAGTAGAAGGTTTCTCTGAGCAGGTCGTACACCAGGGCACGGGGTTCAGTGTCAGTGGAGAGCAGGGGCCGATAGGCTTGGGTCCGTACATCTAGAAGGGCCAGGTCCTGCCCCACAGCCACCAGGACCTGTGTTGCATTGTCTGCCGGGGTGAAAGGAATGCCACTCAGTGAGCAGGAACGTGGCTAGCTGGGGACACTGCCCAGCCCCTCATCCAGTCCAGGCTCCCCAGCTCACCTTACCTGTCACTTCACAGGTGGTGCCATGCCGCAGAGTATAGCCCTGGAGACAGGCACAGCTGAAACTGCCTGGGGTGTTGCTGCACAGCTGGCTGCAGGGGCTGTACTCCAGGGAGCACTCATCCACATCTGCAGAGACAGCTGCAGTCAGGCGCCTGCCACAGGGGCTGCCCCAGACACCATGGCCACTGCTCCCCAGGGACCACAGGCAGGCTCCTTAGATACCAGAGCCTGGGCCACACCACAAAATGCAGCAGCTGCTGCTGGGACATTAGCTAGACACAGCCTTTGCAGGCCAGATGTGACACATGGGCAGGAGCAGGGCAGAGGCAGGCGTTCCCACAGAAGCTCCACAGAGATCCTGCTCTCAGTGGCCAAGGCCACAGGTGCCTGAAGCACATGCACCCCAACCTCTCCTTACCAGCACAGCTTTGCCCATCTGCCTGCAGCACCCAGCCAGCCCCACAGGAGCACTGCACTCCCCAGTGTGTGTCAGCACACGTCTCTGCACAGCCCCCATTCCGTACAAAGCAGCTCCGACCTGCAGGGATACAGCGAGGGGTGACATGAGGCAGGACAGCTCCCCCAGGCCCAGCCTCATGGGCAGTGGCCAGCAGCCACACCCAACTCACCACACGTGCTGGGCTCATCGGTGCCATCCAGGCAGTCATCCTCATCATTGCACATCAGGGACTCCAGGATACACTTCCCCTCATCACACCGCACCATGCCAGATGGGCAGGGGGCTACAGCACACACAGTTCATGTCAGCAGGGCAGACCAGGTGGGCACAGGGAAATCATAGGTCCCAAACTCAGGGGGAGGTCCCACAAAGCATCAACAGGTTCCTGGGAAGCTTGCCACCATCCCAAGGTGAGTTGGGGCCCAGGAAAGCAAAGTACTCCCTGCTTCACATATGGCCTGAACAGGTGTCACCCCCGCTGAGCAGCATCTAGCATGCTTGCTTACCACAGACATCTTCATCTGAGGAATCGCCACAGTCATCAATCCCATTGCACTTCCACTCAGCCATGATGCACACCCTGTTCCTGCACTGCCACTGCCCAGGCAGGCAGGGCTGCTGGGGACACCCCTCCTCGTCCCAGCCATCCTCGCAGTCCTGGTGCCGATCGCACAGCTCCCAGTGTGGGATGCAGTGGTGGGTGCCAGGACACTGTACCTTCTTTGTCCCACACACTGAGGAAACAGCACAGCACTCACCACCCTGCCCTGCATGCCCAGCCACCCCCAGTCAGCCCCCCAGCAGACATTACATACCACAGTCCTGCTCATCAGAGCCATCCAGGCAGTCAGCAACACCATCACAGCGCCAGCTGCTAGAAACGCACCGGCCATCATCACACTGCCAAACGTGGGGGTCCCCGCCACAGGCAACATCTGCAGGGACATCACACAGTCACTGGGACCTATCCCTATGGCAGAACCACAAGGGTCCCCTCCATCCTGGCACAAGCCAGGTGCTGGCAATGCCCGAGGGGCTCTGCCAAGGGGCTGGCCCACAGCAGTCCCCAGTGGGGCTCTCTGGCAGGTGAGGGCTGCCTTGCTCGGCATCGGATGCGTTCCTATGCCACAGACATTCCCAAGGAGCTCTGGGGCACACATGCCCCTGCAGGATGCCACACAGGCAGAGTCAGCAAAGAGTGAGGTGCCTCTGGCCTGCCCTGCCCCACCCCACCACTCCCAAGTGCACCAGTGCCCCTTGATGCCCACACAGCCCCCAAAACCATCCCATGACAGCGGATGGGTGTCCGTGTTCCCCCACTCACCGCACTGCTCGTCCGTCCCGTCAGGACACTGCTGCTCCCCATCGCAGAGCCAGGGCACGGGGATGCAGCCGGCAGCGCAGGCGGCCTGGCGAGAGGCTGCGCACGTGGGATCGGGGGTCGCTGCGGGCAGGAGGGACCCCGGCCCGGCATCAGTGGGGCAGCAGCACCGGGCATCCACCCGCACGTTCCCCCTTGCAGCTCCCCGCGTGGGGTCCCAGCACAGCACCGCCGTGGGAGGGACCGGTTCCAGGACCTCCTGCGGGGCTGGAGGGAGGGCTGCAGCCTCTCGTCCGCCCTCAGGGAAGGCAGGGACCCCTCCCAAGCCCTTTACGCAGCTGTACAGGGCTCCCTTGGGGCGCAGGGACCCCCTTGCTATCAGGGTAGGTAGGATGCCACCGGGGGCACGGACACATCACCGAAGGGTGGGGAGAACGGGGACACCCTCGGTGGGAGGACACACCACCGCGCCCCCAGCATAACCCACTGCGTGGGGATGAGCCAGCAGCCCTGATGCGGCGGAGCGCCCCGCAGCCCCCCGGGACGGGCAGAGCCCTCCCCGGCCCGCCCCCCTCGGCCCCGGNCGCTCCCGCGGGTGCCCCGGCCCGGCCCGGCCCGCCCCGCCGGGCGGGACTTGTTGTGAGAACCGGCCGCGGGAAGGCAGCGCAGCCTTGAACGCGGGGACATCCTCCGAAAACACCGCGCTGCTGCGCGCAGCATCCCGGCCGCCCGCCGACGGTCCTCGACCTTGAGGGCTGCCAAAGAGCCGCTGGAGCACAACAAGCAGAGGGAGAGCAGCGGCCGAGGGAGGAGAACAGCCCGGCGAGGGGATAAGGCACCTGCCTCTGCCTGGGAAAGGAACCCATTCCCACCAAGCAAAGCGGGGGCGTCGCCCGAGATGCGGAGATGTCCCCAGGTCACAGGGCTTTACAGACCCCTCTCTACACACCCGAGAGAAGCTGCCGGTGTGCTCCCCCTCCACCACTTTTGGCTTGTCTCCTGGCCATCTGCATGGTGTTGACATGACTGTCTATCCACCTGCAAGTTTCGTCTGTTTTCTAAGCACATCCATGGCCTGTGTTTCTGTGCACTCATCCTCTGCAGCCTTCCCATCAAACCTCCTCACTGCAGCACAACCCTAATACAGACTCGTACCAGTGCTGCAGCCCAGGGTGAAGATTCACCCAGCTGTCTGCCCTCCCTGGGCAGCATCCCTGTAGCCCTGGGCAGTTGTTTCCCCAGGCAGTCCCCAGGGAACACAAGTCTTCAGATCCCAAGGATGATGAGCATCCTTGGGACAGGAACATCAGGCAAGGTGATCCTAGTGGTCAGGAGAGGGAGTGGAAAGGACAGAACAGTATCAAGGCACTCCCAAGGCCATGCAGGAAGCCCCTATGCCCTCCTCACACCTTCAGGCAAATGCCAAGGTCTGTGGTAGCTCCCTGTGGTACCCCCAGCTCTGCTACCCCTCAGAGAGATGTCCAGCAGTGCCTCCACACAGGTACTGAGCCTGCACCTCTGTAAGGACCAACCAAGGAAGGGAACAGAGGGACACCCCCTGCAAGAGCAATACCTCTGATCAAAAGTGGACAGCATTTCAGGCAGGACCCAGAAGGGATCTCCCTGCTTCCTGGGTTGCCCAGCATATACAGTCCTTTTCTTGCTTTCCATGTCCTTTTCTCAGGCTGGAAAAGAGCCATGGCAGCCTGCCCAGCAAGATGTGCGAGTCCCAAATATTTCCCTGGGCTGGAAGTTGCAACATGCATCAGTCCTGGGAGACTAGTGGGCTCTCCTTGCCCACCTGTCCTTGTGTTTGTTTTAGTTCAGCATGGCCTTTGCATTCTCCAGATATCAGGCTCTCCCCACGGTGTAACCACACAGCTGAAGCAGTAACTCCTCACAGCAGATGGCTGGGAAGGGCAAGGGGCAGCAGAGTGACTGTGAAAAAGGGTCCAGAAGTTAGTGGGTACACTAGAAATGCCCAGTGCACCTGAGCATTAGTTTGGGGAGCTGGAGCAGCAGTGATAGAGAGAATACCTGGTGTGGCCAACCTCTTAAAATGCAGGAGATATTTTTAGAAGCATGATTTTAAGTCAAAGTATTTTAAATATATGTGTATAGATAGAAGATCATACAGGTATATGCATGCATAGACAGAAGCTCACTGTACATAATTACATTCACTTATGGTAACTTCTTCTCTATGAGGCACTGGTTGGTTTTTTTTCCCCAGACTTTTGGAGATTTTTTTTTTTAATATTTTCAGATATTTCTTTACATTTCCATCAGTAGAAAAGCCTCCTTTTCTCACTGACATTTGGATTCTCCGTTCTCTGCCTCCAAAAACTAAGGGGGGGTCTAAGGAGAAGAGCAGCACCAAAATGAAAGGGAGCAAATTTGTGCTCACTTGAACAGCAGCATGCAAAATATAAAAACTATAAAAAGATCTTGCAGAGTATCCCAATATGTCCAAAGTAACATTTGCACCTTTAACTATTCCACGTACAGGATTTTTTTTTCAAATATCCAAAGGCAGTTTCACATTAAATAGTGTGATTGATTTTGTATTGTTCATATAAAACTACATGTATCCTTTCTGCTATATGATTGATCAAATTCTCTTTATTGGTGTAAGATGTGTTGAACTATTCCTGTTCCTTTCCAGTAACATTTAATCATTCTTTTCCTAAAGATAAGGGACATCATGCTGTAAAAAACTAAAACCAAACAAAACCAAAACACACATACACAAAAAACCAAAACAAAAGAACCCCCACAATTCAGTGGGACACCCTGCCTCACATCAGTTATCAAGCTTCTGCAACCTTGTTGCCACAAAGAAAGTACAGCTCTACTTGCCTCTGTGCTGCGTGGCCTGGCCATGCTCAGACCAAACTGCCTGCAATCTACTGACTAAAATTTATGCCAGCAGAAAAACTGGATTTCATGAAATTTCTTCCTAGGGAATAATCTTATTCAATGCTTAAGTTACTAAAAGTAAAAATTAAGAGCATTCTAAGCTATTTTACTAACGATATTTTTAAGTTCAGTTTCAAAATCTGAAGATTTTCCAGGTAACAAAAATCCCCTTTTCAATCCTGAACAAAAGGCTAAATAATGTGCCCCCAGGAACTACAATTCCTATGGCAGGGTCTGGCCCACAGTGACCCAAAGCACGGGCCACACCAACTGCAACACTTCCATGAGACTTGCAAAGTGGTGCCCTAGTCTGGTGCCCGGACTTTGTGACACACCAGGTATTCCCAGTAACTGTGGTTTGGGACAGCCTTGTGAAGTGCAGGACAGATGCTGTGCCAGAGGGATAGGAAATGACTGCAGACATTGTCTTTCATTTGCTGTTTTTTTATCTTGCTCTCTTAGCAGCATTGTCTTTCTTTTGCTTAAATGTCCCTCCAACCTCTGCCCTTGTGGCAGCCCCAGCCCCAAAGCGAACAGCAGTGGTGGCAGCACCTGCCTTGTTGGGTATTTTAATGAATAACAACGTAGTCTCACACCTCCTGCCTCCAAGAGCCTCAGCATAAGCAGGGAGGGCACCAACACAGAGACCTGGGGGTGGGTAAATCCTCCTGTCTCCCAAAGGCCAAACAGCCTTGAAAAATTCAAGTTTACAAAACTAAGGCACTGTTGTGGAGAACTAGGAAATATTAGCACCTGGCAAGATGCTTAAAGTAACAGCTTCCTTTACCACAGTATTCTTTCCATTAATTAAAAGGGGTTCAAAAGGAACAACATTCAGGCCATTTGGAGGACTAATTTTATGAATGCACTCAGGAAACAATTTCTTGTTCTCAGCAGTAACAACAAGAGCTACACTGTTCTCAACACCCTAGATGGGACTGGAAACTTGATGCGTTTGCCCTCATGCTTTTTGTTTCGGAACACAACGGAAGAGAGAGAGTTTTTCAAGAAGCAAGTGGATTATCAGCATAAGGAAATTGAGCCAGTTTTGAGCTTTTTCACTGATTTGGGGAAATAAATCCATAAGGTACTGTTTACTGCCCTGAAGGGTTCCAAAAAACGTTTGTTTCTTCTCAAAAAACTCTAGGCTTGTGATTGCATTTCCTCCACATCCTTGTCACCCTACTCTTCACCAGCCTGCTGAGAGTTACCTGTGAGATCTGGGGAAGATGGAGAAAGAAATCGGGACCTCCACTTTGAGATGCCACAGCTCCCTCACGTCTCCGGTCAGGGGTTTTCCATCCCTCCTGGTCTGCCTGTGGTGCCCCTCCAAGCCGCCACTGGGGGGCAGCGGAAGGCTGCGGGAAGGTCCTGCCTTGTTCTGCCCTCCCACTCCCAGGCTCAGACAGCTATCCGTGAGACCTGGGGAGAATGGAAAAGAAAATTAAAACCTCCACCTGGAGATGCCATAGTCCATGCTCAGCCTAACAGCACCACTGTCGCACACCCCACCTGTCAGCCTTCACAAGTTGTCACCAAACCCTGCTTTAAAGCTTCCCTGCAACCTTGCTGAGGAGGTTTTACAAGGGGATACAGCTGCTGTGAAGAGGCCAAGCTCAGGTTTAGCTGTCTCTTCACTGTCTCCTCTGGCCTCGTCTCCATGCCCCACCATGATTTCTGACAGAAACTCTTCACAGCAGTCACACTGTCACACATACTTCTTACTTACTCTTCCAGCCAGCCCTGCTTTCAGCCAAGATGCCACCTTACACCAACATGTTTCTAACTTTGAATGGGACCAGGAAACTTGGAAGCTTCTTAGCCCAGAAGAAACAGCTGGCCACATCTTCCTTTTCTCTAAAATGAAGTAGAACTCTTTACACACACACAGAGAAGCAAAGGAGGGAAGGAGGAAAGAAAGGAAGAAAGGTTTTCCTTTCTGTTCTGCTTTTCCATCCTCTGTTTAACAGGTTCAAGTTCCTCCTTGCCCAGATCCCATCTCCTGTTCTGCACACATCTCTTCACCCCATGGTAAAGATGCTTTCTCACTGTATCCCTTGGCTGAGATCGTTACCTAACAGAGTAAAAATTCAAATATTGAGAAAAGGCCCTCCTCCTTCAGAAGCAGTCAACTCAACATTGCTCCAGTATCAAAGATACCCATTAGCATCACAGCACTGTTTTTGGCTGCCTAACAAGGCATATCAAGAATTGTCTTAGTCATCTCTTCTCTAGATGCATGTAACTTCACAAGAAAACATCTGATCCATCATTGCTTGGAAAACCAGCCTGGCTTTAACATGCCCCCAGAACAGTTCTTCCCTGCACACCTTTGACCAGATTTCTAATTTTTTCAGAGGGGAGCTTGGCTTTCTGGCTCTAACTGTCTGCAGATTTTTCTTCATTCTTTACATACTGGAGGCTGCATCTGCCCTTGGCCACTGATGCGAGACTCAGCCAGAGCAGGTACCAGGTCATATATCTTGGCTTCTCATCCAACCCACCCATGCATGTTCCCTCCGTGAACATCACAGTGCAGGTTGGGATCTCAGTCCACTTGGTTCTTACTCCCAGAAGCACAATTGTCCTGGACCAGGATGTCCTCCTTCTCTCATGGAATGGCCCTGGAGTCACTGATGCCTGCTCTCTGTGTTTGCATTAAAACCTCACCTACTTTGATTGCTCCAGACCTGAGGTGACAGTGCAGCCCACTGTGATGTGAAGCACATGGTGAAGGCACTCCTGCAGGAAGCAACAACAAACTCCATCTTCTGCCAATACTTTTCAGAGTCACTTTCATGACTCCAAGCAGTACTGAGAGCTGCAGGAAGACAAAGAAGGCTATAAAACAGGCCAATCTGCCCTCCTCTCAGGCTACCACAGCTGATCTTCTGTATTGCAAGTGAGCAATAAAGCACTATAACCCTGGGACAGCTTGTGCTCCACACATTACCCCCTTTCTCATCCTCTGAGGAGCTTTGAACAAAATTAAGGAAAAAAAAAAAGCCACAGGGAAGAAGAAATTATGCTTAAGGAGGAAAGAACTGGGAAAATGTTCAGTTCTTCCTGAAACCTCACCCAGGTTCCAGTGATCAGCATTTCTTGAGCCAGACACAGTGTCTCCATCTAATAGCCCTTGATGGCTTTTTCTTCAAGGTATCCCTTTTTGAACTCTTGCAAACCTCAATATACCACAGCAGGGACTTCCTTGTCTCAGTTCAGCACGTGGAAAGAAACCAGCTCCACTTGCTACCTTCTAACAGGACACCCAAGAGCTTAACCTGGTGAAAGACAGTTCCTCCTTGCCTGCTCACTGCTGTACCTCATCTGCCCTCTCAGAGCTGAATATACCTACCCTGGTCATGGTGTAGAAACTATTCCTTTAAAAATCCTTGGTGCTCTTCCCTAGCACTGGTGAGACCATTATTGTACAGAGCATCTGAGACATGGGCACACCCTGGTTGCAGATAAACTGCTGCAAGTAGCATTTCCATTTTGTACCTTTCCTAGACATTCCTAAGGTCTGTCTCAGACATTATAGGGGTTAATGTATTCCTGACCTCTCCAGAGATGCAGCTAGTAGTCAGGTGGCTGTGAAGCAGGGCATCCCCACTGCAGCTGGCACATATTTGCACAGCCTCCTGTTGACAGTGTGCTCTGCTGGGATGTGGTGTGGCCAACCATCACTCTTAGCCAGAAGTGGGGCTTTTCACCTTGCACCATCAGCTTGAGTTTGAGCCCAAGCCCAGTGCAAATCCCGGATGTAGGATTTCATGAGCAGGAGTACTCCTTACATCTCTAGCTCTTCCATGCAGTGAGTTGTCATGCATTTCCAGGCTAATTCCTCACCAAAAGCTCTTCAGGGGCAATCAAGAGCATGTTGTGATAAACAACCAGTTAGCTCAACCTGGCAAACACAGAGAAAGATGACAAAAGCAGGTCAGTGCTGAATGAGAAGACTCTACCACTGCCTTCAGAATGCTGCTCTTTCACATCAGCATTTGCACTTACTGGAGCAGATGGTCTGATGCACTCCAGGGGAGAGAATGGCAAGTACCGCAGACCCAAACTGCTTTAAAATAGATGCACGTGTGCTTTTGTTCACCACAGCCCGTTCATGCCTTCCTTCCTGATTGACAGTGCTGGAAACGGTATTAGCTGCATGGGAAATGTGCCTTGCTGTCTGCTTCTGGTACTGTGAGAGCATAGAAGACAACACCTGCTGTGGGGTTCCAGGAATGATATGCTAACATCAGCTTGTCCATAGATTACTTGGAGGTTATTAGCCTAGGAGACCCAACAGTTGTGATCATACCGGCTTGACTTGGTACAAATCTGGTCACTTTCCAAGCATGTGTTTTACTTGGGAATTTTTGTCAGCTTCCCTTCTCCTACAAGGTCTCTGGACCATCAGATTAAGAGATGAAAAGCAGCCTGCAAGGGGTCAGCCCCTTGCAGTCTGCCATCACCATGCAACCCCTGCTACCAAAGTCAATCACCAGCAGCTGTTCCTCTTACCCAGCAGATGCCAGGAAGGTGGGAAGTTGGAGCAAGAAGGGCACCAGCTCAGGCAACTACAGACCTTTGCTATTGTAGGGTCCACATTTTGGGATGGGGTTTGATATGTGCTGCACTTAGTCTTTGATGTCAAGTGTCTGTTTGCCTTGAATCTGGAACCAGCAGAGAAATCCCAGTGCTCAAGTAAAAGAGAAGAGCACTCCATGAAGATTTGATGGGAGCAAGAGACATAAGCAGGGTTGTTATTCCCCTCTGGAAAAATCACTGCCTAAATCTCACTGATTGCAGAAGTGTCATGCAGGATGGGCATTTTGGCTTTATTTCATGATTCATGGCGGCTTAGCTCTCTGCCAGATCAAACTGCACCACATACTGATTTACAGCAACAGGGCTTTTAGCCCTGTGCAAAACACTGCTGTTGCAGTACTGTCCAAAAAGCAGGCACCCGGGGAGCTGGGGCTGCATCCAGAGCATCTTGCTTAATCCCACGAATACCAGTCCCCACAAAAATAGAAACAATTGCCTTCTCACAGAGGAGCTTCTTGTATCAAGTTTCTAGTGCTCGCAGCAACCAAGATAAATTAGTGTTATCTTTGTGGCTGCTAGATTAAATGTGGGGTTTTTTTCCTGTGATGTTATATAAATGAGGGATTTCTTTTGTGTTTTGAGGAGACAGGGGGTTTGGATTATCTTCTTACCTTTATGACATACTATGCCCACTTAAATTTTGCATTGATGACATGGAAAGTGTGCTCGAAGCCAAAAATGGAGCATGTTTGCCATACATAGCAAGTGTGTTGGCAGAGAGGCTGGTTCAGTTAGTCAAGCAGCCCACATTATTTAAAACAATCCTAAATCTCCAGGGGGCCCTGCAGTTAGCTCAGCATCTCCGGAGCTCAACATCTGGGACAATGCTGCCATGTCAGACTCACTGGGATGAGACTGGAAAACAAGTGGAGAAGAGAGCCCTGCAGCCATGGCTCTGACACTGCCTCAATTTTCATATAAAAAGTATTCAAATGAGCTTGCCAAGGCTGCTTTGGAGGCTAGTCTCCCGTCTCAGGGCAGGGTTTTCATTTCCAAGATGCAGTATTTCTTTCATTTTACTTTCAGAATTTTAATCAAGTTTAAATGAATAAATGTAAAAGGTTTTGCCTACACTACTGATCACTGCAACTTAACCTTGTCTCAGGTGGCTGTTGGCGAGATGTCCCACCAGCTCTCCCTGGAAAACCTGAGGGAAGATTTTTAAATCTCCTGTAATCTGGCCTGTCTTCAAGTGTGATGCCCAGGAGCTGCCAAGGTCCTGATTTTTAAGGTGTGTAAGGCCTTTCTCAGAGATTAGTAGTCTCCCAGGATGTGCCCAAATACATGGGGAAGTGCTGACATCCATGTTCCAGAGCACAGCCACCTTTCTGGAAGCAGGAAGTCTCTGCATTTTCCCTTCAGAGCAATGTGGGAGTGTCAGCACTGAGTAGTTTGTTGTCCCTTGGAGGGCCTGTGCCACTAAGATGCAGGACATAAAGCACTCATTTTCTTCTTTCAGGGCAGCACCCTCTTTCATTCGCCCTAGCTCACTCTGGTTTAACCCCATTTCCTACAAGCAGGGGTTGTTTGACACTGGCCAGTCAGTCTGTGTGTTCCTTTCTCAAAACATTTTAAACCCACAGGTCAACAGCAACCCATAGGTCAGCATTAGACCCAAGCACAGGGTTTCCAGTATATCCTGGTTCCAGGAAAATCAAGCCCAGTAGAGGCAGGAACCCTCCTGGCAGGACCTCAATTCATCCCCTGCAGTGCTATCAACCAAAGACATGGAGCAACAAGGCAATGTGGGCTGCTGGCTCTGCTTTCCATGAGACCACTTGCTTTTCTCTTGCCCCGAGCACCCTTGGGATATGCTCTTATCACTGCAAAGGAAGAGCTTTGTGGGGAACAGTAGGCTTGTGACCTTCAGCATGCCTCTTCCCTGCAGTGAGTGGATGCTGCCAGTCCCTTTGGAAAGCCCCGGGGCTGGCTGCAGCAACATATCTAGTGCAGTCTAGAGCTCTGGGCAGCCACGGGTTGCAGCACAGAGTACAAATACATGGCCCAGCTACTTTTCATTTTTAGAAACAAAGATGTGTGAGCCTTGGGATTATGACTATTGAGCTCTTGCTTCCTAGGAGTGGAGCTGTGCTGATCCAGTCAAACATGCACTCCATGGCCTTATGGCTTTTTGGGAAGTACCAAGGGGCAGAGGACACCCCCATAAGCAAAGAGCACTGCCTGAGCTGACTGGCAGGGAGATAGGGATGATGCATGGGATGCTGTCATACGGGAGATGCTGGGTGTTATTGCCATTGCATCCCACATTGCTGGGGTGAGAAACAGTCCTGAACAGGCTGTGTGGTGTGGAGATACCAGAGTAAAGAGAAGGCCACCCAAAATTTCTGCAGGTGTGAGCTATCCATGTATTTAATGCACGCCTCATTGTGCTACACCCTCTTCATGAAGGTACGTGGAGCGACAGGCACTAATCTCTTCTCTCTGGTGACCACTGACAGGATCCAAGGAAACAGCATGAAGCTGTCAAGGAAGGTTTAGGCTAGGTATCAGGAAGAGGTTTTCCATCCAAGGGGTGGTCAGGCACTGGAACATGCTCCCCAGGGAAGTGGTCACAGCACCAACCCTGCCAGAGTTCAAGAAGCATTTGCGCAATGCTCTCAGGCACATGGTGTGATTCCTGGGGTTGTCCTGTGCAGGGGCAGTAGTTGGACTGGATAAATCCTTGTCTTTGCTTTCCAACTCAGGATATTCTACAACTCTATGATTTTATGCCAAGATACAGATTGTCTTATTCATGAAAAAAAAGCACATATATAACCTTGCATCCACCATCAGGGCTCCCATCTCCAATTAAGGCTGTCCCAGGCTGTTTAGGGACATGATAAAGGCAATAAAGGAGACAACATAACTGGGACAAGCTCTAGGGCTGTGAAACCTCCTCTATTAGCTGCACATGCATATAACCTGCCAGGCTGTTTGGTCTTTCAGAGATAACCCTGGGGTTACACACTCAGGAGCTCAGTCTGTCTGAGCCTGCCAGCACCTCTGAGCCTTGGTGAGAGCTCCAAGCCCAGGCAGCCTTCGGGGCAGAGCACAGCACAGCAGGAGTTCCAGAGGGCATGGCAAACAACTGTGGCTTATTAAAACAGCCCCAGCCTGGCAGCAAAAGGTGAGGGAGACTTTGGCCTTGCAGGGCTACCATGAAAACAACTGCCAGATGTTTCCTCAAGTGTCCTGCCTACCTCTGGAGAAGGGTTGTAGTAAGATGCTCAGCCCCAGTGCAGTCACCTAAAGATCAGCTCCTCAAGGATGGCTGATGTTTTATGGCTACTGCTGAGCCATACCAGCCTGGCAGGACACAAGCACTTCCTCCTGAGGGTATCTGAGAGGTGATCAAACCTGGCCACATCCCAGCAAGATGCGGGGGAAGGCTTCTTCACTGAGGGGAGTCCAACCCCTAGCCACCTGAGAGGAACACGGGAGCCTGGCAGCTTCTCTCTCCAGCTGCAGCTCAATGCCTGGAAGGGGTCTGTGCTAACTTTTTGCTCCAGGGTTGCACAGGCACCAGGTATATTACTCATCACCCTGTGCAGTAGCTCTGCTCTGCATAAATCTGGGACTTGTTTCCATCTGAGGCCTAGATATAAACTTAGAAGATATAAAAGCTGTTCCTTACCACTGTCTGACTTCAAAACTTTGGCAAATAACTTTCCTCACCAGTACAGTACAGATTAGATTAAAACATTGGAGTAAATTATATTTCTGTGGGTGTAGGAATTAGTAGCATTTATTGAAAGTTTGATGTACCGCCTAACAGTCCAATAGTTTAAAATCAAGTGAAAATTAACATTGAACATAACAGAATACAAGAGAATAGTAGATTCTGGAAAGAAATACTCATCACATGGTCCCAGATCTGCTGAAGGCCACAGGCACACACATGCACACAGTTCACCCTCTCCCTGTGATCAGCAGTCAGCACAGACCTCCTACTCCTCCTGCAATGAGGGAAGATGTTCCAAACTGGGCAAGGAAAGGCCCCACTGGATCCTGCACCACCTACCACAGGGGAGCCTCACTGCCTCAGTCCTGCCATTGGGCAAAGCAGAGGGACTGTTCCCATCAGTTCAGTGCTGGGCAGATTTAAGGTGATTTATTCTGAAATTCCTTGATGCTTCATTTTTGGCTTTTGGAGCCTACTCCCTTGGATGTGCCCAGTTTCCTGCACTTCTATGGAGATAGCCAAGATTTCTACTGCTTCATTCAGCCCTTGTTTCACTTTGCTCTTCAACGCCACTACACAGGGAAGAGAGAGAGAGAGAGAGAATGGAAGCAAAGCAGGCCGGGAGCAGAAAGGAGGTGAAGGCTGGGCAACAGCCTGCAGCTGGTTTCCCAACAACTCAGTCTGAGTTTGCAGAGAGGATGGCTGGCAGATGACTTTTGGCATATTTACATTGTGTCTCCACTGGATATGAAACAGGCACTTTACTCAATGGACTCTTTGCCAGCCTTTCAAAACCTTTGCAGAGCTGGGGCTCCCACATTCCTCTTGCATTTGCAAGAAGGGAAATTTGTGTTTCCACTGCCATCCTCCCGGGCTGCCTAGAGGAAATGTCTGGGTCAGACTACGCTCAGTGGTGACAAGGACCCTGAGGAAAGAGCAGCACAGAAGCACCTGCTTAAGATGTAGCTGCTTGTGTCTCAGGTAGATCAGCAGCGACCTCCCAGGAAGTCCAGACAACCAGGGAAGGGAAACCTTGCAGTCCCCAGAGGGATGAGAGGGAGACAGTGCTGCTTGCTGGAGGCATCTTCTGGAGAGCATTTGTTCACCATATCTGTTTGAAGCTGGGAGATAAGACTGAACTATTCAGACATTAGCCCTGTGCACACCAAAGAGCACCCGCTGCCACCACAGCGGACTTGCCACGATACCCATGGAGCACACATCTCTGTTGGCTACAACTGCTCAGTGTGAGCACCCACTTGCTTTTTCCTCCCAAACTAGTCCAGGCTGACTAAGGTATTCAACAACCGGAAAAAAAAAAAATGGAGAGAGCTTGAATAACCTTTTTCAAGATGAAAAGAAGAGCAAGATAAGAACAAGGTTTACTTACAGGTTAAAAAATAGTCTCCAGTAGTCACATAGCCACATAGTACCTGGCTGCTACTTTGGCACTAGACTTGTCTAAAATGCTCCTCCCAGATGCCAGCCCATGCCTGTCTCTTTCAATATCTAGCTTAACCCAGAAAGGAGTCTGCTTTACTTCATTCTGGGGCCCACAGGTCAAGATATCTCAGATGACTCCTTAAAAGATCTCAGAAAAGGCTGGGGGCTTGTTTTGTATGATCTTTGGTCACTGTCAGACATGATCATTGTAACAGAACACAAATCACAACCTCTAGTAAGAGCAAAACTCTTCTGGCATAGGAAAGGCAAACCATGAGGGAGCCTCCAGCCACTGCTCCACTTTCTGGAGCTGAAACCTGACTTTGATCTGCCTCTGAATTTACACCTTGATCTGATGGCAATGTCTCCACTGGCTTTGGGTCAGATCCTCCAGCCCAGATTTGAGGAGGTTGCCTGTGGGATAGGACAATGATAAGCACCACTGCAGAGTCCTGTGAGACATGGAAACTTATGGAAACCATCTTTTCCTTTCTCCCTGTGATGTTCCCTAAACTAGGCCAACAGTAGCAACCCATGATGAGAATGCTATGACTGTGCCTCCTAAACTTCACCCAGGGAGGCAAAGTCTGAGGCTGGGGAACTTGGAAGGGCAGCAGGGAGAGCTGTGCCCCAGCACAGGCCTGGGACATCCAAGAGGGGCATCAGGGAAGTCTGTGTACCTTCTGGAGTCCTACCTTGGTGGCCAAGCTTGGGGACTTCTTATATGACATTGACAGCAATGCTTTTGTATTTGGCACACGGAGCACACACCATGAAATTGGAAGGGCTGCCTGGCACTCTAGGAAGCTACAGGAAACACAGCTGGCAAGCAGCTGGACCAGGCAAAGCAGTCTGGTGTGCATAGCTTGGCAGGTGGGGCCACGCTTCATCACTCAAAGCTCCATGGAGGCCAGCTCAAGCTCTGGGAACTGCTGGGGAGAATGACCCCTCTCCTCGTGCAGCTCCATGTGGGGCAGGCCAAGGGCAGTCTCTACAGTGCCTTTGAGACACAGCACATCACTCACCCCGTGTGAGTCTCCTCGGGAGTGAAATGTGACACTGAGTGTGGGGGGCAGGTGTCACCTCCTTGCATACCAAACCCCACTGCCCCAGCCCATTTATCCATATGAGGCATTCCCCAGCTGCCCTTATCACTATTTCAGGACCACTTGCATTCCTGGCTCTTATCAGGATTTTTCTAGACATGTGAGCCCATGAGCTCAAATGCCACAAGCCCACATCTGGCCCCTCTCCGTCCATGCACTGAGCCAACTGCACAGAATTTGGGTTGCCAGTGTTGACAAAAGGGCAGCTTTAGGATGATAGACTGGTTTTTTTCTTGCTCAGAGGATCACAGAAATCACATACTCACAGGCTGTTACTTCTCATGGCCCTATGTATTATCAAGCAGAGACTCATTTCACCTGCTACAGGCTTTGAGTTTTACACCAGTGATGCTCACCAGTGCCCTCACTGCCAGTCCCAGCTCTCCCAATAGAGTGGCTGGAGTTACCAGTGCTTCCTGGATACTCCAACTGAAGCATGTAGGTGGGGAAGCATCATCTCAGGATGGCAGTCACTACCTGTCTCCACAGATCATTTCAAGCTATTTGAAAACTCTGAGGGTTTGGTAAAAAACTGTCCATTCAGCTATGGCCAAACTTACCATAGAATGGTGCTGTTAATTTACTGGCTCCCTGGCAGTCTTGCTATTTTTAACACCAAATGGCCTTGTTTGTGATCATCTGATCACCAAAATCAGAATAGACAATGGCTTTAACCTGCTGAGTGTAACTTCTAGAGGATATTATAAGACGTGTAGATGTAGTGCTTAGGGACATGGTTAAGTGGTGGACTTGGCAGTGCGGGGTCAGGGATTCGACTTGATGATATGAAAGATCTTTTACAACCTAAATGATTCTATAATTCTACACAGGAGCTCTTGGGTAGGGAGGAGGAGTTGGGCAACCTTGCTCTTTGCTCTGCAGCAGTCCCTCTCTACCCACAGAATTTTGACTTCTGTCAAGATTTCTAGGGAAAAATTCCAATATACGTGTTACACTGAGCAAGTTTTTTGTGAGTCCTTAAGCTCAAATGTGGTCCATCTCTCCCCTCACCCTGTGTGGAAGGGAGCTAGGGCAGATGCCTGAGGAAGAGAAGAGCTGGACAAGCCTGCAGTGATTTCTCTCCTGATTATTTTCCCAGCCAGGTCAATTTGCAGATCAAGGATTTCCTGTAAATGCAGGAGTGTCTTTGCATGTAACAGTTTTTGATTCTGTGAATGTATCTGGTCCCTTTTTGAACTCACACTGGTTTTTAGCACCCACAAGGTCCTATGACAGGGAGTGGCACATTTTACATACACCTCCTTTACAAATGGAAAAAATAAGAGTGCTGATGGATTGACAGGGTCCCTGATATGATCTTCATTCATGTGCAAAGTATTAGACCAGAGTGAGTGATGAAACAAACCAGCCAAACTTACTTGAGACAACAGTGGGTAACAGCAATACCCAGCAGGAGCCCATCTGGTCTGCAGTGGGAGCTAAGGCAGGCAGGAATCTGCAGAGGTGCAAGAGTCACATCGTGCTCTGCAGGCAAAGGCCTGTGAGCCAGTTCACTTGTGCATGGCCCACAGATAGGCTTGATTGCTTTATGCAGAGTAAGATACCTCTGTGTTAATAAGGGATGTGTGTGTTTACTTTAGACTAGAGTATCTTGTTGGATTACATACCACACCAATATATGAGTTCTCCATGTCTTGTCTGCCTCTCATCATTCTGTATTTGCTTACTGTATCGTATAATTTTAAGCACTGTGGGCTTTTTGCCTGTTCCTGTGAGAGCCTTGGTCCACTGAGATGGGTCTGTGAACTCCCACAGCCCATATCAGGGGAATCAGTAGCCACCAATGTTTTCAAGGGAGAACAGTTTCAAATAGGGAAATATAACCATACAATCGTGGATGGATTTATGTGGAAGGGAGCTCCGGAGGCATCTGTCCCATTCCCCCTCCTTGTGTGAGGGCCACTATCACAGTCAGGTCAGGATGTTTGGGGCCACATCCAGGTGAAGCTTGATGTCCTCAAGGATGAAGGTGCCACCATCTCTCTGGGTCATGTACTGCTGTCCCATTCTTCTGGAGCAGTGGTTTCCACCTATCTCATCATCAGATCTCACTTCATCTCTGTGTTGTGGAAGTGCCTGTTCCCTCTTGTCCTTTCATTGAGCACCTCTGAGAAGGTTTGGCTCTGCATTCATTACCTCTCATGCAATGGAAGATGCATTGCAGCCCCATCAGCCATTTCTCCTCTGGGCTGAAGAAGTCCATTTTCCTCAGTCTTTCCTTACATGCCACATGCTCCCAGCTCTTGGCAATCTGGTGGCTGCCACTGGGCTGCAGCCTGGCACCATTTCTTTCACACTGGGGACCCAGACTGGGCACAGTGCTCCACATACAGCCTCGGCAGTGCCTGGCAGTGGGGAACACAGCTCTGGCAATGATTGAAGTGACTCAAACTTTGGATTGACATGGAAAAAACAATTAAGCCTGGAGTGCAGTGCATATTACAATCACAATGTGTGATCATAAGGCAATAACTCACTATAAGGGAGAGTAGGCTGCAAAACAAAGGAAGTCTACTGAATAAATAGGATGTGTGCTTATGGAGATAAGCAATGCTGGGGGCCAGCAGCACTGTGGTAGGCAGCAGCCAGGTCCATGACAGACCACACAGTGTCCATGCTGGATGGGGACATTGTCAACTTTGCAATGTTGGTGTCAAGTGTCCTCCCTGCCCCAAGGCAGTTGCCTCCAACCCTTTATCAAGTGATTTATTTCAAATATATTGTTTAACTTTAGAAATCTCTACAGATTGTTTTGCACTTAAGTCTTAATTTGAAATTTAGGCTTTATATTTTCGATTATGAATTGTATGTTGTAGCTATATACAAGTGTACTTATATAATATATAAATACATATTTGCATATTTGCAGGTGTCTAATGAACTCTGTGCCCACCCTCCTATTACCCAGACTACAAGCCAGCAGTAAGCCAGAAGTACTGATGAACCTGGCCCCCAGCTGATGTGGGAGCAGAGTCTCAGAGCAGCCAATCATTCACACACAAAGCTCGCTCTGTGATCAAAGCCCTTGGGTTAACCAGGGGCCACCAATTGCTATTTATAGCTGCCTTAGCTCACGCTTAAGCAGAGGCTTTAAAAATCTCGGTTGAAGGCAATTTGGGTGCCAGGATAGTTTTGTGCTGCATGTGGTTCCCTGAACAAAGAAGGTGCAAAGCCCCAGTCATGCTGGACCAGGCTCTGGCCGCCAGGGAAGCCACAAGCAACTTGAGTTAAGCTGTTAATCAAATAGTACTTGATTATTTGATTTGAGCTACCTCTGGCTACCTTTTGGGGGATCCAAGGAAATTTCTGACTTGAGCATACCCCATCATAACCACAACTCTAGGGGCTGTGGGACCAAGATTGTCCCAAAGGTGTCAAATAGCTCAAATCCAGATCACATCAGCAACGACCTGAGCTGCACTGGGCACTGTAAGGACTCCCATGGAAAATCCAGCCTGCAGAGGGAGAGGAACCAACCAGACCTTGAGGGACATGACATCAGAAGACTGGACTTGAGTCATTTCAAGACTGGGCAATCAAAGTGAGCTGAGGAAGTTGGTAGGGTTTGAAGTGAGTGGGACAGCCAGCCTAGCTATACAGCCCTTCTCCATGACATGACAGCACCTTCCTGTCTCTAGGATGTGCTGATTGAAGTGCTTTGTGAGTCTCAAGATGATAAGGTTACAGCAGTCAGCCCCAGAAAATACAGTGTTCAATCTTTTCTGGATTGTTGCTACACTGGGACCCTGAAGGTCACAGAAGACTTTGTTTTCTGAAGTGACCTTTAGGTGAATGGAAATAATTAATACAGAGTGTTTGGTACTGCATGGAGTTTTTCAGCATCACACTATGAGTTTTGATAGAGTGGTACTGCACAAAATTGGACTGTTGAGGTGGGGGTCAAAGTATTCTTGAAAAATTAGGAAAGATGACCTATTGTGGCATGTCTCTTTCAGAAAAAATGTCTGAGTTACCACTGCAGTTGCAGAGGTGAAAAAGTTCATAACCTCAGATGGCTCAAAATCTATGCAACCAGGTTCTCTGCAGGTTTCTCTGAAAAACTCAGCAGTAGCTGATATTCTGCTCTTTGAGCTTATTTGGGCATAGAGCACAACACTGAACTCCTGCATCTTTCCATGAGCATCTTTGTGCAAGTGTGCACGCCTACAAGTACATGTGTATGTGTTTATGCATCTGTGAATCACACAATGCCCATGTTGCTGTCCTCTTGCACAAGACATGAAAAAGCAATATTGCATTCACTTCCTTTCTCAAAAAACAGTCATGCGGAGTGCAGCAGTCACCAGCAAATGTTTAGCTGCTATGTGCTATTGCACCTCTTATGCTTTTGTTTCTCCTTTTTCAGGAGAAGATAAGTCAGCCAATTCAATTCCAAACCTTCTCGCCATGACTTTCAGAACCACCATATTTATTTCTACTTGCTGATTTTTCTGCAGACCCCAGCTATTGCTGCTTTTTCCAGCTTTGCTGTTGTCACTCGGTTCAGATCACTATAGGCTTGTCTCCCATTTACAAAGACACTTTCTTCTTCTCCTTCACCATCTGCTGTGTCTGCAACACCTTCACTTGCCTTCCAGCACTTTAGCTTCTGCTCAGAAATCAGTAGCATCCAGGGAAACTTAAGGGACACCAAGCAGTTTGTTTTACTTCTGGGAGGAGGCTGCATTTTCTTAGCTGGTTTTCAGGCACTGCAGGGTCGCAGAGGCTGTTGCTGAAGGCTAGCAGCACCTTCCTCATGCCATCCCATGCAGCAGAGGGAATCTGGGTAGATCAGTAATAGGAGATGAGCAGAGACTAAAGGAAGAGGAGGGATGAAGGAGACAGACAAAAATGCTCGCAGGCTCCCTGGTCTTGGAACATTGAGCTATTCCCAGCTGTCAGCACTGGAACGCTCTTTACCATACTATCCGATGGCCTGACTTCTTTCTCCCCGAGCAGAAACAGAGGCAGCCTTCCTAGGAATAACTAGCCTGCTTTCTAGGTCCCGTTAGAGTTATTCCTGCCCTGGGTGTGTCTCTTGTCTGCAGGCACATTTCCTAAATTCTGCTTCATCAAGTCCAAGCTTAGAAGTCTTTGCTCTCCTGCAAAGAAGCTGTGCATAACCAATTCCTGCAAAGTGCAGATGAGATTAGCTGGATCAGACAAGGAGAGAACTGTCTCTGCAGGATCCTAAGCACTCTGGAGAGGTGGAAATGTGACTATACCTGCAGACACAGGAGGTATTTGTATGCACCAAACCTGGGATCTCAAGTAACCTACTGTGCAGCATTTAATGAGCAACTTCAGAGGTACAAGATCCCCAGAGAAGGGTAATTTTTGCTAGCAGTCAGTTTCTGCAAGAAGGAAACTTCCAGCTTCTGATTAATTGGGTAAATCCTTGAATATAACTGCTCCCCTCCTAGGATTAAATTAAAACTGTTGAATAAAAAGGCCAGGTTGCACTCAAAAAGCGTTTTCTAAGAATGCAAAGGCTGATGATTGGAGTAGCTCTAGCTGACTGCCTTCCCCAGCACCCTGAGCTCTTGCCTTTACCATTGACATTGCCTTTGCCACTTGCTTGAGATACTATTTAATAGTCAGGCATCTTGTTCCTGCTGATTTTCAGATTCCCTCTATAGTGAATGCACAGTTAGGCAAGTCCAGAAAGCAACAGATCTCATCTTTCATTGACATTAATCTTAGGATGAGACAAAATGCTTCATGGTGGGACAGACCATTCTCTGCTGCAGCAGAGAGCCCAGATGGTCACAGCGGCTCAGCTGAAGGGTATGAACCCTTGAAAGGATCTTAGGATCATATTTGTCATTGAGAACTACGTGCACTCCCCAGTCTGGCTTTTTCCCTCTCAGCCTTCATCAGCATTCAAGTGGCTTTGAGGCAAAGCATGCAAAGATAAGCCCTCTGAGTCCCCGGGCCTGGGTACACACAAGTTCCCAAGGCATTTGCCCCACCAAATAAGGTTTGCAGTCTTTTTTTTAGGGCACTGAAGTTAAAATATACATTGCTTCAGTGTGACTTATGCATCTAGGGCAGGTTCAAGTTCAGCCAGTTGGATACTTCTATAGTGTAAACAAGGCAAGCTGTCAATGCAGCTTGACTGATTCAGCCTGCCTGAGAGGAGCTGAGCGTCCCTCTGTCTCTGCAATCGCAACAGTATATCCATTGAAATAGTCCCAGTTCCTTCTCATATTCTCACCACTCCCTCCCAGCCCTTCCTGTCCCTCTCCTGCAAGAGCACAGGGAATTTGGAGGATTTGAGGTTCCAGTCCAAGCCGTGTCTTTATGCTCCTTTATTCCTTCATTTAAGAGGGCTCATACTATTCACAGATCTCTTTTTTTTTTTTTTTTTCACAACTAGGTGCTCCTGTGTTCAAACAAACAGCAGAAGGGTTGGAAAACCACCATATTTCTCTGCAACAACTGAAGCATAACAAGTATAAGTTTCTGGGAGGTCAAGCCGAACACATCCACAGTGCATATTCACTGGAGGAAGGGATGGCCTCAAAAAAAGAAAAGTAAGGATGGGTACACAGTTGTTGCACTGCTTTGTGCAATCTTGGGACAGAAAACCAACCTCTTTTCTTTTGCTATGAGTTTTCCAGAACCTTGCTGATGGGAATGAAATCTGTAGACTGCAGGAAGGCAAGGTCTTCAAACAGCTCTCTAAAAAGAACATCATAGTAGTTGAGAAAGCAGAAGGTACCATTCTCTTCTTGCAGGGACTTGCCCCCTCTTGGGTCTCAGTGTCTGGGGAATAAATTATTTTAATCTGGTATCAAGCCTTGCCTTAGCACTGATAAAACCTTTTCAACAAGCATGTTGCATGCCTGGCCAAGGTCTTACCTCTTTGTTGTTCCTGTCTGCCTGTCATTTGGTTTCTCCACTCACTTGTCTCCTTGTGCTTCCCTTTGAGCTCTTCCTTTGCTGGAAATCCATTCCTCCTTTTCTCTCAGAGTAACAGCTTTCCTTAAGGCATTTGTAGTAACTTATTTGTATTCATTCACTCCCCCATAATCTCCTTTTTTTTTTTTGCAAGGATTTTCAAGGTCTCTTTTGCTGGGCATTTTTAATATCAAGAGTTTTGTAATACTCAGTCTTTTTCTACAGCATACAGTACCAGGCAACTGGCCTCACACCATCTTCTCAGTGCATGCTGGGCTAGAAGGGAAGGTGCCATGGTCTTCAGCAGGGCAGAGTACACATTCTTTAGGGTATTTGACCATGGGTGCACAGGAGATCCAAAGGGAGACATGCCAAGGTAAATACCCTACTTTGGGCCTGCAGCCAGTATATTGAAGCAACCCCTGGTTTCTGAACAGAGTCAGGAGAAGCAGTGGTACCTTGGAGCACAGGTCCCCAAAGCACAGTCAAGAACCTTAACTGAGAGTAGGATTTCCTCTGATAATGGGGAATGTTGAATGCCCTCTTCTTAATCACCTGGGACAGCCACAGGAGTTTGAGACCTTTGAAAATAAAAGAGGAATCCCATCACCTGACTCAAGCCTTTCCTTTGGTGAAGCTGTTTGCTGTGACCCTACAGGAGCTGCACAGTGGTTGGGGATCCCACGGAGCTCCCAAGCAACATGTCAAGCCTCAGCATGCAGTTACAACCATGACCAGGTTGATGGTGAGAAGCCACGTTTCCTACAGATTTCTGTCATGTTGGCCATAGCTGACCAAGGGGCTGTCAGTGCTGGCTGGCCAGCAGGTACAGACACTGACTGGCTAGCAGGGCACTGCATCCAAGCCTCTCTCTGCTTTTGCCCAGCAAGGGTGCTCACTGGGTCTCTCCCCACAAGCTGCTGAGTCTCATGAAACCCTAAAGGGATCTGTAATCTTTCCACTCCCCCTTCTAGTGTGGCTGAAAGCACTGGTATGTCTAAAAGGGACAAGGGAGGACTCACAGCCAGCCAGACACACAGCTCAGACATGGATGTGTCCTTCTTGAAGAATGGCATGTCACCACTCCTAGGGCTCTATGCTGGCCTGGCTGACTCTCCTGCAGTGCACCAGTGCAGTCCAAAATTACTCCAAAATTAGTTTCTCCCTTAGTAATTTGATATGAGGCAACATCTGATTAAGATTACTTCAGAGTTACTGTCACAGACAGCCTTGTCATGGGCAGGTAAACTTTAACACAAACCCTCCTGTAGTGGTGCAAGTGTTGTGGCTTGGCTCAAAGGCAGCAGCAGCAGCAGTTTCTCAGCACTGCTGATTTGCAAATTGCTGGCAAGCACCAACATTGTGGCAGCATCAGTCACACCACCACAGTGGGCACTGTTTGCCTCAGGGGGCTGTTGATTTGGGAGAGGGCACGAGGTGTGGGATGGGGTGCCTCATGGCAGCAGCCCCGGCACGGCTCCCTGGGCAGTGCTGTTACATCAGCCACTCCACTGGTTTACAGCGTTCGCCCTTGAGCCTTGACGCTGCTGCTGCAGTGTGGATGCATTGCACAACACCCTTGGCCCCTCTCCCCTTCCCTGCTGGGGCTGCCCACTGGCCAGCTGCTGGGAAGCCAAGCTGCCACAGCATCCTGGAGGTTCCCAATAGGGAGAAGAAGATGCTCTATCCTCCCCTGTCTCCAGCAGGGCACTGAGGAGGTGGCAGGACCAGAAAGGGTCCCTAAGGATCTGCTCAAGCCTGCTGTTAGAGGTGGCTCTTGAGGGACTGTGGCAGGGGAAGGAGGGCTCTTCAGGAGGCATGGAGATGTTCTGCCTCCCCTCTTGCAGCAAATGAGAGGGGCTGAACCTGAGGGGTGTGGAAGCCACCATGTCCTGTACCAGGACATCCTGGAGTAAATACTCACTGAATCAGGAACAAATCCTAAGGGAGACATGATGGGAGAGTGGGACCCTCCTTCCAGAGCTGTGTGTGATGGATGGGATTGGTTCTACACTGCTCCTCCAAGGAGAAGCAACCTGGAGCCTCTTCCCCATGACAGGGAGCAAGTTCTTCCCATCCCTCAGCAAGGCAGGAGGGGTGGAAAGCTGTGGGGAAATCACAAAGACCACTGTGCAAGGGCCTAGCACAGAGCTAAATATAGCCACTATCTCATCTTCCCAAAGATAACAGCCCATGTTCACAGTCCGCCACAACGCCCTGCCCCAGCTTCCACCTACCTTTGCTTCAGGGGCAAACACCAAGCCGCAGTTGTGAAACACCCTGCCCTGCTCATGGCAAACAGGGTTTGTATCATGGGGCAGAAACGTGCCCTGAGCCACCTGGAGTGCCTGCATCCCTCCCGAGCTGCCAGCAATGCACCGGAGGAACTCATGGCAGACCAGAGCAACAAGCGTAAGTCAGGGCTTCCCGGATTTTGGGTTTATCCCATTAAACCCACCATTTCCACCTGAACCTCTCTGGACCAGCAACGCTGAGCCAGGCTGCAGTGACCCTGCTTGGAGAAGGGGAGGCAGCACTGGAGCAGGTCCATGAGCGGTGATCACTTTATCCCATGTCTGTGTATTGCTCCTGGGCAAATCCGAACGTGGGTCCCCTCATCCCTGCTGTACCACAAGCTGAAATCCCACCATATCCTCAGCACACAAAATATTACTGGCAAGTCTGCAAGACTCCTGCAATGGATACGTCTTTCAGCTCTCTTTTCCCAAGTTTAAATCTTACCACTGCCTTTATCTAAAAAGGGTTTATAAAACAAAAAATGTGTGTTTTTTTTCCCCCCGACAAAACTCTAATGCCTTGCAGAGTAATAAGTTTATTAAATGGCAGCTTCCAGCAGGAAGTCTCCAGCTTTAACAATAGCTGTCTGTGTTTCCACAAGTTAATTGAAAACAAATGTTGACACTTCAATCCTGCTTTTCTGCTCTGTAAGGAAGGTGAGAGACAGCTATGCAGTTGGAGGTCAGATGTGGCACAAAAAGAGGTAAATACTATTATTCCCATGGGGAGAAGGTAAACGCACCATCTCTGCCTTTCAGAGGGCTTTACAGCCTCCGTTGCTAGCCCATGGAGGTGGCATTTGTTCCCAGAGCTGCTGCTCTGACAGGGAGGTCACATCCATGCACCTTTCACACTGTTGAGGACATCACGCTCTGTGCTGATGTGGACTCAGGAGCAGCCCAAAGGAGCAGAAATTGGAACTGGTGGTGGGAGAGCAGCTGGGGAGACCCCTTGGCCCAGCTGGCCCCACAGAGCAGTGTGGGTCTATGCCAGAGCACCGATTTGCCTGGCAGATATTTTCAGGGTGCTGGAAACTACTTCCCAGCTCTGTTCCTGTGCTGGATAGGGATTCCCATGGGGCTGATCTCTGTTCCAGCTGGGCTGTGTAGGTTTTTGCCTCATGGAGGGAAGCCACCTCTAGTGATTTTTTCCACTGCATATCATAAGTATTGCCTGGAAAGCAGATTTTGGAGTACTCACTGGAGACTTCTACCCATACACAAGACATGGGTGTGCAAGTTACCCTGTTCCCCACGCAGCCCTGAGCACCCAAACACCCTGGGAAGATCAGTGCCACAAAAAGGCTTTGCTGTCTCAGGAACATGTTCCTGTTTACTCAGCTGCTTACCTGTGGCACCCACAAAGCCTGCTCTGCCCTGCTCAATTCTGGCCGCCCAGTTCAGGAGCAGGTCCAGAGCAGGGCAATGAAGCTGGTGAAGGGTCTGGAGCACCAGTCTGAGGAGCAGCTGAGGGAGCTGTGGTTGTTTAGCCTGGAAAGGAGGAGGCTCAGGGGGGGATCTTATCACTCTCTGCAAGTTCCTGAGAGGAGGCTGTAGCCAGGTAGGGGTCAGTTTCTTCCAAGCAACTCACTATAGGACAAGAGGACATAGACTTAAGCTGTGCCAGGGGAGGTTTAGGTTGGACATCAGGAGGAATTGCTTCACAGAAAGAGAGACTGGGTATCAGAACGGACTGAGCAAGGAGGTGGTGGGCTCACCATCCCTGCAAGTGCTTAAGGAAAGACTGAACATGGCACTTGGTGGTTGTTCGGCCGCAGGCTGGGCTCGATCATCTCAGAGGTCTTTCCAAGCTGAGTGATTCTGTGACTCTGGACAAGCAGGGACGGCGCCCTGGCACAGGGGCGGCGGGACGGCGGCGGGACAGCGAGGGACCCGAGGCAGCCAAGGCAGAGCAGAACAGGGCGAGGTCCCCCGGCAAGGGACTCCCCATGTCCCAGTGTGTATCCCACTGCTGTCCCAGCGCTCTCCCAGTACTGTCCCCCGTCCCAGTGGCCCAGTGCCGCCCTTCGGGACCCGCCCCCTCGGGCTGGCCTCTTAAGGTCGCCCGGCCCCGCCCGCCGGGCTCCAGCTGGGCGCTCGCTCATTGGCTGCGTTTTGTGGGGGGCGGGGCCGGGCGGCCTTAAGAGGCCGGTGCAGGCGCCCCGCGCGGGCGGGTTGTGGCTGCCGGGCCGGGCACATGCACTGCGCCAGGTACGGGCGCGGTGGCGGGGATGGGAGTCATGGTGGACATGGTGCTGCTGCTGGGCTTTGGCTCCCCCGCGCGGGGCCGCAGCCCCCTGGGCTGTGCGGAGCGGTGCCGCTCCCGGGGATGGCAGCGAGCGAGGGAGGGAGGGAGGGATGCTCCGGGCTCGGGTGCCCCGGTGCCGGCGGGGATGCGCATCCTGTTCCTCCGCCGGGCTCTGCTCTGCTGCCCTCCCGGGTCTGGGCTGGCCCGGGGGGGCGAAGCTCAGCCAGCCATCAGCAGCCCCGAATGTTAACTTTCTCCTGTTGGCTGCGAGTTGGGCTCGCAAGTGCAGAGAGAGTTGTCGGGTATCGAATGATCTCTAAGAGAACAGAGCTCATCCTCATAGTCCGTATGAAAGTCTCTTACTGGAGTTGTTAGCTTGGAAAAAAGGTCCAGGTAATGCAATTGGGCTGGATGTTTCTTGCCTCTCCTTTCTAAATCTGCGAGTAACTCAGGCTCACCGTGAAACCTGACTGCTCCGCGGTTACAGGAATACAGCTGAATACATTTCCCTGGGAAAAGATGCAGTGCAGACGAAGCTGACCCAAGTAAGGGAAGAAGCATTGGAAGCTGCATTAATTTAGAGGAGGAAATGACCTATATAAAGTGTGCATGAATAAAAACTTGGCAAAACCAGGTAGAGATGAGCAGAGCAGTGTTAGCAGACAGGTGGATTTGCTGTCTGCCTTGTATGGCTGCCCTTGAGCTGAAAGGGGTTAATACAGGAAGAGTTAGCTGCTGGGTGTGCTGGGCTCTGAATGAACAGATGCCCTTGCTGAATGAATGCTGTGAAAGCCTGCTCAGAGCTGCTGTGTTGGTGTTACAGGGTGGGGACTTCAAGCACTGAATTGGAGAGTGTAACTCTTGATTTTTCTTGGCATGGGAGCAGCAATCGAGCACTAGAGCTGGCTGTGCGTGGTTTTGGCAGCCAGAACTCTGCTGCATCATAAGGCTGGTGGTCACTGCTACTGCTGCTGGCTCATCCTGCTCTGCATGGTGGGAGCAGCTTTAGAGCCTGGCCTGCAGCCAAGCATAATTATTAAGGGAATACGCTGTGTTTAAGGTCAGCTGCAGTGCAGTTGACTTAAAGGGGGATGTGCATGACAAATTTGTCCAGTGGCTTATCCAGGGCCAGGCCAAAGATTCTGCCAAATGCATACCTCTGAAAACTTCAGTGTAAAGGCAGGAGTGATAGGTACAGTGTTCGGGGAGCTGCCTGGCTGCAGAGGCGACTCCAGGGCTGCATCTGGCAGGGTGCCTGCCACGTGGCAGCTGCCCAAAAAATGGGTGCACAGAGAGAGATGGTGCTGCATCCCTGGAGGAGAGGCCATGGTGGAGGGGCATGTGGCCTGTGCCTTCTGGGAGAAGGACTTGCTTCCAAAGCCAAGGTCAGCCTCAAGTCGGTGAGTTGTGTTTAGCAGAGCCCTGTGGCTATATGTGTGTTTCTCAGGGGTTTAGCACAAGTGCTGTGGAGCCTTGAGCTGCAAACTCTGTGCTGGGGGTAAATCTGGCTGGTGAGCCTTCTGTTTTAAGAGGAGTAGAGGAAAGAAAGGTGCAGTGTTGGCTGAGTCTCTGCCCTGCAGCTGTATCAAACTCTTGCTGTCCTGACAATACTACTTGCAGGCACTTTAGGCTGAGCAGATCTGGAAGACTGTGGTGGGTGCTTTTTAGCCTTTAAGTATACAAGACATCTGATGCTTTATGAAACATGAAGTCAGCTGTGTACAAACTGAATTTCTGCTCCTACAAAAGCTCTGAAGCCCTGGGGAGAATCTCTCCTGGAGGCAGGAAAGTGCAGCAGGAATACTGTTCTATGTAGCATTGAAATTTGATAATCTCTGGGTTTTGTGAACACTGGCAGGACTGAGCCATGGGCTTTGCTTTGGGTTGGGAATTCTCTAAAGCCTGCTGTTGCTAGCCTAGTAGGGCAGTGCCTGTGTGTGTCTTCAAATGGTGACTGTCCCTGTTTCAGTTGAAAGAGATCTTGCTCAAGAGTATAACAGGGTCTGGTCCTTCTGCTGTAGCATGGTTCTCACTGTGTCTGTAAATCACACCATGCAAGTACCTGCCTAAGGGACTTGGGGTGTTGATAGAAGCAAGTTTATTTGGGGTGGCTGGAGGGAAGTAGTATATCAATTGTCTGATGAAATTCATATGAAAGTGTTTTTCTAATATAACTAACCTTTCTTCTCATCTTCCAGAGTATTAGACTATTTTCCTCACAAGCAAGCAATGGCTGTGGATGTAGCAATGCAGCTGTACCTGTGCTCTTCCCCCTTGCGAAGGGAGAAGTGTGCCTGCAAAACTGCCCCAAAGCCAAGCAAGCCATTGCGGCCCTGCATCCAGCTGAGTAGCAAGACTGTGCTCAGTGGGCCAGAAGAGGCAGCAAACTCCTTCACACACACCAAAGTGAAGAAGAGGGTGTCATTTGCAGACAGCAGAGGCTTTGCTCTGACAATGGTCAAGGTGTTCTCAGAGTTTGATGATCCACTAGATATTCCTTTCAACATCACGGAGCTGATAGACAACATTGTGGGTCTGACAACAGTGGAGAAGGACAGCTTTGTCCTGGATTTTGTTCAGCCTTCTGTGGACTACTTGGACTTCAGAAACCGCCTTGAGACAGACTGTGTCTGCCTTGAAAACTGTGTGCTAAAGGAGCGATCTGTTGTGGGAATGGTGAAGGTGAAGAACCTTGCTTTTGAAAAGACTGTGAAGATCCGGATGACGTTTGACACCTGGAAAAGCTTTGTAGATTACCCATGCCAGTATGTCAAGGATATGTATGGAGGGTCAGATCGGGACACGTTTTCCTTTGACATCACCTTGCCTGAGGGAATTCAGTCCCATGAAAGAGTCGAGTTTGCCATTTCCTTTGAGTGCAATGGGAACGTGTACTGGGACAACAACAGGGGCACAAATTACAGGATCATACGGTCAGAACTGAAGTCTGCCCAGGAAGCTGCCCGTCCCCCACAGGGCCCTGACTTTGGCAGTGCCCTTGACCGCTTCGGGAGCCCTCGGTGCTCCTACGGCCTCTTTCCCGAGTGGCCCAGTTATTCAGGCTACGAGAAGCTCGGGCCCTACTATTGACCCAGGGGCAAAGTCTGGGTTGACTAACTGTTGCTGGCGTGTCTGCAGGCCTTGGGGCTGGTCTGAACACGAGGTCTGTGAAGAGGTGGAAGAAGTACGGCTCTATAGCTTGGCATAAGCCTCCCAGCAAAACCAGGTGTGCAGTGCTCTGTTGGCAGTGGGCTTATAGTCAGGGAAGCAGTTCTGGCTCTCCAGATGATCAAAGAACCAGGGACTGTTGCTCATGTCTCTTCAGCACTGCTTCTTCTTCCTCTTCAGTCAAGTTGCCAGTCTCCAGGGAAACACTACAGTGCTTATATTGTCTATCCAAGCTGTGTAGTGGTGGCTGCTTGGTATTGCCTGCCTAGTATTAAAAGAGTCTTTCAAAATATGTCCTAGTATTATATTTTTAGTGGGCTGTACTACAGCTGCAGGATTCTCCTTGCAAAGCTGGCCTTTGCCTGTCAGGAAATGGAGTGGTTGGATTGCTAGGAATGGAGTCCTCTCTTTGCACATGTCCTTGTAGTGAGACCCTTCCTACTGGAGGCAGAAAGAGTGTTTTGCAAATGAAAATGCAATGTGATGACAGGAAATGTGGCCCTACAGCCTGCCATATTAGGAGATGTGCCTTTGGGAGACGATCTGATATGCTTTGTCACCAGTTGTTTAATCAGATGATCTTGAAAAACTCTCATACCATTGGTGTTACCAAAAATAGAGATTAGCTGTGTGTGGTGCTTGTAACACAGCTGTGGGTTGACATCCTTGACTGCCTTCTTCAAAACCTTCCTGTTTCTTTAATCATAAGTGATCAATTATGCTTTTTTCCCTTGATGGCCATCAGAAGTCAGCTGTTGGCTCTGCTGGACCCTGAAAATACAGTTCTTCCTTCTGTGGACTGTAAAACAGTTTTGTCCGGCTGGGCCCAGAGTCCTCTGCAGGAGACTCTGCTTGGGTGGTACAGGAGATAAACACAAAGGGACCACATGGCTATTCTGTGCTGTGTCCTGTATAGGAAGGTGTGACTGTTATGTATACCAACTGTGATGGAAGTGCCTTGGCTGAGAAAGAGGTGGTATGTGCCATCCCAGCAATGCTTTGTGATAAACAAGTTTTGGAACTGATGTTGCTTTTAAGATCTAATAATGGTTTGTTACTCCAAGTCATGGACTGCTTGGCAGCTAAAAGCATGGCACTGCTCACATGTGGGGATGCTGTGGCTATGCTGGATGAGCAGCAACATGCTGGTCTTCCCTTGCTGTTGGAGCAGTGTGGTGTTTCAACCTGTAAATGCCCAGACTTTGCATCCTTCTGCCGATAAAAAGTGGCTCACCCCACCTATGCAAAGAACTCTCTGTGAGGAGTGTGAGATGTGGGGTTATCTTGGTGTCACCTCTGGATGTTAAACTAATCATGGATGTGAGCCACCCCTGTCTTCTAGATGTGTGCTGAGGTGAGATGACAAACTTGTGCAGTGCCAAACAGCCACAGAAAGCTTCTTGAGTGCTGAGAAGAATAACTTATTCCCTCAGCAAAAAGGGAGAGGGCTGAATAGTTTGTAAAACCGGAGGTCAAGGCAGTCTTACATTTTCTAGTGCATAAGCTTTATATAACTTTTGGGTGCCTACAGTAGCCTATGGATGGGCTGGAGAGAAGCAATGGGCTAGATTATTTAACGTTGTTAACATAGCTTTTAATTCTGGAGACTACTGTATAAAATACTTACAAGCTGTTTTACTCTAACCTAGAAGGGATCACTGTTGGATGCTGAAAGGGACAAGAGCTTGCAGGAAGAGTAGCTAGCCTTCAACTGCTGCTTTTTCAAAGTGCAAAATCAATATGTGTCTTTGCTGTGCTTGATCACTTAGTTGAGGTGGTGAATCTGCTTGCTAGCCCAGAGCTCATCAGGCTTGGTTCCTCTGTTCAAACAGCTTCCCAAGTCAGCCTTTATAACACGCATCTGGTCTCTCTGAAAGGGACTGTTGCCTGGCTTGGCTTGGTTTTAAAGTTTGAGTGACACTGATACTTTTTATTTATTTAGTGTATGATGTTAATGTTGTAAGACACTGACTGTAGAAAAGTCATGTTCTCCTGGCATGCTCTTGTGCCTATGGAGAGCTGTTTGTGAGCCAAAATAAGGCATGTGGGTCTGGGGTGCTGTGGATGGTGGTATCTCCTTATGGGGCCTGCTTGTTTTCAGGCTGTGTGTTGGGTGTGCTTAAGGAGGAATGTGGATGATGAACTATAAGAGCAATGCCATAAGTAAAAGCTAGATTGGGAACTGACTATTTGACCAATAGTTTAAAAATACTACTTGTGGCCTTTCCCCTTTTCCCTTTTTCCATTGCCAATGTGAACATAGAAGTGAGGGATTGCTCTCCTTGCTCTATGCCTGGAAGTGCCTTGTAGGGTGTTGTTTTGCATGTTTGTTTTTAAAAGATATTTTTGTACACATCATTCAAGTGGAAAACGCACTTTATAATTGCCATGTAATGTCTCTTTTAAAAATATGGTTCTGTTTTTATCTGATTGTTAAAATAAAGGTGGAACAAAATGTTGGCTTTGTATCTTGCCATTGTCATATTTAAACACCCATGAGGCTGGGGAGGTGATTTGGACATAGGTCCAGCTTCCTGCAAGTGACCACTGACAGGGAGGGGCACAAGTCCACAGTGAATTCTGCTGCCTGAAGCAGGAAAGAGCTGCCTATTCCTGCTGCCTTCCTGCCAACACAAATGCTTCCAGAGCCTCTGCAGCTCTAGGAAGGGAGGAGCTCAGGCCCTTGTCTCTCTGCTCTGAAGTTTCCCCACTAATCACCATGTTCCTGAACTACCCTTTACTCTTTGCCCTGCTTGCAGTGCTAGCAACAGATTTTTTTTTTTATTTTTCTGCTTTTGTTTTGGGTCAGTCTCAGTTCTACCTCTTCTCCCTTTCCCCCATCCCAGCTTGATCTGGGATCAGTGCTTTCTCTCTGTGTACTGGGGTGGGATGGATGCTGGGAGAGGTGTTGCAGAGGGGTGGTCAGCTCTTTTCTAACACCAGGGTCAAATGGTATTTCATATTTCAATATTCTTTACCTCAAGCTAATTGTCCCTATTGTCACTGCACTAGCAGGAAATATGTCCCTTTGCAGAAAGGGAGCAACTGGTGTAAATGCCAACCACAGCCAGTTTTAGCATTTGACCTGAATTTGACCAAAAAGATAAGGCCTTGATATCCTGAAGGTGTTGTATTTCAGTCAATCAATCAGAGTTGGCTGGGTTTTGCCACTTACAGATAAGGTAAGAAGGAAAGCTGTGGGGGAAAGGGAGGAAAGCAGTCTTGGTGTGTGCTGGTTTGAGGAGCTGTGTAGGCAGTGCTTCCAATCTTACTGCAAAGCCTTGCAGAAAGTGAGCTTGGCCTTTGCTCTGTACAGAGATAAAACTGAGCACCTTTTGACTGTGGGTCTTTTCAGATCTGCTGCTTTCGTAAGATGAGCTCTTATTCCAGGGCATTTTGCTTTCTGTAGCAGCTGGGTAAGGTAAAGCTTTTAGGTTCTTGGTGCCTCCCCTAGTATTTGCAACACAAAACCAAGCAGGCTGACACAGTGGGTGAAGCTGTTCCCCTTGACAGAGAAATACAGAATCTTCATGCACCTGGGAAAATGGTATTGCAGGGTGTTTCCTGCTGGTCTGTGATCATTTACTCCCCTGTGGCTCAGGGGAGCTGGCCTTGGCTGTCACCACTGCTGGCTGTGCCCACAGGCTCTACTGGTGGTGTCTTTGTGGTGGAATTCTTCCAATGGTAGCAGGTCTGCCCAAGGACAGATGAGAGCTGCAGTATGAGCACTTGGGTCCTGGGAAAGGGCACAGTACGGGCTGAGGGTTGTGCTGAGCAGGGGAGAAAGTTGTGTGTGCGGTTTTTCACATGCAGGTGGGTAAGAGAGAAACCCTGCATGTCATCCCCTGCCTGAGGGCAGCATGAGGCAAAGGGTATCCTGAGGGTTTTCAGTGCCACCTCTTGGCACAGCTGTGATGTTGTGTTGATTGCTGCTGTGTTTGGAGGTTCCAAGTTCCAATTTTGTGTTCCATGGACAGTTTGGTAAGGGAGAGGAGGGCAGATGTTCCCCTGCTCTGCATCCAACTCCCTTTGGCAAGCACAATCTCCCACTGGCCTAGGGATGCTGCCCTACAGGGGAGCAGCTCTGCTGAACCACTGCCTCGAGCAGCCTCCCCTAGAGCACACTGAATGACAAGTCCTGGGTACAGTGACAAAGAATGTAAGCTCTCTGCACCCCCATCCTGGCAGAAAAGGGTCAAAACTGTTTAAGAAGCTTGTTAAAAGTAACTGGGAGAGCACAGGTGAGAATTTGCCACTCCCTTCCCATTCTCAGGCATGCTAAGAGGGTCCTTATTGGGGAATATAGGCTTGTCCAGCTTCCTGAACAGGGCTGGTGATGAACTGAAAAAGTTCCCTCTGGGGTTGCTCAGGTAATAAAGGTTTTTGAGTGCAGGTTTCAAGACATGCTTAGCTCATGGCCCTGCTTAATCAGAAAGTGAGGCTCTGTTGCTAACTGAGCACCAGAGAACAGTGGGAGAGTAGGAGATCCAAGAGAGGCTGCCTGCTTTCAAACCCAGCACGGATGGTGGCCTGCCATCAGTCTATGTCTCTGTACAGATGCTGTATGAGCATCCCACGTTCTTGCTTTTGATGCTCGCCAGGGGAACCCAGGGGGTAAAAACTGGCCACAATGGGGTAATATGCAGAGGGTAAGAAACATGTCTCTGCCAAAGTCTGGGAGTGTAAATGCATCCAGACAGTACTTTGCTGCCGGACCAAATTTTTCTTCAGTGTTAACATGTAGCTCTTACAGGCACGCAAAGTGGAGACTGACCAATGAAAAACGTGTTTTCCTTGCTAACAGAGAGCAGCATGAGAATTAAGGGGGGGGCGGGGGGTGGAAACAGAATGTTATTTCCCAAGAGCCGTCAGCAGTTCTTCAGCTTCCTCTCCACAAACCATCAGCAAATGAGCCTCTCTAAGAAACCATGTCTTTGGGGGGATGCCTCACGACCATAAGGCAAGGGATAAATGGTGCTTTCTTTCCAACATGTACCACAGAGCTCCCTGTTGCTCTGTAGTGTCTCCTTCATACAGGGCACTGCCCTTTCTCTCTTACACAGCATGATGCTGTTTCCAGCACTTCCAAAGTAACCATCACCACAGTCAAACATGAGCTTGATTTCACAATGTCTTCCACAAGCTTGCATGTGGTCTAGAGGGCAGGAAGGGTACTTGCATGTCGTGGGAGGAGGCTGTGCTGAGGGCTCAGCTCTCAGCAGCACTGAGAGCACCCTGTGCCAGTGGGAACAGCACAGAACTTTGCCATAAAGCCAGCAACATGGGGGCTGGGTTATGATGCTCCCAAACTCCCCTAGAGTTTCCACAGAATTGCTCCTACTGGGCAGTTCAGCTGGCTCTAAATTATTGCAATAAACCATATTTATGTCCCTTTTTTTTTTTTTTTTTTATGGAACTAAGCTTTACACTAGCTGCTCTGGCCCAGCAAGGTTCTGCCACGCAGCAGCCAGAGAAGCTGCCTTGCCTGTCTTTATCCTCCCCCTTGGAGGAGTACAGTGCCAAACAGTTAGCTGTCTTAAAAGACTGGTTATTGACATTTACACAAGGCTTGAAGAAAGAAAAAGGGTCTCTTTGTTGAAAAATAATTGCAGCTGGCCTGTTCCTTTGGTACAGATAAGTCAGAGCAGTCACCAAGTTAAGTATTTTGGCTCCTGGAACAGGGATATGGCCAAGCCCTTCCAGCCAATGCATGAGTCACTGATCTCTTTGCTCTGGTGCTGCTATGCAGTCTCAGGAGGGGAGAAGGCTCAAGCTTCATAACCCAGGAGAAATATGTTTAAAAGGCATAGGAAGAGGGTGAAGCATTCATAAATACTTTAGTAGTTTTCAGCTATTCCTGATATGGGAGTCTTCTTGAGACCATGGTGATGTCTCCTATTTAATGAATCCTGGACAGGTTCAAGTGGGAGTAGGTCTCTAAGACGTCTGTTCCAAGCAGAACCACTCTCACAGCTACCTGAGGTCACTTAAGGCCTCATCTATGTGGATAGTGATGAACTCAGTGATGGAGATGCCCCACGTCTCTGTGTCCTCTCCCAAGGCTGCACTGCTCTCCTGGCAGAAACGAGACGTTCCTCAAGAATTAAAGGAGCTCTATGCAGTGTTGTAGTCTTGCCAAAGCATCTGGTTTCTTCCCAGCCCCTGGCCAGACCCAGGATACATGGATGTGAGTGGACAAGGTAAGCAGCCCTAGGACAAAAATATTTCAGGGCTGGCAAGTCCTAATGCATATGTAGTTTGAGGCAAGGGAGTAGCTGCAAGGTACTTGCCATCCGCCAAGGCATCCTGCAGTGAGGGTTAGAGCCATATTCCCAATACAATTGCTGGAAAGCCCTTCTGTCAAGAGCTGAAGGCCTTAATTTACCTACAGTCCACCTTCCAATGAGGTGACCCATCAAAGACAATCTGAGCAAAACAGGCCCCATTTTCCTTTCCAGCACTCAATATTTAGTAGTAGGAAACTCACGATCTTCTTCATCTGCTTTGCATCATTATGGCCCCTGCCAGAACAAAACTGGAGCATTATCAGCAGGAGTGCAATTCCTTAGTGTTTGTTTGGTGACCCTCCAGCACTATGGAGCCAGGCACTTTTATAGGAAGAAATATAATAGCCCTCTCCAGTCCCACTGAGGGTTTTATGACCATCCCCTTTTCACATGGTGTTCCCCTGGACACCTGGCAGGTGTTGTTTCTCCTGCATTTCCCTGCTTGCTGTGATTTACTGGCATCTGGGTGGCTATCAGAAATGCAGTGTTTCTTCAACCATGAGCTCAGCTGAATGTGTCCTTGATGGTGTAGCAAGCCAAGGTTCAGAGTAGCTATAGGAGTTGTGGCACCTTCCACCCTTCACTCAACGGCACACTTGGTCACAGGGGTATGAGATTTTGGAACAGGACTCCTGCTTGGGCTGAGGACTGTCACAACCCAGCTTTACTTTCTCCGAGAAGCTGTCTCCAAGACATCAACTCACAACAGGAGGCAAACTAAAACCAAATAAATCTACAGAACCCTCCACTCCTCAATGGTTTCTGCAGGAGAGGAACTTCACTTCAGAGACCAGAATAATTATTACTTGAATGCTTTATAGCCATGCAAGCAATCACAGGAGACACACAGTAACTTTTAAGTTGGTGGTCAACAAGATTTCTTAGCCAACCAATGAATCTACACACAAATCTTTCAATGCTTCTAAATGCCTTGCAATAACAGCCCAGTGCTGGCAAAGAGCAAAGCCATAAAGCCAGCAGGGGTGCACTCACTGGGGGCTAATAGCAGAATGACTGAGCATTTTAGTAATTTTTCCTTTTTTTAGTTGTGGTGTTACTGCAAGGAAACATGGCCCTTGTTCAGACAAGCTGTCTTGTGAGTGTTATTTCTGCTAAGAGGTATCCTGGTTTAGTCTGAAGTTGCATATTTATTAACAATTCAGTACAAAAAACTTTGTCATACACATCTGCATCAACCTGGATTTAATGTTTAACCACTTACTACAACAAATGCAGGCACTACACACAGGACTTGGTAGCTCACTCTGAGAGCTGGGTGACCCATGACAGTCTCTGGCTGCTTGGGACCCCCTGAACCCAAGGCTGTCTTTGGGGCTTGGCACCATGTGAGATGGCTCCAGCTGGCAACTCAGGATCACTGTGGAGAAGCTGGAAAGGCAGTTATCTCAGAGAATCAGAGCAATATATGCCAGCATGGAAAGGGCCTTGTCTTTGCCACAGTAATGCCTGTAGAAAGCAAGGGGACCAGGACGTGCATTGCCATCCTCCCCTGGCAGACTGACAACATGGAACAGCTCAGCTGTGCTGGGAGAAGTCCATCCTTCGCCTTAAGGTGACTGGGTGGGGAAGCAGGACACAGGCTGTGTTGCCAGTTCTGGACCAGGGGACCATATGAGAATTACAGCTTGTGCTGAAAGGACTCCACTCAATTCACCATGCTTTCTGAGACACATGCTACAAGACAGCAACGCAGCAGCAAGAGAAATTACAACAAGCACTCAGAAATAACCTCTGGTCTAGTAGACACCTGCAGGTGAATGATCCAGGCTGCAGGACTCTCCTGGAGTGGAGAATATGGTCTCACACTGTAGGCCCTGGTGCTGGGTTACACAACCAGGCATCAGAAACACTCACTCCTCTTGCCCTCTGCATGCTGGCAGGGCTAAGTCCACCAAAGGTGCAGCTGGAGTATGTCAGCTTGGGAAAATTCTGCTTCACAGATGAATATCTGGGATAAAAAGTGCCAGAATGCTTGCACACCATGCCAAACTGAGCCAGCAAAGGCTTTCAGGTTTCATCTTTCTTACTACAACTGCATTAAAGCATTGCTTTGATCCCAGACTTTGCAGTTGTATGGCCACACTGCAGAAAGTGCAGCTCCTTTGGACACCTCCAAGGCACCTGTCAACTTCAGCAGTGCTTTTTCATGGGGCTGGGGATGGGCTGCAGGCTAGTCCTGACCAAGCTTCTTGGGCTTCTGTGTCTCAGTGGTCCCTTTGTTAAGTAAAGACACGATGGCCTTCCAGCACAACACATGCAGTTCTTCATTTTTTCCTTGCCATCAGCCAGCTCCTCACAGCAAAGCCCCCCAGCAATGATAAGCATCTTCCCCATTGTGGGTAGGAAGAGTAAGGGAGGAAGAAGGCTAAAGCTCAGCCATCTAATTAACAAAATGAAAGATCTGCCAAAGTCTGGAAAAAGTGCCCATCTGGCAGGATCCTGCAGCTCCACCCTCAGGGAATCTGCATTTCTGACACTCAATCTGCCTGCTTGAGGAAATACCCTTCCAGGATCAGCTGCAAGCAGAGAGGCTTGTGAGTCAGTTCTGTACAACTTAGTCTAACTAAGAGTCCTCCCAGGTCTAGCTCCAGCCAAACAAAAGCAAAGGCTTTTTTCTTCTGAAATATACAGGTCATGAGCTAACTTGGAGCTGTATTTTCAGCTCTGATGTTGCTTTTCAGCTCTGCTGCTTGTGTTCCTGCTTGGCTGCTTCCTCCTTTCCAAATTCCAGTGGTCGATTGTCTTTGTTTCCTTAACGATGTGAAGAAGGAAGACATTTGGATATGGTCTTACAGGAAAAGATAAGATGGAATTTATACCATCTTGTGCCAAGGGCGCACTGAGAACAACTAGGATCCTCAAAGCCACCAGAAATTGAATAAGTAGCCAGATTTTTCCAAGGTGCAGATAACCCAGGAAGAGGAATGGGTGAGCAGTGACTAAGGCGGGTTTCCAGCTGCAGTATAGACCCTGAGAAAAGACTGGCAAATTTCAATCCTGGTGACATCTCCAGAACTCAAAGTTTTCAATTGATTGGAGAGAATAATGTCTTCTCCCTGTGGCACAGAGCAGTTCTGCAGCCCAGCAAACCAAGCTGTAAATACAGCCCCAGGGAACCAGACCACTTCAAACTGGTGCAGTTTTTTGAACTGTGGGGATGAATCATCTAAATAGCTTTCTTCAGGCATTGCAGGGAAGAAATGTCACCAGCCATGTGAAAATTGGGACCATATGGTTCTAGGATGCTTTTTGAAAGGAGTGTGCTTGACAAGGCTGGAGTGAGTTCAAGGCTGGTTCCCGGGTCAGACCCCAGCATTGCAGTCTCTCTGCTCCTGGTCCCAGGAACTCTCTCAGCTCTGGTCATTATCTTCCTTGCAGCCAGTGCCTACTTTTCTGCACTACCTAGCGAAAGGCTGCAAGTCCTTCAAGGCCAAGACAGCTTGTGCTTTGTTTGTTTGGAAAAAAACAAATGTCAGGAAAAAACCCAAACAGATGCCAGAGAACTGCCTCTGGACTCTCCCATCCGTGCACAAAGGCAACTCCTCCACGTCAGGGCTGCCTCTCCTTCCACTTGGCAGGTGTTATCTGGACCGGAGCCATAGGTGCAGGATCTACTTTCTGTTGAGCACGCAAAGGAGAGGCGGTGCCTGGCATAGCCGGTGCCAGAAAACACTTTGCTGTGCACTTTAACAGCTGATCTGATAACACAGAGGTACTGGCCTCTGTTCTCTGTGCTTCATTCCCTGAAGAAGCAGGGTGATCGTTGCTTTTTCTTTCCATGAGGAAGCTGTCAGACATAACCCAGTACCTGAAAGGGGTTTTTCCAGAGTGTATTCAGTTTCAGGGACTTTGGGGTTCTTTCACATCCTGAAAGATGGCATTTTTCACCTCTTGGGAGGCCAGTCCCTCATCATTTGGCTCTCTGTGTGCCATTCATGGAGCCACATGTGCATGTCCTGGAGCCTCCCCAGTGCTTTGTCATGGTTACCCCATCCTGAACAGCCTCAGCTACAGCCCCTGTATCTCCAAAGGGCACGCACCAAAGGCTGGGAAACTGGGAGAAGTCAAAATGAGCCCTAATTAAGCAAGGCCACTAGTTATTACTAAGCTGCTATTCTACTACAAGAAGCCCCGGAGCAGCAAAACTGCTCGTTTCATGTATGTTCATTAGCAGCACAGATAAGAGCAGCATTGATTGCAGGCTATAATTAGATCTCTCTGGGACCTTTCTGCACTGGCTTTCTCTAGCATTGTACTACTTTGAAAGGACTTCCAATTTCTTTTCTGAACGGTTGGGATGGCATTTCCCTATTCAGCAGATTTGGGACTGTTTCTGTTTTCTCCATTGTGGCTCACAGAGCTCTCCCAACTTGGTGCCACAAGTCCCACACCAGAGTTTGCAAAAGCTCCATTGTTTGACCACTCCTGGTCCTTGAGCTGTAGAGCTGGCCAGACTGTAGCTCCCTTCTTAGCACTGCATGGCTAACCTGCTAGGCAGCCACCTCTGCTTCGCTTACCTTGCCAAGATGTAATTTTGTGAGTGTCTCCTCTGATGATGACTCTGATTCTCCTGGAATCACTTTCTTAGCATGCACTCTGTACCCAGCCTAGAGCATTCCCAGAAGAAATGGATGCAGGAAGCCAGAGCTAAGCATGTTCTCACGGCATGGTGGCCTAGATGGAAATTATTACTCATCTCCTGGAGTGCTGGAAAACAGCCTCAGCATCCACTCTATGAAAGCAGGGGAGGAAGAGTAAAGGGAAAGACGCACAGCACAAAGGCCTGGAGTTGACATATGCCAAATGGGACCCAAGAGTGTCCCTGCTTCTGGTTTCCCCTCCAAAATGTTGAGGTGTTGGAAACAATCACTAAGCATGGCCCTGCGGTGGGCATCTTTCTTTGCCATGTTCACAGACCATTCTTCTTCGACACTGCCCACTCAGCAGCTGGAAGGCAAGGGCAGTGGGATTAGGGAACCAGAGGCAAACATGCACACCAGAGCTTGGCTGACCTGTGTGCTGAAGGAGGGTATCTGAGGAAGTATGTCTGTACATCTGGGTTTGAGCCCCACATTGAGGAACACATCTGGGCCAGGTAGCTCAGTTTGCAAGCTGCAGATTGAGATGCAGATTGAAATGCAGATTGAGCTCTGGGTGGGAGCCCAAGACAAGAGGCTGTGAACTGCTAACCAGGGTGTGGCCAGCCAGGTGAATGGACAGTGAGAGACACAGAAGGAGATGGAAATTGCCGAGCTTTTGGATAACAAAAGAGACAAAGAGGAGCGATACCGGTGAGTTGGATGGACGTGGAGAGGGGAGCAGCAGCTGGGACTCAGGAGGAAGAGCAAGACTTACGCCCTGGAGACTGTGAGGAGCTCAGGGCTCCTTTACTGGGGGTCCTCCTTGGAGGCACCAAACGGGACTGCTGCTGTGTCTGTGCGTGAATAAATGGCTTTATGGAATGAGACATCTGAGACTCTGCTGTGGGAACCCGGGATTGGACTGGTAAGGATACCTGGCCTAACTGTGGGTGTGGTGTGTGGGGAGCCAAGCGGGGCTCAGCAGAGCCTCCTTCTGTGCAGGGGCTCTGGTCTTGGAGTGTGTCCCAGGGTCTCCTGAGTGGTCAGGCTGGGAACTTTCCTTAACAGCCAAGGCCAAACCACCTGAGATTAAAGCATAATTTTTAGTGGCGTTCGCTTTGAGGACAGAAATTCACCCAAGACAAAATGTTTCGGAGATGAGCCACTTTTAGTCTTCCTGCATTTTCATGGAGACTTGCTGACCTCATGCTGATGTGTACCCTGAACCAGACATACTGAGCGCCTGCCTCTACCCCATAACTTCAGGCAGCAGTACAAACTCTGACCTACTCAATGCATGTTAGTCGTGCTATTTTCTGCAACCTCAACATGAATTTTATCTATTGTTTATCCTTCAAGGCTATGTGAATCATTGGAAATAAGTTTACCTTTATTCCATAGCCTCCCCTTCCCTTCCTGTTCTCTGACTTTAAATTTCTTTTCTGCCAGTTTAAAGCTAAAGCAGTTTAAAGTTAAAGCTCTGCTCTAACAAATGACTTTGTGAAACTATTTGCTTACGTTTTAAATTTGTTCCCTGTGTGAGATCTAAGCCAGATCTGCTGAGGTTAGTGGCTCTCATAGGGGTTTATTGCTTGTTACTCCTCTGCACCCAGGAAGAACCAGTCCAGCAAAGTGAGCAGGTGTTTTTTTCTGGGTGATTTTTTAATTACCTATATCAGCTCTGCACGTGCAAGCCACAGTGTCCAGCCACAAGGTGATCATTGGTAGAACATGGCTTGGCTGGAACTGAGAAACTTGATTGTAAATAAGGGGTGAAAAAAGAAATTACAAGCTTGAGTTTCAGAGCCCAGCACAGGTTCTGACCCAGCTCATGCTGATTAGCAGCCAAAAAATTAACCAGCAGAGACTAAGGACAGAACCTTTCTCTGCCAAGACAACCATGGGTTTTCAGCAAATTGGTCTGGCAGGAAGAAGAGACGGCCATAACCATTTCTGTTCCAAGGCATTTGACAAGGCAATGCTTAGTTTGCACTGGAATCAAAGTCCATTAGTTTAGCAACAAAAAGCACCCGACTTTCTAATGTAACCTGATACCACTATTTAATGTCTACAGTGTAAATTATTAACAGAATTCTGCCCAACGCCTTATCACTGGGAGGCTGGAAAAATCTACTTCCAAGGGCAGATTTGATATCCTTTGCCAGACCTAGATTTTTTAATTCTCCCATACCTTAGCCTTATTTATGTTTTTAAATTGACATACATGATGTGTCTTACTGCCCTCCTGCACAAAGATGAACAAGGTGGGGAGAAGAAGGTCACTGCTACCTGTCTGCTGGAAGGGAACAAGCTGAGGGGGAGGCAGAGAGAGAGGGCGGTTCTGTTTCCTATTGGTATGGTTTGCATTGAAAACACACACACCTAAAAAGAAATTGAATGGCTAAAGGACACTAGGGCAGAGACAGGTCTGCAGGGTAAAGACAAATCCTCTCCTGACCAGACAGTAACTCAGGTCACCTCTGCCTCTCCCAGGCCACCCTTTCATGCTACTAACTCCCTCTTACCCTTTACTCCTCTGGCAATCTCCCTGACAGAAATCCCCATTTCAACTGTCCGATTCCTCCCCTGGTCTCCTCTCCCTGCCTCGGTTTCTCTCTGGAAACCCACTGCTGTTAAAGAGCACATCATACCATCCTCACTTCTGTCAGGGGCAAGCCATGCCCTGGGTGGTCTCCTAAGATGCCTGCTGCTAAGTGGTACCAAGCATCTGGGTGCTCCTGCCACCATGCAGGCTGAGCAGCAAACCGTGCCGTGAGAAACGTGACAGCCATGCTGCTCAAGGGCCTGCCTTCTCACCCAATAATTGGCTTGAAGGAGAAAAAATTGTTTGCAGAGAGTATCACAGAGAGACATCAAGACGGGGTCATTAATAACAGGCAAGATGTAACCTGCAGGCCACATGTCACAGGGCTGGGAGGTGAGGTTATCGTGTGGTATGTGCAACTCAAAGTGCTTCATGGAGAGGCAAATGTAATCCCCGCTCTGTGGACCTGCACCTGCTCAGCCTTTACACTGAATATCCTGCTGCTTTGTAATGTTTTCAGGGCACATCTTGGGACCCACAGGAGTGTTTATCCCTTCCATGGATGACCTGTGCTTGGCCCTTTCCCTACCACTGCAGAGGATGCCACAATGGGTAGACATCCTTCTTAATCCTCACTTAGTTGAGCAGCCATCCCTAGCTGCAGACTGAAAGGGCCCTTGGCTCACTGTGGACAACTGCTCTCCTCATTGCTCTGCTGGCAGCTCACCCAGCTCCCAGGGCGATGTGGGAGCACACAGAGGCAGTAAATCCAGCAGACAGCAAGTCAAGTCTCTCTCTGTGGCATGTGGATCTTGCCCCTGGTGGACACAATGTGTTAGGCTGGCATCATGCCTGCCTGTCCCCTGTATCTACTAACTGTCATGGAAGTCTCTCCAATCTCAGGACTGCAGATCCAGATGCTTTTTCTCCAGAATATACTAGAGAATATATTCAAGAATTATCCCTGTCCTGCTTTCTGACCACTTCCCTAATTTTTGCAGGGCAACTTGGATTGTTATTTCATGCCACATTCAAAATCCTAAGAAGTTATTCCAAGTGAGTGCTCTCATTTACCATTGAGATGTGCCATCTTGAATTCTCCTTTAGCCAGTCCTCATTTTTGCACACAAACCACAGCCTTCTTTCTATGGGACCCAGTCTGCTATCCCACATCTCACAGATCTCTGGATATAGTACCATTCCTCACAAACCATTCCTCCATAGCATTTGAACATCCCTCTTTCTTGCCAGCACATTGCTGGCTCCTGCTTTACAGCAGCAAAAGCATTTCTCTTAATTTCACTGTGTTACTAGAAACTAAAATTATTTCACAGTATTTGCAAACCATCTTTCTTCCCAGGTTTCAGCATGAGCAGGAAAGGGAGGAAGATGCTGCTCTAGTTTCATCTATTTGAAGAAGTGTTTGGCATGCAGCTATAGAGGAGAACGTGGCACAGTTAAAACAGGAATGGAGCATGATTGCCTGTGGCCAAACTGCCTTCAAGACTAAACACATCTGCTTAGAGAGACAGTCTCTTGCTTTCCATGGGGTAGCCCCGGGGGAAAGCCCAACTGCCTGCACGGGAACCATCTCCCAGGCCAGCTTCCAGTGCTCCCTGCTCCCTGTGACTGTCAGGTCTCTCTGGCCAAGGGGCAGAGGCCAGCAAGGCCCCCAGCCATGTGTGACCCAAGCCCTGGTGTTGGAGCAAGAAGGGGGACGGCCGAGGGGTGACTCCATCCACATGCCCACCCTGCTGAGGCAAGGTGACCTGTGCAGGGCAGGCACCTCGGGGCACAGCCAAACACCTTTATGCAGAGGAGGTGGAAAGAGGCCAATGATTTGGGAGGGACTGGCCATGTTGAGGGACAGGAAGGGCAGCCTAGGGAAGGTTGGAAAAGGCTAATAGGGAAAGGTGGAGAAACCCCACCAGGATTCTCCTCTGTGGCTTTGCTCTTTCCTCCTGCCGCTTCCAATACAGAACCACCAGGAGAGGTTGGTGAGAGGGTGTGCCTATGAGGAGGGAGGCACCTGGAGAAAGAGCCCCAAGGCCGGGAGGGCAGGTAGAGATACCCCAGCACCACGGAATGGGAATGATGGGAAACCAAGACTGAAGGAAACAGCAATGAGAGGCCCCTTCTGTTACCACCACATGCCCTCACAGGTCTGTAGAAGGACAACATGGTTCCCCAGGCTCACCAAGGCCATCCTACTGCACTGTAGTGCTCCACAGTAGGGGAGAGTGAGGAACCAGCAAGAGCTCACTCCTCTGCCCAAGACACAGCAGCAACCACAGACAGGGATGCCTCATGGTGAGGCAAGATGCATAATTCTCATCCAACCAGCAAGCAGCTCTTCACATCAGATTCCCCTGAGGGAAGGAGGAGAAAAATGTGTGTCACACCCTGACCAGAAGCCAGCCAGCAGCTCGCAGTCACGCCAGCTGTAATAGAACAGCAAAGTAACTCTGTGGCTTAGCTGATCCAAACCCTGTTGCACCAAAATTAATTTAGTAAAGCATATGTAACTCTAAGTCAGAAGGCCCATGGGAAACATCCCAGAGGAGATACAAAGTTTTCTCAAAGTTGCTTGTGGAGTAGGCTAAGAAGCCCTTCCTTAGGTGGCCATGAATAGCCACCTAAGCACAGGATAGCAGAATCAGCTGTGATGTTGCTGGAGACAATTGTTGCCTTTTTGGAGGCAAAAAATTCTCCCCATGAGCTAGTATGAAGTTATGTAGGACCAAGGTTTTAATGACAAAAGGCTGAGCCAAGGAATGGTTCTGTTAAGAGAAAAACTAGGATTTTTGAAAGGCCAAACATCAAGTGTCTTAAAACTGCATGACGAAACGTGGAGGAATCCAACCCAAAGTATCCCCTGAGCCTCAATTCACATTCTCTTTGACCCTCCATCTTGGTTTGGGCTGAGGAAAGAGTGAAAGTCCTGTAGTTTTGGTGGCACAAGCAAATGTCTCCCTACAAGGGTGTTTGAATTCATCATGAGAGAGGCCTGAAGGCTTGTAGGGAGCAGTGCCTGCCTACGGCACAGCTTTGGCTTTCTTCCCACTGAAATAAACTCAGGCACTCAACTTAGGCTTTGCATTTGCTCTTCAGGGAGGTTTATAACCAAACAGAAGAATTAGCATGGAAAAAATGTCTCTGTGGGTACTGCACTGGAGTCCAAGGGCTTCCGTGACTCATAGCATTGGCAGAACAACCCAAGCTGGACTTCGAAGTTGGACCTATGCCTTGGAGATTTTAAAATCCCATTGGAACTCAGGCCCTGCTGTCTGGAAAGGCTCTCTGCCAGGCTCTGAGCCTGCTCCTCCTCATGGGGGATGGGGTTATTACTGCCTCTTGGCTCCAAACCTTTCCTCTTCTGAGAGCAGTCATATTGTCTCCAGTTGCTGCAAGTTTCCCTTCCTAAGCTGTTAACCCTCACACCAGAGACACCTGTGAACTCATGGAATACCTGTCCTCCCTCTTGGTGTGAATCCCAAATTCCTTTCTCCCAGAGGGAGATGGGGATATAACAGCCCTCCTTCTCACAGCCTCATGGAATGGGCTAACGGGAACATGTGCCAGCTCTTCTTCCCTCTGATATAACATGAACAGAGGCCATTGCAGACACAGGGTGCATGGGGTGCCATCCCACTGTTCTCCTGCCTCCAGCAATGTCAGGTAAGTGATGCTGTTAAAGCACTGAAACCACTGTCTTCCATGGAGGTAAGCTGAACAGATTCACAGACCTTCCATATGAGAACTGATCCAAAGAAGGCAGCAACCAGTGCTGAGACCCAGAGATGGGAGAAGCCTGAAAGGACAAGGAAGGTGAGGTTTTCCAAGAGGCAGGGAAGAAATGGCATCTCTCGTCAGCAAGTTCATGAGGTTGAGATGGCAGACTGTGAAGATGTGCAAGAACATGCAGTACTGGGCTGTGGTACAGAGGAGCCAGCTCTCAACAAACAGCAAAAGTCTCACAAAAAGAGGTGTCCAACTCACTGCCCTTTCAGCCACCCAGTAGATCAGGTTGCCCAGAGACCTGTTCATCCTGGCCTTGAACACTTCCAGGGATGGGACATCCACAGCTTCTCTGGGCAACCTGTTCCAGTACCTCACCACCCTCACAGTAAAGAATCCTTTCCTAATATCCCATCTAAACCTACTCTCTTTCAGTTTGAAGCCACTCCCCCTTGTCCTGTTACTGCATGCTCTTGTAAATAGTCTCCATCTTTCTTGTAGGCTCCCTTCAGGTACTGAAAGGGTCACAATTAGGTCACTCTGAAGTATTCTCTTTTCCAGGCTGGACAATCCTAAATCTCTTAGCCTTTCCTCATATGAGAGGTACTCCATCCCTCTAATCATCTTGGTGTCCCTCCTCTGAAGCTGCTTCAACAGGTCCATGTCCTTCCTGTGCTGGGGACCCCAGATGGATGCAGTATTTCAGGTGGGATCTCACCAGAGCAGAGTAGAGGTGCAGAATCACCCCCCTCAATCTCCTGGCCATGCTGCTTTTGATGCAGCCCAGGACACAATCAGCTTTCTGGGCTATGAGTACACATTGCTGGGTCATGTCCAGCCTCTTATCCACCAGCACCCCCAAGCCCTTCTCAGCAGGGCTGCTCTCAATCTGCTCATCCCCCAACCTCAGTTGATACTGGGGGTTGCCCTGAACCAGGTACAGCACTTTGCACTTGGTCTTGTTAAACCTCATGAGGTTCCCATGGCCCACTTCTCAAACTTGTCCAAGTCCCTCTGGATGGCATCCCGCCCTTCAGGTGTGTCAACTGCACCACTCAGCTTGGTGTCACCTGCAAACTTACTGAGGGTGCACTTGATCCCTTCATCTATGTCATTAAAGAACAGTGGTCCCAATTTGAACCTCTGAGGGACACCACATGTCACTGATGTCCATTGGGACACTGAGCCATTGACCCTGACCCTCTGCATGTGACCATCCAACCAGTTCCTTATCCACCAAACAGTCTGCCCATCAAATCTATCTCTACCCAATTTAGAGAGAAGAATGTTGTGGAGGACCACGTCAAAGGCTTTACAGAAGTCCAGATAAATGACATCTGTAACCCCTCTCTTGTCCCCTGATGTAGTCACTCCATTATAAAAGGTCATCAGGTTGGTCAGGCAGGACTTGCCCTTGGTGAAACTGTGCTGGCTGTCCTGAATCACTTCACCATCCTTCATGTGCCTTAGCATAGCTTCTAGAGGACTCTGTTCCATGATCTTCCAAGGCATAGAGGTGAGGCTGACAGGTTAGTAGATCCAGGGTCCTCCTTGCTACCCTTTTTAAAGATGGGTAAAATGCTTCCCTTTTCCAGTCACCTGGGACTTCACCTGACTGCCATGACTTGTCAAATATAAGAAGTAGTAGGCAGATTGAGGGTTCAGGCAGAAAGCACTAGTATGGCTCCAGGCGGCCTTTTGCACAAATGGCTGAATGCAGACAGAATGAACCTCAGACAGGAGACAGAGAAGAGGGAAGCCTGTTCATCTGCCCAAGACCCCTGAGGAGCAGTCTGAATGGGAAAGATCAGTCCTACGAGCTTTAGGACCAGGCACTGCTTCTCTGGGTTTGCTTTTGCAGTGAGGGATGTGTGATGAGCTCCCAGCCCAGCCCTCGCTGATGGACCCGAGTGTGACCGCAGAGGAATGCTGCGAAGCAAAGGCATTCACGAGAGAGGAATGCCATGGTGGACACTTTGGTGATGACCACCAGGTTTTAAACCTGTTGACAAGGTTTCCAGATGTGGCATTTTCCTCATGAAATCATCTGATGGCCCTGCACTGGAGTAAAAATTCACTGTCTTCAATATAGGGAATCAAATCTGGTGTCATGCCCTGCCCCCCCTGGCCCAGTGTTTATAAGTCCTGTTTTAAAATAGGATGTTTCAGAGTTCAGACTTCCTTAGTGAAAGCCATATGAACTGTTGCTATCCAAAACAGTGTTGTCATGAATTGTGTACACTGAAAGACTAAAACTGGAGTGCAGAAAGCCAGTGACCTCAGGAGTGGTAAAAATGGCTGTAAAACTACTTCCTTTTTATTCAAACATGTTGCTTTCTCAGCCAGTGCCTGCCAAAGGAGACACATGCTTTTTAATTATTCAGCCCTAAAAGTTGCTATGTAGACTAGTACCAAGCTAGCTGAAGTCTGACATCTTTGCTGGTATTTAATGAACATACTACATTTCCTTCAAAAAACATCTTTGCCGTGCAAAAGAGCAAAAGCCAGCAGTCTGTGCTTAATTGAGTCGCTGTATGTTTGGCTTACGTGCACTTTGGGAGAGTGACAGAAATATGCAAACATGGGAACAGGGCCAGCTTTCGCAAAGCTAATGAGGAAAAAAGCCCACAGTCACTGCTTCCGCAGAAGCACTGCCTCCCATGAACTGGTACTTACACAACCAGCTGAGAGAAGAGAAAAGCATGCAGCTTTTGCTTAGCTCTGCTTCCCTTTTCCCTCCAGCAGCATACGTTGGGTAGTTTTGCAGCCCACGATGCTGTGAGATAGGCACAGGAGAGTTGGACAAGCTATCTGTAGTGTTTCTGTCAGTCAGATTTGCCTTGGTCAAACACTGCCCCTGGGAAGGTCAGAAGTCTGAAGGGAGGAGGGAATTGCTGCAGTATGCTTTCGGTCTGCTGCAGCAGAAAACACCCGTGAAACTTCTCCTCCAAAGCAAACTCAAGGCAGAACATACCACTAGTGGGAATTCTCCTTTAAGGACTTCTCACTCCATGTGACTTGGTGCAGAACCACTGGTGGTGAGGGATTCCCTGTTACTGCTGGTTCCTGAGAGCAGAAAAGCCAGGGTGAAAGTAATGAGATCCAGGATGCTTATGTTGCTCCACGCCACTTGGCAACCAGATGGCCCATCACAGCAGTTTTCAGCCCACTCCCAGGAAAAGGGCAGGGGAGGAAGCCCTGGTGCCAAATCAAAGATGACGTGACCAAGTGGCAGAGCCTCACAGTGACCACAGGCAGGCATGGCAGAGTAGGATACAGCTGGGCTGCTCTGGTCAGGCCTCTGCCCACCACAAAGCACTGGGATGGCACAGGAGACACCCAAGAAGGAGCTACATGTGCAGCTGATGGTGTGTCCAAGCTGTAACATCAAGGACTTGCTCTGTCAGAGTAAGTGCCCTCCACTCTCAACTCTGAGCTGTTGAGCAAGGACAGTGTTTCCCCACTCAGAGACCTTTCTGATGTTGCTCTGGGGACAATCTAAACACAGACCACCTTGGAGTCAAACACTTGGCAATGAGCTGAGGTAAAGCAGAATCCAGTACAAGCACAGTTTGCTGGCAACTGGAAGGCCGTCTCAAGCAGAAAAAGGCTTTCAAAACTGTTCAAAAACTCTAGAGCCCTACAGCCTTGTGTGGCAACACTAAGAAAAGAAATTCTGAAGAGAAGACTTAGTACTGGACAGACACGGCAAGGGACTGACCCTTAATTTCTCAACAACCCTGAAATTCAAAGCTTCCTTCTTGGATATTGTTTTCTGTTAAGGCCAATCCTTAAAGAGTGTTTTCAGCAGTACAAGCAGAAACTATTGCAGCTGGCTTAAGCAATGGACAACCATGGTGAAAATGCCTACAGTGGTGCAGGCACCCAGTGGGACCTATTTTCTGGAGGTTGCTGACCTCAGATATATCAGTGCTTTTCATCTCCCACCGCTAGTTGTGCTTGCCTGTCCACAAAAGACTGTCTGAAACTCCCCTGGTTGACCTTTTGTTCCAGTTAGAGCTGGAGCAAAAGGACATCTGAATATACAATGACCTTTCTTAAGGTGAGACTCTCATCACCCCAGGGACATTTCCAGTTATTTGACATCTTGAGCAAGGCACAGTGAACAAATTTATCCTCAGCTGGTTGTTATAAAGTAAACAAGCAAGAACACAATGCCTCTGCAAAACTGCTACATCACAGGGACTGCAAATATTTGAAAATTGGAATACTGTGTAGGGTAAACAGTAGTTCAATACTTTCTTATATTTTCCTTGCTAGAGACCAAGAGACTTTTTTATATTAGTAAAGCAAGAATTCTCCATTTCAGTAGTCCAGAGACAAATGAAGAGCCTGTGGTATCAAACATCACCAAGCTTAGAAAAGAACCTAGGGCTGAGAAAGCAAAAAAACACTAGAAACTTGGAAAATAAAACTCTGGTGCTTTTACAGGAGTTTCAGGAACGACTAAAAGTTAAAATTGGGCTGAACATCTCAAGCAATGCTTATGGCTATGCACACTCTCCTGCTTTTTCTGGAGAATTGGCTACTAGCACCGGCCATGACTTTGAAGTCATTAGTCCTTTTCACCTCTGAGTCTTTGTTGGGTGACCTTGGAAATGTACTCGGGGTCACCTTGGACATCTGAGAAAAGGCCAGATAGAGGCACTAAGCAAAGCCATTAAGTTCCATGTCCTGCCTTGACTCTTTCCTCAGTCCTCTCTCACTCTCTGAGCACATTCAGAACCTCCCTGCCTGACAGGACACTTCCCCATTGTCAAGAGCTCAGGAGTACCTTGAGTAAAAGATGAGAGCAGCACTGTTTCTCCACACCCTGCCTCTCCCCTACAGTTATGGCTCAGAAGAAAGGCATGTCTCTGTCCATCACACGTACACCATTTATAACAGGAACCACCCTGTCCAAGGACTGGTCCTGCCTTACCAGTAAGGAATGTGGTTTTCTGCCAACTTATTATTTTTGGGGCCTGTTTACACATAATCACTGCCTGACTCCCTCCAGTTTGTAGACATCTTTCTTCTGGAGGTCCTCAAACTGGACACTGTGCTTCTGAAGCAAAGCTACAAACACCAAACACATGGAAACCAACCATCTACTCTGCTCCAGTCATGTGGGTGTGAGCTCAGCAGAAATCCCCCCTGAGAACAAAGAATATGTAGCTCCAAAACATGAAGGATACTCTCTGTTCATCCAAGAACTGGAGTGAAGCTGGATGAGCACCACCAAGAACTGTCCTCAGAAGTGTGATTACTCTGAGAGACTGCTACATCTCAAAGCTGACACCTCTGTAGCGGCTGAGAGAGAGGGTGTACTTGTGGACATCAAATCCATGGGAATATGGACTGCAGAAAAGGCCTACTCACAGGTAAAAATGCATAAAAATGCATTACATCTGAATGTTATTTATTCAGAAGTCCTTTTCTTTTCTGTCTTGTGCAATCTGTTTTTCTGAGTCCCTTGGCACTCACTGCAGACTCCCTTTTGAATTGAGCCTGCCAGTATCGGGGTTAAGATGAACTGGAACAAAACCTATAGTTTTGTGTACTGGGGGTGTCCTGCAGTCATCAGAAAAGGCAAAGAGGGTGGAAATGCTACCTGCAGTGACCTTGAGATGATTCAGAGTCCAAGAAGTGGGTGCCAACTACATTCTCAGTGGACCCTGATCAAATACCAGTGCCAATGGCTAGATGGTGATGGGGAAGAAGAAGTGCCACCAGGCTGAACTCTGGGAAGGTGTTTCAGGTGCCAACCTGTAGCCAGTATCCCCCCACCTCCAGCTCTGTTTTCAGTCTCCTCTAAAACAACATCAGCTGCTTTACAAGTTGGGTATTGGCAAGCTGGTGAAAGACTTTGTGCCTGATTTGCCAGGTAAAAAGTAGTGCTGTCACACACAGTCAAAGCTACCTGTGAAACAGGGCAGGCCCCAGGCCAAACACGGAGACAAGTCCACAATGGCATTGGCTGCCAAACTTGGGAAGCTTTTGACTGCAGCACTATAATCTAAATTTAAGGGCAGCAGGACTGGTTGAATTATTCATTGCAAGCAAACTTTCTGGCAAACCTGAGCCCTGCTACCTGTTAGCAGGCTGTGGGCAACCTGCCTTTCTGTTTACAGATGTCTGGTACACAGAACAGTACGGACTGTTCATGCAAAACACATTTCACCCTAGGAGCTGTCTGCCAGTCCTTTACTTCTCTAACTCCCTGTCCATGGGTTGTGCCAAGGGTGGTATCCCTGCTCCCTGCAGAAGAGAGATACAGCCCCTAGGGAGGAAAACAATTCTGCCTGTGAAGCATGTGGGTAGGTTTCACCATTCTTTTTGCAGATGCTTATGCATGTATTTGCATATATCCATTTTGCATTTCTGTTTTCCTCTGGGAGATTATCCTCTTTCTCCAGAGGGTTTTTTGCCTGTCTGAGGGACCAGACTGGAGACAGTGCTGAGAGTCTGTCTTTAGATGTGCTGCTCTCACTGCTGTCCCTCTGCAGCCAGAACTATGTCCCTTTCTTCCTTCCACAGCCTCACTGCCATTTCCAATTCTCCTGGCTAGATAATTAAATCAAAGCACTCCCATGCTTGTAGAAGAGGTTAGTGCTATACTATCAGTGTTGCATGCACATCCCTTTGAGGCCTTGCACTACCTTTTCCAGAGGCAGAGCTCTGTGCTAGAGACTGTTCCTGATCACAGAAAAACTACTTTTGGGGAAGAAGGAAGAATGGGGCTGAAGGCAGCCCAGAAATACTTGCTGTTCCAAATTCACAAAGGGAAAATAAAGTGCAAGAATGCTCTTTCTTTTTTTCTTCCATTTTTTTGGGGTGTTCCTTTTGCAGAGGAGAGCCAGTTCTCCTGACAACCCCTTTCACCTATACTCAGCTTGTGTCTGGGTTCACTGCTTAGCGCTCCAGTTTGCTCCACTCCTTCTCATGCAGTTGCACAGAAATTAGCTCTGTCCTGCTCATGCAGGAAGTGCCTTTTCGTGTTCCACCAGCACAAAGGAGACAACAGTCTCAGGCTCTGTGGTTTATGCAGACAACCACAGAGGTACTTTGGCAGACAAAAATGACCCTGAGAGGGAGGGACACCTAACCCTGAAAGTAGTAAGACCAGGCATCCCAAGTGCAGCATTTTGCTCTAAGAATCTGAAAAACTGAAATCCCTTCATCCCAGTTTAAACATTTGCGCCAACCCACTACCAAAAAATAAGCACCACTCTCTCCTCACTTCAGCAAGTGCTTCAGTCTCTTCCTAACTTTAAATCAGCTCAAGACTTTCTAAAGGCCAAAGGCTAAGCAGCCCAATACGCAATTGAGGACTTTGGCAAGTAATTGACTTTCTGATGAGCTCGTCCACCACTCCTGTGCAAAGTATAGCAGAAGGTGATCCCAACTTTAGCAATGCAGAGCAGTTATCACTATTCATTTTTAATGAAGTGCAGAAACAAAACAACTAATTCCAGATCTAGCTCTCTTCCTCCCTGCTTTTTGGGAAGGCTAGTCAGTGAGCCAAAGACAAACACGTCCCCATTTCCGAAAACCTTTGATGTTTGGGAGATGATGGCTTGGCCTCACAATTGCATTTCCTCTCCTGGCTGCCTGAAATCCATCTCTCTAGCAAAGGGTCTGTGGACTTCACCAGTCCAGCTTCCACCTTCCAGCTAAGTCATATAAAGAGGCAGCAAAGACCAACAGGACAATTCATCTTCTGGGAGTCTCTTCCTGTTAAGCTGACTTGGCCACGGGCTTGCTCCAGGGGCACCATTCCAGTGCCCACACACAGGTATGAGCAATAGTGCTACTGGAGATATCTCAGGTCTCCAGGCTGGCCTCCAGCTGCTGCTTCAGAAGATAGGAGGTCCTGAACATCCCACATGGTGTCTGCAAGCTTTGTGCAGACAGCTCAGATACCAGAGGGCACCAGACACCTATGTTTAGGTAACTAAATCTTTCCCCTAGCAGGCTCTACAGGTCTAATTCTTAGAGAGCTGAAGATAGAGTGAATTATGTGCTGTTCATGCCAAGTTCTTCTGAAACAGGAATAAATAAAATTGAATTGAAACAGGACTAGAGTGAAAATTATAAATCTCTGGCAAACCCAGTAAGTAGGAACCATCACTGATCAAGGGATCTAACAGGGATCCTTCTGTCTCCTTGAGAAAACAATCTCCTACTAGGTCTCCATTTACCCAATAAACTCTGTCCAAAAATGCACACTCTACCATGCTTCCTTGAGATGTTCTATACACTGTATCTGGAAAGACTCAGACTCCTTTTCCATTTCGAGGCCCATCATTTGAGGTTGTAGCTTTCAGAGTGGATCACCAAAACTGTTTGTAGTGGAACACTACAGTCCTCTGCCATCCTTTAAGTTTTCCCTCATGTTGGTAGATCCTGGAAGAATGGCTCCAAGCAGTCAGATTGCCCTCTACATTGTGTGGGATCCCTACAATTCTCTAAGTCATCAGTGCCTTTGCAGCATGCTAAATGGTCCACAGACACCTTGCAACCTGAGGATTTGGCTGCATATATGCTCCCAAGACCACTTTTCATGCTCACATGAAGCCAACATAAATCAAACAACACGGATCAGTAGAGGATCCTGGCAAGACATTATAGTGCTGCTGTTAAAGTCACTGGCAGTTATTGATTCCAAGCAAGCTTTCAGGAGTAAGACAGCCTGTTGCAGGAAACTGAGGAGTAGAAAACAGTGTCAGAGCTTGTTTTTAAAGCAGCAAAATCAAGCCATAAGTCAAAGAGAAGAAACAGCTGGAGGAGGTGGCATGAAACGGTGATTTTTTCCCCAAGACATTGGACCAAGAACAAACACTTTGCATTCCAGCACTGCCTATGCACTGATGGATCGCTCTTCTTGCAGCCACACTGCAGCAACAACTGTAGTAAAGCTCAGCATGAGACTACAGAAAGAAAGTGTTTAGAAGAACCCCAAATTGATCACACTTATACATACTCACTTATTATGTGTGCTGTATCATGTCTTCACGTGCTCAGTCCAGAATGCAATCAAGGGTCCAGGCTGCTTCCAGGATCACTTGTAATGAGGTGGAAAAAGCCCCCAGATGCCAATTCTCTTCTCCTACCCTCATGAGCTCTCTGGTTGGTGAGCACATGCATGTTTTGGATGGGCTCTCTGTACCTGTAGGAGTTTGACCTGGGATTTGGATTATTTGGGGTTTTATTACCCCTCCATTCATATCAATGTGTCTGTCACAAGTCTTGAGAACTCCTGGTACCATGGAAGGGCTGGAGAGCAATTGATGACGTTCCTTTGCAGTCATCACAAGCACAGTCCACATGGTTTTATGCTGTCAGCCCAAGTGACTGCATGCACTCAGAGCTCTTCAAAGACTCTGTGCCTATAGCCAGGGCAGACTGCAATGTGCCATTGCTCAAGAAAGCATTTACAGAAGATACATCCTGCCTGTCCAGAGATGAGATGCAGAGCCAGCTTGAGACCAGGAGCTTGAGTGGAATTCCCTCAGACAAAGGCCTGTCTTCAAAAGCAGCTCAGCCAAAATCACAACAGCAGTGGCACAGCCTCTTCCTCTGATGGCAACCTACATTAAGGCATTGTCTACTGAAAAGAAACAGTAGAGGGTTTTGGGGAGACAAACCATCTGGTTTCCATTTCTAGTGCTGTCCTCAGTTACTGCATAAACTCAAACAGCCATTTCATTTGATGCCTGGATTTCATCCTCTTTAGAACAGGGCTTGTAACTTTGCTGTAAGCCACAGTCAGTCTAAAAGTTACTACAATTGTCACTCTCCTGAAAGCAACTACAGGGCTCAGCCCAACTGCACATACTTTGGGAGGTTATCTGCATGACATTGAGGAGCTGCTGAATATGGCAAGGTGCTGTTACATGGTCAGGACCACAGCAGAGGGAAGAAGAGGGAGAAAGAGCAAAAACAAAAGGGAAGCTGTAACCCAGCTGGACACAGCACAGCTGATGCAGGATAGAGTGGCAAGGTTGAATAGGAAAGCAAAAGGGGGACAGAAAGCAGTCAGATGTACTTCAAGGCATGTTACAGACACTTCATCCTGCCAAAAAGCCCACAAGTGAACAGAGCAGTGGTTGCCTGCCAGGTTGAAAGGTAGCTGGTGTGGATAGAGGAACAGAGGTCAGCTAGGGTACATGAGGAGAATTCAGTCCATTCTACATATGCTCCAAAACTCAAACATTAGGGGTGGGGGGAGAATACTTATGTTCTAAAAGAGACACAACTGCATTTACAAAGGGCTCTAGACCACAAGGAACTGGCTGAGCTGCAGAATGTATCCAAAGAGATTTTGTGCAATTTAAAAAATATTACACAGAAGTCAGAAGAGGAGGAACAGATGGAAAGCTCCCCATAGCAATGGCCAGATGGCTGCAGCCACAAGCTCAGTTGTTAAGCTGTGAAGCCATTTCATATACAATATAAACAGTCGCACAAGCTTGCTGTATACCCAGCAGCACACAGCCAAGCCCTGTGCTCTTCACCTCTCAGACACAAAAGTTTCCACTACAGAGTATTTTGCTCACTACCACAGCTACCAGAAGGGGTCTGAACTAGGCCTGGGGTCTCTTGGCTCAGGAAAGAAGCTCTACAGTCTTGAGCATGACTCCCTCAGTTCAAAACTGAAGCTTCATCCAGTATGACACATCTACTACATCTACGGCAGTGTTTCCCACACAGACAGAATCAGCCAGTGTTTCACACACAGACAGAATCAGTTCATTCACTCCCTGCCAAATCATGTCACTGAACAACAAAAAACTCCAGTGTCCGTATCAATTGGTATCCACCAAGGTGGGCAGGTCTCTTGGCTGGAGACCAGGATGGCAGCATTTCTTTCGTCTGCCTGAAAGGGAGATAAATCATAGGCTGTTACAGTGATTCTGTTTTCAAAGTGAAAGAGCATTCATTGTCTGAGGATCATTCACTTTGGAAGCCTTGATTCAACACCTGCAGGGACATCATCATCTCTCAGACTAAACAGTAGAAGAAAACCTCCCATTGCTACCTTGAAACCATAGTAGACCTCTTCATCTTCCCAATTCCTCAAATACAAATGTTTAAAGGATTTTTTTAAGTTTAAAACCATTATTTTCCTCTTTCAAGGCCAACACAAATTTTCCATGCTTGAAGGCTAATGACAATCTATCATAAAAATCAAAAGCAACAGGTTTACTTGCTCAATCTACTGAAGTGTCCCTCTACCTCCTCCACATGATGCTACGCTTACCAGTGCAGCAATACTGCAGAAACAAATACCAATCAGACAAGCACCCATCACACCTCTAACTTAATTGGCATTCAGCTTCAAAATGACTGTGTCCTTCCCATAGTTTAGAATTTCTAATGGTGGCAGCACCTCCAGAGGAGATGTGCATATGACAGCATGCATGCATGAAAGCGCCATTAAACCATGAGAATTTGCCACGAGCTGTTTGCCATGACTTGTGAAGGAAGCCAAGAGATTCTCTATTTACTTACTCTGTCCTTCCTATTGTGTCTGTTAAATGGCTGCAGCATTCAGGACCCACAACACTGCACTACACAGGGCAGCGTCCCTGAACTGATAAGGTTTCTGTAAGACCTGTTCAGGCCAGCAGGGCAGACAGGATTTCAGCACAGAGTACAGCTGCTCCCAGACAAGGCTTGTTAGAAAATCAGTACAGGCAGGGGCCAGGAAGGACTATTTCATGTAAGCAAAACAAGCAAGAACAAGGACTGAGACAGTAAATTTCAGAGAAGCCAGCCCCAAAACAATCAAATGTGAAGTCTTTGAGAGGGGTCTGAAGAAGAAGCATGCCCATGTGGCTCTGCAGATTAACAGGGGGAGAAATAAAACACCAGCATAGTTGATGGAAACTGTTCCCAAAGATCTGCAGCACACCAACAGACAGGCTTTGCAGTCACCACAACTCCCTCCCTTGCTGGATCCCTGATTTCTTTTTCAGCCATGACCCTCCCAGGCTTCTCATCTCAAATAAAGGACCCTTATCATCAGGTCTGCCTGTTCACTGAAGACTGACAGGTGTGGTGACCTGCTTTATGAGTATTACTTCTGGCAGGACAGGGCTCAACTTTCCAAAGTAATACGTTGCAGGAGACTTTGTTGGTAGGAAAGGACAGCTCTCTATCAGTAACAAAAAACTGAGTCCTCTGAAGAGTAAAGTTGGTTTGAAGGTCCTGTCTGTGGCTAAAAAGACATGGAAAATTCCTAGTTAACTAAGTGATCCCAGCAGCAGATCAAGATACTGGATAATTTACAGCTTGTTTTTCCCCTTGACTGGTTTTCAGAGCAGTGTTGTTGGAAAGGAGGTGGGGAGGTCTCTTGTCCAGCCTCCCATTTGGAGCAGACCTACCACTAACATGAGTGGTTGGCTCCGTCTTGTCTCTCTTTGTGGAGCACAGCAATATATGACCGTGCTATCTCCCAGATTGTACTTAAATGCAGCCAGAATATACAGTACATAACCAGGCAGTCACCCTCTCAGTACATGTGTTTGGTATCCCAAAGAGCCTGGCTCCTAAAGGTTTTAAAAGTATTAAACACGGACTATGTGGAGAAGTACAAGCACGTACTTGGCCTAACCTGCCCAGATCAGCTAATAACATCTCACTTCTCCCTTCTTTTTAGGTCTCTATCATCTTAGTCCATACAAGGATGAACGAAAATTAATCACAAACATAGGAGAGTTTTCAAGTGAGAAAGGGAGGCACACTGAGTCTCATACAGCTGGCTGCTACACCTGTCTCTAAATTACATATAAAGTGCTTTCATGCTGCTCAGACCATAAGTATTCAACTAATTATCAATTCAAGCTAGGAATTATTATGAAACAAAGAAAGGAACACAGCAAGGAGACCTCCAAATCATACTGATTGCAGTCATAAAGCGTTTTGCTGAGTATGTAGCTCCCTGGGGAGGTGTGTCATGCTTGTCAGCCGGCTGCAGCCCGGGACCTGCACACCACCCCAAACCTAAACACACCCACGATGAAGCAATTCCTGCTTATTTGGGACATCTCTGGCTCACAGGGGTCCATTTGGCTACATGTGCTCTTTAAAAATCAATGTCATTGAAACAGGGAACATAAACACAGGAGGTCAGAATCGCCTGCAAGTACTTTACACCAATGCAAGACCATTACTACCATTCACTTCAAACAGCAGAAAACCACAATTAGCACTAATTTAGCCAGGAAAGTAGGCAGGAAACCCCCATAATATATCTGCAAGCAGCATCACAAAGATTCACAGTTCAGTTGTGCAGTCATGACCATACCAAGTTAAGACTGCAGGAGCAGGGCATGGAACTACCTATGGGCATCCACAGAGGAGACAGTTCCTGAGCCAGGCAATCACCTCCCTAATCAGAACACACCTGGCTACTTCATGCAGCTCCATCTCAGGAATCCTCTTGGTAAGCTGTCAGCCTAGGGAGCTGCCAAACACAAAGCCCTTGAGAGGGGGCTAGAACAGACTTGCTTGCAACAGGATGATGTCCTATACATCTAGCCCGTTTCAAAAGCCTGCAGTCAACAACTGGGTTTCTTGACACCTATCCTCCAAAGGTAAGACTTACAGTTTCTTTATAAAGTGCCTGTTAGTTGTTATTCTTTTCCCCACAGATTAGAAAGAGCATACAAAGATCTTACCTAACACAAACTTCTTTCCAGGGAAGACAAAAGTTTGTTACTGAAAGAAAAAGAGGATTTAAAAACAGCCATGTGAAGTGTAGGGTGAGAGAAAATGAGTGAAAAAAACATTGCTTTTGCAAGGTCACCAAAGAGAGGTGAAGGCCTGCAGTGAAGCTCTCCAAGGGCATGAGAACTCAACGTGAACTGAGGTTTTTATTTACTTCCACTGCTGAGAACAGCCCCCTCCTCATCGCAGTGGTAATTTCCAACAAAACATGAAAACAACAACTACCTTGTTAAACTAAATTATTAAATTACCTTACTGTAAGACAAGCACAGACAGGAGCAGGTTCTGTGGACAACTGACCTGCAGTGAGGTGCCCCTGTAGCTGTACCTCACTGGGAGGGTGATGGGAGGGTACAGACTGTTGCAACCTCTTCTTCCCATTTGCTCATCGAGACAGAGAGGCTGTTGCTCTTTAACCTGTCTGAGAAACCTTTTCTCCTAACATAACCCCAAGATTCTGTGAAATCCTCTCACACTCATATAAATACATGTTAATAAATCTACTTGAAAGCACTCATGTTGAAATTAGTCTGCAATTCCTTTGTTTAAAGTTTGCTACTGTTCTACAAAGGCTGTCTGCAGTAGTGCAGAATTGCTCAAGTACGGCTCCTGAAACATGAAATAAGAAACAACAGCAAAACAAGGCCTCTTACTCTATCAACAAGGCAATGTCTGCATGCTTGACTTCTGCATCAAAACGAGATTGTTTTGTACATAGTTGCCAGTTATTTTTTCCACCAGGGGATGACTCCTCTGATAAGTTAAAATATTCATTAGAGCAGATGCACTCAGCAAGTTTCTCTGGATGAACAAATGAGATCAACCTGAAAAAATATCACTTGGCTGAACACAAGCATCACTAGCAAAATCACCATACCACATTTTTTTTCTCTTACATGCCTCCTTCCCCCATGGCAGAAAGCAACCAGAAAAATTCATCCTTTACTGAGTGTTGAGAACTAGTCACATGCATGAGATTTAAGCCACCCAGCCATGGCAATGTTGTTAGTCCACCAAAGAAGACTAATAATGAGCTGTGCTGACAGCAAGACCTCCAAGACTGCTGAAATCGTCTCATGCTTTACAGACCAAATTCAGTACCTGACATATTTCAAAATATGAAATTATTTTAATAAGTTCGTTTACATTTCAAGCAAAACAGCAAACATTGTTAAAATTCACTTCATCTCAAAATCACAGAATCAAATATTCTGTGAAAATAGTTACAGCTTACATTAATCCAACTTAGACAAAATAGCATCTGGAATGATTTTACTGATTTCTGCAATTCACAAGCCACCCCCCCCAACCTACTCAAGCAGCAAACAGAAAACAATTATTGTTTAACCCTTATCTCAAAATATCCTTTTGAAGATATTTGACAAAAATAAACAACTCTGTACTTAAAATAAATGATGTAAAATTACAACAGCTCTTATGCAACCTGTAGTATAATCTGTAACAGACAGAAGTTTTTCATCAGACTGTGAGCCTGGTTGCAGACCTGTAAATAAAAGACTAGTGATAAAGTCTCTGGCTGCCAGCCTGCCAAAGGGAGATCTGCTGAGCTAGACTCAATTTCATCACAGAAACCTGCACAACAGTAACTCAGAGACCAGAAACAAGTAAATGACCACAGTTCTTCAGAGAAGAGGATACTGTGGTTGCTACAGCGATAAGCACGTATGTAAGAATTTGTACAAAATATGGGCTGACAGAGAAACGGTATTTTAGGAGTGTGCATATCAGAGATTTGGATTTCACCCTTCTGAAAAATCATCAGTTGTGGCTACAGAAAGAAAAGAAACTGTAAATTTCAATAAAACATTACAAGCAGAACAAGTATTTTCTTTCAGGAAAAAAAAAAAAGCAAAGCATAATTCTAAAGCAGTTAATGCAGTGTCTTATCCAAATCTGTGACTCTGGAAAGACAATATATGAAGCAACTGAGAACTGGCCAATACTTTTCTCTCTTATAAGAATTTAAAATAAAAGTTTTCGCATTTCCATTGATGTAACAGTCAGAAGAGCAAAGGGGCGCTGGGAAGAGTTTGATTAGTCAAACAGTGAATGTTCTCAACATAGCTTTATTAACTGGTTGCTTTGCTTCCTGAATGTAAAGTGGTAGAAGGAATGAACTGTAATACAGGGAAAGCAAACTAACTTTTCTTTTTTTACCAGGAGTGACCAAAATGCATCCTTCCACTTTTTACTGCAAGCCATTCTAATGCAAAGCTGATCACATGATGTTGTACCTTCTAACAGCCCATGGAGACAAAATAAATTAACACTTTGACCTCTTCTGAGTATCATCTTATCTGAGGCCTGGGAAGAAAGCAAAAGTTGTTGTAATTAGCTGTGGCCTTTACTAATAAAATTGTATTAATCTTCCAATGTTAGATTATGAGATAAGGCATAGCTTCATGGTGGCAGAAGCACAAGAAGATACCAAAAGCAGCTGAGCATGTCCTTAGGCATGAACAAGAAGCTTCCAAAATTCTGATGATCTGACATGTTTTGAATTTACTTTTATTTCACTCGTTTTTAAGCCCAAACGGCTGACAGAGTCTAAAAGTGGCATTAAATGAAGGGCAGCTATGAGTGTAGCAGGAATAGGGGATGTGACCCTCAAAGTGAAAATCTGAAGAACCTTCTCTTTTGAAACACAGGTTACAAAAATTACTATCATATTGCATTAACAAAATTTTTATTCAATACACAGCTCCTATTTGATGGGCAAGCAGACAAACATAGCCCTTAAAGAAAAGCCCCACACACTGCTTTAGAACTGATGAGCATGCTCCCATTTCTCCCAGACTTTGTAAAAAACCAAAAAAATTGGCAGGAACCTTAGAAGAGTGCTTTATCAGGAAAGGCCAGCCCAACCACCTGCTATTTCACTTCTTCCAGCAATGGCTTATTTGTGTGCAATGAATAAGCAGATGCTAGATATGATTAGAGCACAGCACAGTGAATAAATACTACCCACAGGTTGGGGTGGAAAGGCAGCACACAGGCAGGTGTTTAAATTACACGTTCTCAAAAGCTTAACACTCTGCCTGGATTCCACATATGAACCTTATTTCTAGCAAAGTTTGAAACAACAAAAATCATCAGTATAAAAAAAATAATTGCTGCAACAGGCTTCAAAGAGCTTCCACGCTCCTCTTTATTTCAATGGAGATGATTAGTTAAGGTGCTTTAGAATTCTGCATGGCAGACAAGCTGGCAGAGGAGGCTGTTTAATAGGCTCTACAGAGTCTTTAGCAGGTATCTGAGGGCAGTTCCTGAGGCAGAGCCCCCGAACTGCTAGTTTCTGTAGCGGGGCATCTGTGGAGCAGGGGCTCCCTCTAAGGGCGCTGAGGAGGAGACTGTCATCAGCTGTCCACCGTGAATTCTCTCGTTCACGCGCAGGTCACAGCCATCCTGCAGCATCCTTATAGCTATCCTTGCAATGTTTTTAGAGTCATCAAGTCCGCTGTGAGGTCTCCCATCATAATTCATGCCCAGGTTTTCAAGCATGATTGTCAGCTTGGTCTGGTTCCTAGGAACCTGATGGAGAAAGTGAGTAACATTCCAGGATTAAGTTCTGTACCAAGTCTTTTTAAGCTGACACAATGCAGTAGAAACACATGCAGATTTTAACTCTACTTAACTCACATACTACTTTCATGTTGCCTTCTGTCAGATCACTAACCATTTAACTTCAAAGCACCTTCGTGAGACAGACACTCTCATTTTTACAGAGGAGACATAGTCAACAGGAGCTTGTCTAGACTCAGAATGATGCCAAGAGCCTCTCACTAGCACCAGCTCAAGATACACTTGCACTGGCAAGGATGGAAGGCACGGCCTAGATAGGTTTAACAATCTTAATAAAAAACAAATTACAACCTGCTGTGGCATTGCAGAGGGAATCAGTTTTTTGTTTTCCTTTTAAATGCTAAGTTATTAAAGAAGGACCAGGCTCCTGATTCTCACTGACATCAAGTTCCTGAACGCCTCAAACCACCACAGGAACAGATCAGCAACACCTGTAGCAGCCCATATTTACATGGATGACCAACAGCATGAATAGCTAAAGAAACTTAACTGACTTACCCAAGTCTTCTCTTGATTAACTACTAAATATACACTTTTTTTCTTGATTAACTACTAAATATACACTTGTTCTTTCAAAGAAAAACAAAAGGATAACTTTAAATGAAAACTTTAGCTGGCTCTTTTGGTGATGGTGGTGGTTGGGGTAGGGGAACATGGGACACAACAAGTTCCAGGATATTGCACCATACTACTGGATTTAATAGCAAGGCAGAATGGCAACAGCACAGTTGCCAAAACCTGGCAATATGCAACTCCAGTAACACACGCAAAACGGGGAGACATACTGCAGGTTGTGGGATATTCCACAGGAAAGCTACAATACATTCCTTGTCATCAATTTTATCTATTACTTAACAACAGGTTCACTGGCAGCACAGGATAGCTAAACAGAAGCACTTAACAACTGTTTACATATATTAAAAAAAAACAAACTCCAAAACACCACACAAAAAAACCACCTGACTCCTTCCAAGTTACAATCTTCATTGCCTCTGATGACGCCTCAATAGAGCAGGAAAAAGAAGGCTTGTCTGAGTTACAGCTGATAGGACTAACAAAACTGTTCTGAGTCCTAGCATGTTTCCAGCAGAAACCACCATGTAGAGAAGGCACAATAATTGAGGGAGGAATGGAGTAATCCTGTAATGTTTGCCCAGCACAAAGTAAAGCTCTTCTCTTATTAAATGTCACCCTCTTTTTCATCTAGAGATTACATTTAGTATGAAAAAGCTCTTCAAGAGAAGATCATCAGCAAGGCTGAAATCCAATTCAAAAAAAGTGGTTTAATGTAGGCTGATTAGGAATTTGGTAGAATCTCCAATAACTCATTTAATGGTAATCTGACAGAAAGCAGCAATAAGGTCCAGCACTGAACTTGGTATTACTTTTCTCTTGACAATTTGATTCCACTGTAGATATATTCTAATATAGCCTAATCTTTCTCTGTCCTCATTACACTGTCAGAAGTCAAGATTATCTGAGGGTAACGGTACAAATTAGTTCTGTAGGATATTACACGAAAACAGGAAAAAATAATTGAAAAATCAATACAGAGGAGTCTTTTTAGCTGAACTACACCAAGACACACTTGATCTGAGAGGGCCAGTGTGACATTTTCACACAATCCTTCATAGGGAGCACATCCTGACTCTTAAAAACAAGATTAAAATCAAAATGTAGTAGATTGTATGATCTCCAATTAGTGAAGTGAGATCTGGGCATGAAACACATTTGAAAATTAGGCCCCAGGCAACTAATTTAAGTACTATAATTGTATACTACACAAGTAGAGATGACAAGCACAACAGAACATTCTAGACCTACAGATCAAATTTTCCTGTAAGAAAAACAACAATTTATACAAACCTTATAGAAGTTCCCGTATGATTTGCGAATATTGATCCACTTTTTGGCAAAAGAAGGGTATTTGATACGGCTAATACGGCACTGGATGTTCAAAAATTTACTCATATCCCAAGATCTTAAAAAGTCAAAAGAGAAAAACATTAGTAACATATAATCCCGTATTCTACATATTGCACAACTGTAGTACAGCTGTCTTGTCTCTGGTGGTCAACAGAAGGAAAATAGTTCAGGAAAAGCTCTTTTGCTATAGTCACAGTAAGGGATTTTTTAATATGAATTTGTTAATCGTGGAGAAAAAATAATGACATGAGCAAGACTCACTAGGATGGTTTCAGGTCCAGGGTGGTTAAAACAAGAAATAGTGCACCCACTACTCCATCTACCACATCCACTCCAGAACCTGCCCATAAATTAGATGCTTACACGGCCCCTGGGGAAGCAAGTGACACCTTACATTTTCCTGATTACTTGGGTACATGTGCATCTCTCTGCTTCATGTAGGTTATTGAAACAAGACTGCACTTAGTTTTATGAGAAACCAGATCTTTATGGAAAGATCAAACTGTAATTCTATGCACTTGCAGTCTGCTTTCCTGAAGAGAACTACTCCAACAAGTTTGTGAGCTTCAAGCTAAAACAAAGCTTTTCTTCCTATCTATTTTAGCTGTTTATGCAATCTCACCTATATGACAGAGATTTCACTGCATCTATTTTCCTTAAGGAATTTCACTGAGAGGTTCCTCTGAAGGGGAATTCCAGATATTTAGGTTCAGTAATATAACCAGTCCTGCACCAGTTTTACTTTAGCATCTTCTTTTTTTAATTCACGGTTGTTTCCAAAGATAGCAACGTAATCACAGGTTAAAAGTTAGTCAAATGGAATTTACCATAGTTCCCTAAATGAATTAAAATTGGAATGGCATTATGTGAACTTTTGATTTTTAAGGTGTACGTGGATCTACACTGTACACCTCAAGTCTTGTGTGACAGCATTTTAAATGCCTTCACTGTTCACACTGGACACAGCAACATCTGAGTGATACAGCTTCTTAACCAGAAAAGGCCTGTGACTCACAGTAATGGTCTAAATCTGCAGGCAAACATGAAAGTGCATCATTCACCTCCACATAGCTCATGTTACAAACTCCCTGTCCTACTTAGATCCCTCATTCCAAGAGAATGAGGAAATATGTTTCACAGCTAAAAGACAAGCATCACCTGCACAGAAATTTCCTGACCAGTGCTATGTAAGACAAGGCTCAAACACTGTATTTCACCATATAACAAAGCTGCAATCACAAGAACAGTACTGCATCACAGATCTACATAGACCTCACAATCTGCTCACTTTGCAGTCATCAGGGGACTTGATTTTCCAAACAGACCTTACGAGAGAGCAAGCTCAATTGGCAGTTCAAGGAACTAGTAAATCCCTCACACAAAGCCTGCCAGAGCTGGGACCCACCAGAGCTACAGCCCTCTAAGCCAAAGCAGATAAGTTTTTGTGCTAGCCATTTCTCCTTGTTCCATAAACATCCCAATCCATTATTGTTTTCTGGCAAAATATGCAGGATGTGTTACCACTAACACACAGAGAGGATAGTACAGCACAACCACCACACGTCTCTGAAGTCTCAGGGCACAGACGTTGCTTAGAACTGAACTTGCACAGTGTTATTTTCAGGTATTATGTGCTATATGAAGGCTAGGTGTAAATGGAGAAGGACAGCAACAACAAAGCATAAAAGGTCTGTTCAGCAGCACTTGGTTCCATACACACTGCTAGGAGAGAAACGGCGCCATCTGATGGATTTCAGCTTCGTTTCAAATTCAGTTCAGCTTTCCTTATTTTCCCAAGAGCTTCAATTAAAATAAAACAGCAAAATGGCAGTGTCCCGATCCACCTTTTACCAACACCCTCAAATATTAAACACAGGTTTGCAGTTTCAGACTGTGCTGAAGGCTGCACAAGGACATACCCGTCTGTCAACATGGAATAGCTATACTTGGTTCCCAGTTCTCGCTGTCTCATCCACTCTATGACATTCTGCAGAACTTGAGGAAAAGTATCAGCTTTATCAACAATGTCCTGAGAAAATGAAAATAAAACCAAAGTGAGGAACATTTTTCAGGAAAAAAACTCAAAACCCAGCATGAAGTGTAAAAACTATACTAGTGTATGGATACTTACAAACTCGCCTTCACCAAAATCTTTAGAAAACCAGATTACACATTGAAAACTGGACAGATTTTTCTAAAACTTAAAAAATAGAACCACAAAAGCACCATAAAAGAGCCAACCTCCTAATAGCTTCTGCAAAGGTAAAAAGGTTAGTGAGCATCTGAACTTTGACTAAAGCCTTTTGAGCTTGTTTCCCCAGGTCCCTGCTCAAGTTACTTGACCACAAGCCATTGCCATCCCCAAGACTCTAAAATCTTGAGAATAAAAATCTTAGAAGAGAACCAATGCAATTCAAAAGGTGCTTTCCTCTGCTAAAGATCAAGTCTCTACACATGAATTACAAAATGAATGCTTTTCCCTACAAAATGACCAATGTAATGAAATCAATTCTGTGATAATTGGGAGAGGGGAAAAAACAAGGATTAAGAAAATAGGCCTTACAGAAAAATAACCATGAAAGATTACTATTTAAATTACCAGTCTGGAAACACCAACACCATGTCTCTTTTTTTTAAATTATATGTTTTCCTGAAGAAATGGAAATGCAAATTACCTGAGTTATTCCTGTCAGATTGATGCAGAAGTTTGAAAGCTTGGGATTAATCTCAGGCTTCACATATTGCTGAAAGGTGTCCTCCTGTAATGAGAGAATCAAACACTCAGCTGTAGCACAATGTGTAGCCTCCAAGGCAACTTCTCTGGCTTATCTACAGCCCAAAGGCAACAGCAACTACTTGTCCTGCTGGAGGCAAAAAGGAGTGTGCACCTCCTGAGCCAATATGAGCCTCCTGACTGGCCATCATCAGATTTCTAATGGGATGGATGGCTTTCCAGCTGGAACATGTCCTTCCTCACAGCCAGTAGGCACCAAAGAGCATGAACATGGATTTAAGAGGGAAGAAGGGCAGACTGCAAAAAAAGGGAAGAATTTGGGAAAAGGAGAGTGTAAGGAAAAAAGAAGTGAGAGGCGTCAGCAAAGCCTTTTGTTTTTTAGGTGGTAGCTAAAGGCTCACCTGTAATTCAAGGAAGGCAACGGGCTGGGCTGCACATCTCAGAGGCTGCATGCAAGTCCTGCACCTCTGGATGCCAGCCAGGCAAAGATAAACACAACCTCACTCTGGGAAACTGAGCAATACAAGAGTGAAGACTGCACGCAAGTTTCATGGAAAAAAACAATTCCCAAATCCTCACTACTAAAACAGACCAACTCTTTAGGAGAGAGGAAAAAACACAGTGTTTCCTACCACTCTAAAGGTAATAAAAACAATCTTGGCAATCTGCACAATCCTCTTTCTGCAATTAGTCATACATGCAGCTACACTCTAATGTAGCATCACAGTGATTACTGGAAATCCTTTTCCTCTTAGTTCTTGATAAATGAACCATTAGTCAGAGGTACGTGTGCACATCCTCTGTTTCACTGAGTCACTCAGTTTCAGTTAGACAGCAAGAAGTTCTTCCTAAAAGAAAGCTGTACTGGAACAGAGCACTTAAGCTGCCAAATGCCTACAAAGTATGTTTAAAATCAGGTTACACAGCTGTCAAATCTGTCAGGTACATTGTGGAAACAGTCTAGCCTGACAAGAAGCAGGGTTCACTCAACCTCACTTTCTAGACCTCTACATTAGTGTTTTCTAGATTGCCTCACACAGGACCACAAAATTTGCCAATTTTTGATTATGATGAATCCCTTGGGTCCTAGAAATAGATTTGTAGATTTTAAAGCAGGTAAAGAAAGGGCAGGAAGGAACAGGTGTGGATGTCTGAAAAACTCATATCAATAGAGGGAATCACCAGCAGGAGAACGATCTATTCCAAATGCTTTCAGAATAGAAAGAAAGTTTTATTTGTACTTAAAAGGCACAGGGGATAGGTGTTTATGAGAAAAAAGTATGCTATTTTTAATGAAGTGCAACATCTACCTAAAAACCAATCTAGACTTTCAGATGCAAAGTTGTTACATCAAAGAACAGCAAACCAACACAGCACTTACTATTTCCAGGGTATGTGTGTTTACTAAGACAACAGGAAACTCAATTATTTCATGTACAAATTCAGGTGGGTTTCCTTCTTCACATGTTGCTTCAAAGTCAACAACACAGATGTAGTCATAGCAGCTGTCTCCACTAATGTGTTCCTTCTGCATCAGCTTCTGTTTCTTATAATAGTTTTTCAGTCTCTTTTTCAGTACGTCTTTCACTCCTCTAAAGAGATAAGTGACAAAGATTGCACTCTCAATTATTTCCCCATTGTAAAACTGAAGCTGTATTTAACATTTGTAAGTTCATAATTTGTTAACCTCATTTTGAACACCAGCACTTGTGAAGTCTGACTTCAACTTCACCATACAGCTAACACAATCCATTATCTGGGATACTCCCTCCAACAACTAACACACCAACATAATGTCAGGGACAGTCTGGGAAGCACAGCACAGGGACACTGCAGTCACCTCCGGTTTAGCAAGACTCAGTAGCCAAAACTGCAAAGCCCAAGTCTTTGTAGATTGCTCCTAGATGGTCTCTGACCCTGGAAGCAGCACTGCTTCACTGGTGTTTCTTTGTGCCCTCTGCCTGAAGTGACTCATGCTCAAGGCCTTTCTGCATCAGTGGCACAGATAACACAGAATACAGCTAAAACCCTCTCAATTTAAATTTTAAATTGAGCTTGAATAACTCAATTAAAATAAAGTACTAGAAATTCTAGCTGTCAGAAAAACTTTCTGGTCAAGATCCTGTTTTTCAGGTTTGTGGCCATATATAAATTTGCAGTGGCAAGTGATTGAAGTTACTTACCGTTTTTTCAATACAAACATTAAAATATGAAAGTGCAGGTGCCAGAACTGCCACTGTACCAAACCAGAGCCAAAAAAACAAGGATAATTTACTCTTTGAAGGAAGCTATTTTCAAAATTACACATTGCAAATGAAATCACAGAAGCTGTAAGAGATACTTGTAGCAATAGTACTATCAGAAAAGCATCCCACTGATTCATAAGGAAAAACTGGAATCAGACCACTGAACCTGCATTTGAGAACAACAGTTGCTTCTGCAGAGGCAACTCTTCTTCACTCTGCTTCATTAATCTAGTTTAATTCAATCACTAGTTTGTTCAAAGCTGAGACAGTATGGGGAGCTGATGGAGGGGGAAATTACCTTTTTCTTCAAACTTCTAAAAAAAGTTGAAAGAAGGAGAAAATCCACTATCACAATACCCCCTCAAGGGAAAGGATGGTGTGTGGCAATCTGCTCAATTCTCTACATTAGAGCTGATGCAGTATTTGTTTACAGGTAGGACACAGTCTAACTTAACTGAATATATTGACAAAAGAAGTCACACTTAGGTAAAAGAGAAGTTGAAAGCTTTCGGCATTTAGAACTGAATAAAAAACTGTAAAAATAGAAAACTTATAACCTAGGAGGAAACCACAACATCATACACTATTTGAATTCTTCTATTTACTTTTAGGTCAGAGTAACTGCTGAATAGCTGTAAAAATCTAATTTGTTTTACCAAAACTTTTCTCAGGTAATGACAGTTTTTTTCCTCCCGAGGCACTAAATTAATTTAACCAAAGGAAGAATTGAAAAAACTATGCAGACAGAACATCTGCAAACAGATGTGTTGGAGGTAGTAGGCTGCACTTCCCTCCTCCACACTATTTTTTGTTTTAGATCCTGTTCAAATCAATCTCTGCTAATTCCTTTTTTTGCCCCTCTGAACAGCCTCTCCTGTACAGTCTCTGTCTTCCCTAGAAAGCTAGACTTTTCCTTTCAGACTCCATCTCAACTTTCATATTCCCTTGTCCTGCAGAGCAGAAGTTTCTCACTTTGCTAACTCCCCATCACTGCTTCCTGATTACTGCTGCCTACAGAAATAATACACTGTTTTCCCCAGCTGACCTTCTACACAATGTCTCAAATTTTTCTGGCCACAGCAATATCAGTCTTGCAGGTTATTTCCAATACAGCAGGAACTACAGTCTATTCCCTTTCCTTCTCCCCTGTCAGCACAAATCTTATAATGCACTCATCTTCTCACATTATTCTAGCCCATCTATTCAGAGTAGCAAATTCTTCATCTAAAGACACTTGTCCTCTGCATTGACTAAATCCTGGGCCTCATCACCACAGAGTTTCTAGCAAGTATCAAACTTATAATGGTACAGTAAACAAAAATATTTATGTTCTGAAGCAAGTTTCTGTATGCTGAAGGTCTGTAACATCACCTGACAACCACTGCAGTTCTTCTTTCCCCCTTAACCAAAAACAGGATGGGAAATAGCCTACAGTCACATATTCTTTCAGTTCTTTGGGTTGCCAGTTGAGACAGCACACATTAGGCAGTATGTATGAATATGCATTAATACTACAGCAAAAGCTGCATCAAGAATGCACATGAAACAAATGGTGTTTGGTGCTGTGTCTGCTTTTCACTCTGTGCTGAGCTTTTAAACTTTCAAGTAATCATCCCTTATGGCTCTACTCTCTCAAAGATAAATCAAAACGTTTACAAATAAGACTAACCTGGTTTCAAGCTTGAACTCTGCAAGCTTACTTCTGAGCTCCTCTCTGGTCATCCTGTTGATATAACCATTGGTTATAGCAATTTCTTTGTAAACCGGATCACTGAAGTCATTCGAACTGGCAGCTGAGGTTTTGCCGTTAGTTTCTTGACCATTGATCCTACAGTGCTGCCTGCCCTAAAAGAAGGAGAAATCCCGAAGTCATTCAAGGAGGTCAAAACAAGAGCCCGGAGTTGCGGTAAAGCATCACACAGTTAGACTGTGTGATCAAACACACAGCTACACTTGTGATCAAACACACACTTGTGATCAAACAGAGGGTTACACTTGAGAGCGAACTAGCTTACAGATGGGTGAGAGAATCAATGCTGAAGCCCGCTCAGGCACACGACGCTCCCCAAGAGCGACAAAGGGACGCTGCCGCACGTGTCTTTTGTCAGGCCGACCGGCAGCTCTCTGAGACAAAACTCGGCCAGCAGAAGCGAGTTCGCCGGTGCGAGCCTTGCCCGGCATCACGGGGGGTCTCTGGGCACCCTGGCCGAGCAGAACCCGCACGGACCCGCACAGGCGGGCAGGGGCCCCGAGCATCCCAAAGGGACACAGCAACAAGCTGAGGGGCGAAGCAGAGGCAGCTGGCTCCGGAGGCCTCGGCGGGGCCCGGGCCNGCGGTGGAACCCTCGCCGGCGCTAGGTCGGCCGCAGCCGCGTTCCAAAGGCGGGTGTGGGACACAGAGCCCTGAGCGGAGCGCAGCGCCCCTCATGCGGCGGGCAGGCGCGGATGTATGTGCCACCCTCCTGAGGGAGCCGCGCCGACACCGCCGCATCTGCCGGCCACTAGGCAGCTTAGAATCGCCTCACGTGCCCGGCTGGGGCCCCCGACACACCCTCCCAGCCGCAGTGGTGCCTCCCGTGTGCCGCTGGCAGGGGCAGACACCCATTCCTTTACACCCGCCGCGCTGTGTTCGGTGAGTGTGCCACGCAGGCCTGCCTTGTCTTCGCCAGGTGGGAGCGGTGATGGAGGTGGGGTCACACACAGGTGCTCGGGGCCATATGGGCGGCCTGGTTTCGTTTGGGATGCGGTTAATTTTCTTCTTAGAAGCTGCCGCAGTGCTGTGTGTGTTGGATTTAGTATGAGAGTGATGTGGGCAACACAGGGATGATTCAGTGGCTGCTCAGTAGCGCTTACTCTCTAAGGACTCCAGTTTCCCATGCTCTGCCAGTGAGGCAGGAGGGAGCATGGCCAGGACAGCTGACCCGAACTGGCTAGAGGCACATTCCACACCACAGAGCATCGTGCCTGTGTATAAATGGGGAGGGTGGGGAGGTGGCTGGGAGCTGCTCATCATCGGTCAGTGGTGGCGAGCAACCATCGTGTGCATCACTTGCCTTTCTTGGCTTTTATTCCCCTCTCTTTCATTACAATTACTGTCATTAGTATTGTTATATTTTACTTTGTTTCCATTATTAAACTGCTCTTATCCCAATCCACGGGTTTTACTGTTTTCCTTGTTCTCCTCCCCACCTGGGGGTGGTGGTGAGCAAGCAGCTGGGTGGTGCTGAGTTGCTAACAGGGTTAACCACAGCAGTGGGAGGGGACTCGATCCCTTTTTTCATTCACCCCCCCCTTGGCGCTGTCGCTAACACCCCTGTTGCAAAGCAGAGGCCCGTCTGCCTTACTGCTGTGTCTCCCAGCGCTGCTCCGAACTTCACAAGAATGCAAACACGGTACCAATGTGAAGCACTGAGCTGGCATGCCAAACCCACCCCAAATGCAGTGGGGCAAAAGGCTGTTCCCCAGAAATCACCTGCCTTGCTGGAGTGCACAGTGGTTCACAGATACAAATCCAAACAAGGGCTCTATGCTCAGATTCACTCAATGCCAAATCTCTTGATGATTCTGCTAATAGCACAGATCTACAAATACATGCAGACCCTCCCAGAGGCAGAGCCCAAGGAGGCACTGAAAGAGGAAAAACAAATCACACAGCCAGGCCTATGCTGGAGATTGAGATCACTTTTATTTTCAGTCATTTTGGCGAGGATGTGTGGGCAAGTGTGGGTGTAGTGCGTGTATGTCTGGGCATGCATGTGTGTGTGTGTGCGCAGAGTCCTGCCCAGTGATGTAGATTATATGAATACCTGCAATTACAGTCCATGAACTGAGCCATGAAGCGTGTGGTAAGTGCTACACTGAGGCCCACTTGCCTGCCTCGTCTTGTGCTTACTGCAGTGCAGCATCTCCACCTCTCCACACGGCTGTTCCAAGGATGCCAGCCCAAGATCCCGTCCAAAGGGTGCGAGAGGAACTGAGCTTCAGAATCTGGCTCTGCAGGAGTGAGCCAGTGAGTTTTCACTTCACTTAGTGAGCTACTAAATAACATTTGAAGTTCCCTTTGACAAAACCGTATTTGTCTTCTCACAGTGAGGAGCCTCTACTGCTTTGACAAATTTTAACTGCCTCAGAGGTACAAAGGAGAAGGGACCCCACGTAAGCTCCAGTGCTACAGCACAGCCAAGCACATCTTGAGTTCCTGGGAAAGCAGCACCCAAATACACTATTGAGTTTTCACAGCCACCATGAAACTGGGGCATGGGGGATGCTGCAAGGGAGATAACCCATCATTCTGCAGCCCCCAGTCTCTTCCATCAGATCTGAGAGACCATAAGGCAGGTTAAATCCCAATCTAGTCTCTATTTCTGTTTAACTTTATAAAGCTGAATCCCCCAAGCTCAGAGCAGAGACGGAATGCAGAAAGAACAGCACTGCTATGGAAGGAGACTAGTCAAAGGCATCCTGGCCTGTGGCAGGCTGGAAACAACCTTGTTTCTCTGACCTTTTTGCCTTTAGCACACTTAAGGCAGAAGTATCCCACCACCCAAGACCCTCTACAGCTGCCAGAAACCTCCAAGTACCCCTGCAAGCCTTAAGATGACATGGATGTGCAGCATCACTCTTAGGGCTCGCCCTTCACTCACCTCTATGATCTGTATGCTGCTTAGGGACATGCAATTGCTCACATGTTAACACAGACACAGAAGGCAAAGCTGTTATCCTGGGAATTTCACTTGGACGGATGCAGATTTGAATCCCAGGTTTTGCCTCAGAGAATAAGACAAGGTACTCCAGGACATCTTCCAGCTGCTGAAAGTCCTGCAGTGCAAAGCAGCTCACCAGCTCTGCTTCCAAACCTGCCTGCACCAGTTTCAGTAGGAAATCAGCTGGTCAACAAGCAAGGGGTCTGCAAACCAGTACGCAAGACCAGCACAGTCCTCTCAAGTGAAGTAGACATCTAGTACCAGGAGATTCTCCTCCTATTCCAAAGAGGTTAAATTAATTGTCAGCTTCACAGGGAGACAATTGAGTCCCCAGTCCTTTCTGACTTCTTTATAATATACTTTGAGTAAAGGCTGCAGGGTGCTTCACAGAGGCCTTAGTTTCTTAGTTTAGTAACTTTCCAAGCAGGGACAAGAACAGAAACATAATACATGTTCTGAACTCAGGTATCTGCTCCTAGGGCACTGCATTCAAGCCCTCTTTCCCTGTGGCTTGACTCAGGAAAATGACAGATCCTTCAGAAATGCAGGGCTCTCATCCCTGGGGCTCAGGGATACTAAGTGGGGTCTGAGGCAGGAGCTCAGCAAAGGGACACTGTGTCAGAGGATTCAAGGATGCATCCTTAAAAGACAGTGACAGCAAAATCAAAAGTACTACCAGCCACTTGGTGTGGTTCTCCTGCACTGATCTCCCACCTGGCAGTTGCAAAGGGGAGATGTTTTTGAACTGCATAGAAAATTAAATGGCTTTTGCATATTAAAAAAATTCAGATGAAAACAGTTAACACCAGTTACTAAACAGTGGGCGGATGAGCAATCACTGTTTCATATCAAACAGACCCAACTACATCGATCTCCGTAGTGCCACACTCCCAGCATTACAGCTTCAGTGCACAGCAGCAGACTGAGTGCCTGCCGAGGCCAGGTAGTGCCGTGCTCCTGAGGAGGTGGTATGCCCTTGGCAGGAGGGCTGTGGTCCCAGGGAGCAGGCTGTGAGACGTCTGCTCTGTCCTCCCACTCCTTCAATGCTCTCGCATCCCAGACCAGATGGGCACACTGGGAAACAGGCCTCCAGCTGGAAAAGGATTCCAGTTTGTGGTTTCTTTACAATGTGGTTTCCACGCAACGTCACAGCAACAAATCGCTAGTTTCTTCCTATGGAGAATGGAAAGAGAGGTGAGTAGCAGCAAAACAGGAGGAGAAGGCTGCCCAGCATGGGAGGTGACACTGGGAATGCTCTAACACAAGTTCTGCCTATACCAGGGCCTTTCATGTCTCATGGGCAGCAAGACTTAGGACAAAGGAGTTTCCCAGCATTACTCCTGACACCAGTCAAAGATCTCACCTCCCTTCCACTTCCTTCAGCCACCATAGACAATTTTGAGTTCCCAGTTTACAGCAACAGAGAAGCACAATCATTTAATGATTCTCACTGACATAAGAAGGTTCATTGCCAGAGGTGGCAGGTCAACACATGAAATCTGATCCCAAGTTCCCTCCCAAGCTGGAATTATACCCTGAAGAGACATGAAGCTGACTGAGCTGCCAGCTTTTCTGTGGCAGCTTTTCCCCTTGACGTGAGGTATGTGGCTCGATTTCTTCTACCTGGCCTCTGCAATCTCCCACTAGAGTGGATTCTGCCCTGCGTTTCCCAGTGATAAGTTCTTGCCAGTGGGGTATTTGCAGCCTTGCACACAAGGCTGGTGTTTGAAGGATCAGAAGCCAGGGGAATGCCATCTGTGCAACTGCAGCAGGCCCCAGCAGGATGCATGTCACTGTCTTGCACTGGCTGCAGGCCTGGCCAGCTCACATCCTGGTGGGCACTGCCTCCTGACTAGTGCCACCCATACTAAGTCTGCCATCACAGCCCAAATAGTTAAGAGCTGTACATTAACACAAGTATTTTAAGTCCCTCATCTCTCCACCTGCATCTGATGAAGGGATCCTGGCTCTGGAAATGCCTGCTTGCTATTGATTTATACAAAATCAAATATTTGCAGAGAGCAGTTATCAGGGCTCAGCTGTAGGGCACAAACTGACAGCAACATCTTAGAAGTCTTCAAAGCCACCTAGTTGGGGGAGTAACCAACACTGCAGTGCCTGTGCTCAGTCTGCCCTTTCCCACATCTGGAGAGGAAGAATGGCTGCTCATGAAGCACAGCTGCCAGGGTCAGCCCAAGGGGATCAGGGCCAGTTTGTACAACACGGCCACACATTGCTTCACTAGATCTCTGCACAAAGGTGCCTGGGTGGCTTTGCTAAGAGGAGGACCAAGATCTAGATTTTTACTGCTCTAGTGGACACAACGCATAGAGAGTACCACAGTGGCAGTACCAGGGCATCCAGACATGGCAGACCACGAGTTGTTGGGGGCTATGGATAAGGAACAAATGGCAGGTGCCAGAGGCACACTAACGGCCCTGCTTTCATCCCTGTGTGATTACAGCACATCCTTACCACTTCATGGCACAGTGTACATGAATGCACAAGGCAGGAAACATTTCCCAACCTGCTTCTCCTCCCACTCTGCCAGCCACCGCCCAACCCTGCTGCATGGGATGCAGCCAACTGTTTTGTGGTGGAGCAATTTTAAACGTTCCACGGCACCAACCCACTCCCCGACAAAGCCTTGGCCAACTGCCATAAAACTCACTTGTCCAGGAACAAATCCAGGGAATCCCGCTACAGCTCATTTCAAGAGACTTTCCTCCAAGCAGGTCTGAATTAAATGGTACCAAGAACATTTTTACATTCATCATGAGATCCAAATGGGTTTTCAACACGCAATCAATGGGTCCACAGAAACCTATGCCCAGTGCTTTCCCTCTGGCCAGCAGCCCTGCCATCTGCAGCAATCACTTTGCTTCATGCCTCGTTGTGATTCCCAGCCTCCAGATGACTGCATCCACTCCAGCCACAAGGCCCCCACCTGGGAGCTGCCTCTGCCCCACAGCATTTCAGAGTCCAAAGTCCCATTGATCCCTGGCAGCATACAACTCCACGACTGGAGAGATGGGAGCACTGCAGAGCATCAGCCATGTTCTGCCTGGTGGAAAACCTTTGGCACCAGCACTGACGGTTTATCTGGAAGATGAAAGGACAAATAAAAAGTAATGTAGCACGAGCAGCGGGGTTCACAGTGCTTGTGATGAATAACCTAAGACACACAATTTTCTCTAGGCTTCTAAATAGGGAGGATGAGGTCTTTAAAAGTAACACAGGCCTTTTTGAGAACACAAGTTTCCTGCCAGCAGAGTGACTGTGAAACTGGGACACAGTTAACAGACATTGAAGAAGGCAGGTTGGAGGACAGGAGGACAAGTGCACAGGCATAACCTGCCAACACAGTACAACAAGAACTGCAGCCTCAAGTTAGAAACATGCTATGCCAAGTACACACATAGGAGGACCAAATGAACAGGCAGTGGAGACCTGTGGTTCAGTATCAGAGCAGCCACCTTGTTTCCTGCCCAAGGTGGGCACTTCACCTTCACCCACAGCTCAACAACCACACATCATTGAACCTATTCCCCATCAAGATAAGTGACATTTTGGAATGGGAGGGTACTGAACAGTGAGATCAGTATCCAAAGCTACTGTCAGACACACTGGGGTGAAAAAGGCATTCACATGCAGTACAGCAGCAGCCACCAGCAAGACACTCAGTTTGCCCCTCTAAGCTACCTTACCAAATTCCCTTGCACCCCTCCAATCAGAACAGACCACAGCTGAATTTCTGTTCTGAAAGAAAACCTATGCAACAAAAAGCCACGGCACTGGCTGTTTTTGTGAGTACTTTCCCACACACACTTGTTCCCACCACAGTGTAGCTCTATTTTCCAAGCACATTCCCCCTCTGTGGAATGAAGGACATACAGGCTATAGGTATGCAAGAAGGCAGGGCTTCTGTCCAGTGCAACCTCACCAAGTTGGGCCAACAATGGTGCTTTGAAATTCAGCAAGGACAAGTGCACAGCTCTGCACCTAGAACAGGACAACCCCATGCATCACCACAGCCTGGGGCCCAGCTGGCTTGGGGTCTGGGGGAGAATATGCTGAACACAAGCCAACAGTATATCTTTGCTGCAATGAAAGCCAAGCTGTAACAAGGGAGACTCAGATGAGACAGAAGGAAAAAAGCTCTGCCCCAGGAGAACAGTGTAACTCTTGAGTCCAGAGAGGTGGTAGCACCTCTGTCTTTGTCACCCAATCCTCACCTGTACAAGGTCCCAAGCAATCTGACCTGGCTGTAAGGGTGGTCCTGCTTGGAGCAGTGGGTGGACAGAAATGTCCTGAGGTCCCACCCTATCAAAACTCACCCATGACTGCATTATCTCCTGATCTGTCCTCTACACTATGTGGGTCTTGCATCTGCCACAACACAGCTCAAGAGAACACCTCAAGCCCATTTCACTGTACTTATCCTTTGAGTGGGCTGTCTATATCCACAAAGAATTAGAACAGTCAGCAGGCTGTGGGGCTGCTACCTTCTAGAAAAAAATATTTAGTGAGGGCATGCTTTATGTAGTTTTCCTGGTGTCTACTGACAGGGGAATAGGTCAGCTTTCTGGTCTCACTTGGAACAAGGGCTGATCACAGTAGGAGTGGGGGGGTAAACCAAGGCAACATTAACTCGCTCGCTGCCATTCTTGGGACAGATGATCTCCGTCAGTCCCTCTGGTCTCGGCTGACTCAGCAGTTCTCCTGCAAATAAAGGAAAACAGTGAAAATATTTAAGCATCAACAAGGAAGTTTTTACAATTTTTGCTTTTAGCATGCCCTTCCTCTCCCCCCTCACCAAGTAAGCATCCTTGACTGATGCGAGTGAGCACTGTAAGAGGGCTTACTGGTCCTGCAACCCAAATAGGTCCCATCCATGTAACCATGGTGAATGTTCTGTTGATTACAGCTTGGAGACATGCTGGTCCCCACAATGTAACATCTGCCATCATTCCTGTCTCTGCTTTGAATCACTGCACACAGACTCGAGAGCTCCTTAGGGATTCATAGCATCTAGATGGAAGATTCCCTAATGCCTCTAACCCTGGGTGTATTTGCCACAACTACCATGGGACTGCATCCTGTCAGGGCCCTTGGCTATTCTGTAGTCTGCTGAGCATGCAGATCCAGCTCCCAGATGTCAGCTCTCCCATAATGGAGGCAATACCAGCTCTGTACTGAGTTGGTAGCAGTGGGGGGCTCTCACACTGCATGGTATCCCTTGGTGAAATGAGTTGCGTCAGCTCCGCTGCTCAAGTGCCAAGCTGGCAGCTCCCTGCTGTTGGCACCCTTGCAGCATGTAGTTCAGGGGAAAAGAGAGGTCAGCTCAGTGAGAGGGGAAAGCCAGGTCTCTGAGGAACACTTCCCCAACAGCTTGCTCAGAGAAAATCAAGTTTCCTCCTGGCTTCACTCCACATATGACTGGCCTCAGCAGGGCAGATCCCTCAGCCATCAATATGCCATCTCCTCAGCGTAATCCAGCCACAGCTTAGACACCCAATAGCACCAGAAACACCTCTTGGTACCTGTCTGGCAGGTAGGGTCTGTTCTCAAAGGTAATATGGGATGACAGCATCCATGGCCAGCAAGGGCTCAATTCTTCTAAGTGTGCCTACATTGGTGCCAACCAGACCTACCCCAAGGCAGAGGCACCAGGCCACAGCTGGCTCAATCAGTGACTTTCTTTACAGAGGCAGGCCAGTTGTAAGTGGGCTGCAGTCACAGGTTGACACAAAACTCTCTAGACCTATCAATCAAGCAGCCACTGTGAGCTGTTCCCACTTCCACTAAAACACGCAAGACAGACGGTCCTTGGACTCCTCTATTTTTAAATGCACTTGCAATAAATTCCTCTCCTGTTAAAGAACATCAGAAAAAGTCTCCTTGTGTCTAAGCCACGATTATCAGGCACCCCAGGAAAAACTGAAAAGAAACCACACTTTGAAGAAGTACTGCCCAACCTGTGCAGCAAAGGCACATCAGTCCCATCATGCCTGAAGCCCTACAAATGCTCCTTCCCTCTTCTCCATCTCACACAGGATGAAATTTCACTTTCATGAAACAGCAGCTCTAAAACCCTTTGGTTTTTCCAAAGCATGCCATTTCATATTGTGAAAACAGAGGGGAGGGCTTGACAAGGAACACACACAGTTCCCCTTGAGAGATACCCCACTTGTAGGGCCAGTAATTCCAGTTTGCCCCCATGGTCTGCAATCAGAATTCACATTTGGTTTGAGTATCTCCCCTGTCTCACACCCACACTCAAACCTGAACTGGCAGAGCAGCTTTTAAAGGGAGAAAGACATGTCTCCCAAACAAGAATCGTGATGCCAATTTGCAATTCAAAGTTAAGTCTGCAAGGCAGCGTCCTCAATTACATGAGCTGTCACCCTTTGAAAGCAGCATTGCACCTCATCAAGCACATACACCACAGGGCTCCATGTCCCAGCAATTCCCAGTTTCTAACTTCAGGTTGACTTCCAAACTGCAGTATTGCTAACTGTACTGAAAACACCATCTCTGAAAAGATGAGTCATAAAAATCAGTGCACCATTGTGCACTTTAAAGACAGGGCTAATATCCATTAGATCTTAAACCAGAGGAGTGCTATAAGACTGGTCTGTCTGCTTGACTCCTCCTTCCCATTTCCATCTTCCCACTTCAGAAATATTTAGACAGTGATTTCTCCAGCATAGGGGATCACTGTAGGGCAATACAGATGCCTGACTTGCAGGCAAACCCCCTCCCCCAGCTCTTCAGTCACCCTCCTTTTCCTTATGGCTTTACCTTCCCCTCTAGGTTGCCTCTGGGATAAAGCTTACCTCACTTTGTCTCCAATCTCATCCACACCTCCTCCAGCCCCACTCCCATTTCCTGCTTACATACACATGCTCCCCAGAAGGACTCTTTTCACAATCGCTCCATGAGATACATCATGCACCAAGTGGATGGAAGGTCGCCTGTGCATCCGTCTTGTTCCTTCCCCTCTCAGCTACTAGATGTCCCACTGTTTTCCCATTATAGTGTTCTCATCCCCTTCTCATTGCAAACTGGTCATATTTGCTGCACAAACACATCACAACACTAAACCGGGTATAATTATCTAAATCACATTTCACATCACTGCTGAATAAAAGCCAGTGCAAATCCCAGGGCAGTATGCAATCTTAGGGCTGTAACAAAGTAGTACTGAGACACACTGCTTAGATACAACTCTTCAGGGCCAGAATCTCTTGAACGTTTCAAAAACCTCAAATTTCTGTTCAGAAAGTATTCAAACTGTAGGAGATTAGAAATACAAGTCTTAGAGGCTGCAGTAGGGTGGGAAAGAGGAGATTCAATGAAGTATTGGACTGATGGATTCAAAAGGAAAAGCTAAATGTCTGGCATGTGGTGGTGTTTGCTTGATTTAACTGCTAAGTTCAAATGTAGCTGGAGCAGCCCATGTCTGCAGCACTTGTTCTGCCCCTGTATACAGGCTAGCCAGTCTGTATTTTGGTTGCACATTCCTCTGTGAGCATGTCACAAATTTTACTGGAAACCTCAGTTGGGCCTGCCCTCTCTGAAAGGTTTCCTGCAATAGTGCACACACACAACCATGAAGCTTATCCTAGTCTTGACATGGACTTGGTTTTAATGTTAACTTCTACAGAAGCCACTTAAGGTTTTAACCAACATTCCAACTACTTTGTCTTAGGCTAAAGACTAAGACAATTGAGTGTCTGAAGAACAACATCATTTTTCAGCACACAAATCTGCATCACTAAGATTATTCATTGGATTTAAGTGCAGGAGTCCTATTTCCAAAGGCACTTTAAAGCCGGGTACTTGCTGACCAAGGCCTAATGTTTAGATGCATTTAAGTCCCAGTTCAGTCGATAGCAGAGGCATCTGCAAACAGAGAGCAGACAGAAGACACTTTAGAAGACACTCCTTTGCTGTCTCTCCATTTGCAATGGCCCAAATGGCGTAGAAAAGTTGTATGTGTCCCATGACTACTCTCCTGGTCTTTTGGCACAGAAACTCATCTCCACAACTAGGTACACCGTGCTGTACAGCAGGCTAAGGTTGAGACACAAAAGAAGACCGTGTCATGAAACCACCATGGTCAATTTGACCACAGCATAAGCTGGTTTCTAAATTCCCCTCAGGCAGATGGGATGAGTGAGTCACACTGCCCACACCATTTAAAAGAAACCTGCTACACATGGACAGTCACAGGGAAAGGCAGAAACAAACCTTCAGCTCTACCAGAGAGACCTGTTTCCTCACAGCATTAGCCAGCTCACCTGAAGCAGATATTTCTGTCAGCAACATGTTCTTCACTGCCATTTTTTAATCACAGAACAGACACAGGCACAACCAACTCTGAGCCACTTGCAGTGGGTTCCTAGGCCAGGCCAACCCCTGCAGCCAGCAAAGGTAACTGCATGTGCCAGTCAGAGCTCAACTGCACATCACCACTCAGTGCACAAGGAAGACATTCCTACTGCCATATATGCCCAGGAACATGGAAAAGCATCAGACTACAATTTTTGCTCTAGTACACAGTTAGGCACGTTATACCTTCTGTCCTTGTTTTACTGTGATTTGGGGAGGGATGCCTCCCTCAGAGCCCAGTGCCAGTGATCAGACCCATGCTTGCTGCAAAGCATGCTTCGCTAACCTTTAGGAAATACCCGTGAAATGCCAGATACCCATGACAAATCGGAGTTAGGAGGGACGCTGACAGCAAGAAAAGCGAGTAGTTGCAGGAGTGTTTGGTTACTCCATGCTGGCATCGAGGCAAGGCCAGCTGTAAGCCTACTTGGCTGCCTAACAGAGAGGAAGGTTTTAAATACACCGAGGAAAATCCCACCATTTGCCTTCACACAGTTCCCACTGCCACGGCTGTGCTAAGTGGCACGAGGTTCCCCGTTCACATATCAAGAATCTGCAGCAAAGGCATAGGGATGAGACACTCTGCTCCAGCTTGCCATGCCATCTCCCCTCTCTCAGAACTCCCAGGAGAAGACCATTTGCACAGTATCAACCTGATGATGTTTGTCATTTTCATGCTGTCATTCCTGCTGTTAGGATCTGGGCCCCACTGGGACAAGCAGCAAGTAATGGATGAGCAGGACCTGGCCCTGGCTCTGTGGTGCTGCTTCTCTCTCTTCAGTCTGCTAGAGATCTTAAAGGTACATCACCCATGCTTCATGAAAGGGGTATGAGACAGCCAAAATCAAGCTGCTCGTACATCCTGCCCTGCTTCAGCACTGACGTACTCACTCCACCATATGTCCCAGAGCTGCTGCAACCAAGGGGTTTGCAGCCCCACTGCTCATACGCTCTCCTACCCTAAATCCCTTTTCACTCTTCCTCCTTGTTGAAGGGCTTCAGAGACCAACCACTGCAAGTGGAGTTGACAGGAGATATCTCAGCCTCAACTGCTTCTCTGTCAAGCCTCCTTTGACTAATCTTTGCTTGTGACATCTCTCAGCATAGCACTCAGTAGTCATGCCTTCAGGAAAGTAGAGAATAGAACACTTCAACGCTGCTTGCGTACCAAAAGCACATGCCCCATGCTTGATTTTCAACAGCAGTCAAAAAACAGGGCTTACATGAGATCCCCAGATCACAGCACACTCCTCTGCTCTGCATGAAGTCCTACCCCCTTTCATCCAAACAACTGCAAAGAGATCGGGGTTGGAAAAGCTACAGCTTCTCTGGCTGGCTGTTAGTTGGCTTGAGGTTCAATAGCCAGAACACTTACACAATTAGATCAAAGCTGTCACAGACGCAGGATGAGCTGAATAGCCATGTGCACCGATTTCCCCCTCTGCTGTAAGCACAGGCAACACCCTCACACACTGGGACTTTGCAGCCAGCTCTACAGCAGAGGAGAAATCTGCCAGGAATCTTGGCAGAAGGAAGGGGAAGGAGATGGTGTCTCACAACAAGCCTGCTTCTACTCCACACTATTTAAATGTTGCCTTTGCCACTCTCTGCTTGGATGAAATTAATTACTTGCTTCATATAAATGTTGATGTGCAGGATGCACAACCTTATTCTCAAGCACAGTGCAGAGAAAATACTGCTCTGTACTGGTATAAATTTTTAATATGCTCCTCACAGCACTGCCTGCATGTCACGCACAAAAATATTCCCCAGAAAGATAGAACTCTGCAGTTGATTTATTTCTGGAGTCCTGAGCGACCTTATCTACTTGGCCTGCTTGAGGCAGAGGGCTGGATAGAGACCTCCAAGTTAGGATTTAATTTTCTTCTCACTGGAGGCTGTTCTCCTGGCTACAAACATAGCAAAAATAAAGAAGCTGAAAGCAGAGACATCACAAAAGGGAACAGAGCAGGGTGAAGTACATGTTATGAATCAAAGTTTCATAAGCCTCACGTTGCAGTCCCAGTTAGAGGAGCTTAAAACTAGCAAACAAAAAACCAAACAAAAATCCCGGCCTGTGAAAGTTCCCTAGTGGGAGAGACTGCTGTGACAAAAAAGCAACAGAGAAGAAAACTCTGTTGGTAAGCACTGATCATGACTACATGCTGGTGAGCAGAGCCACCCATTAGGTACAGCACATGAGCACACGCTCAGAAACAAATGAGCCTATGATTTAATACAGTTTAACAAGAAAGAGAAGGCTTGAGAACAAAAAGAAAGCTTGTTCTGGAAATGTGGAGTGGGAAAGGCAGCCAGTTGCAAGGCAAAGGACTAGCCTGCAGAGGTGAGTCCCCAAGATCAGCTGATAGCACAGAAAAAAGGATATGAAGAGCAAGGGAGAGGGTTAGAGCTTTTCAAAATATACAAAAGGAACTGATGGCAAGTTGCCATTTCTCCTTTGAAGGGTTCAAGACCAAAAATGTCAACAACGACACCTTACTTGAACACAGGACAGTCTCCTGGGGGTGCTCAGCTCCACTCTAGAGCATCACAAGTGCCAGAGGGGCAGGCTCAGCCATGGAGCTGCTGCTGATCCAAGCACTGGAAAGCTTTCCAGCTTCTGCATTCACAGGGCCAGGTGTCTCTCGAGCCATCACCTCATTTCCAGGCCTCACAGCTCTAGCTGTGGACATATATATGGCTCACCTTGAATACTTCTCCCAGCTGACTACACAGGAAATTGTTTTTCCAAGGCTCTTAATTCATGTGAGATGACAGAAATACAAAACAACCTCTGGAAACAGACAGCAGTGCTTTTCAGCTTGGAGCTGAGGCCAAGCTACAGAACCTAGAGCCGCACTTCTCCAAGCCAGGAACCCCAGACCTGCTGCAGAAGCCGCGCTCAGCTCAAGCCCAGCAGCTTTTCTCACAGCTGCTGAGATCACCCTGCACTTTACCTCCTACCCATGGAGTTACCACACTAATGAGCCTGGCAGGAAGCCTGGGGCTGTGTCAAAGGCTAAGGTGCTTTGCAGGGCCTGTCCAGGAGACACAGGGAGACAGATGCTGTACCTGGCAATCACTAACTCTAATTTTAGGCGCTCAGGGAAGGGGAGAGTCACACAAACACCAGCTATGGTCTGAAAGGCTTAAGAGGGTTACATACCCTCCTCCTTCCCCAAGGTCATTATAGGGTCAGCCAGTTCTTAACCCATGAGTGTCACAGCAGAAGAGGACATTGGCATACCTCAGTGGTTGCCAAAGCTCTAGTGAAACCTTTGACACTGAGCTGACCATACCTCTGGGTGGAGGACTTGTGTGGAAAACATTCTGGATGCTTGACTCAGTAGCTACAGGAGGATAATTATTCAAAATACCAATTTACAACTTATACACTAATTCCCTCATATGAGCTAAGATCATCCCTTACCAGTGTGACAGTACAAGGTTTCCAAGTATAAAACTTGTATAAAATCTGTTTGTCCCAAAACATTAATTATCTCAGGCACATAGAATTTAATTATAGTTTTAACTGGAATTCAATTAAAAGCAAAACAACCCCCCCCCATGCATTCCCCAAAGCACACAATTTGATGCTTCTAAGTGCATACTCACAAACAAGAATGCAGAGAGCAGTAGAAAATTATTAAAACAGCTCCATCAAAATAACACCAGGAGCAACTATAAAATTTGAGCTCTTCTGTCACTTTCTGACAGTATGAAATAAGCAGCTCAGAGAAAAAAAGGATAGTTGGCATCTAACATATTCCTAAGCCAGTGCAGGTACCCGATCTACCATAAGTGTGGCTATGTAATGAATACAACTTCTCTCTCCTCTTTCAGCAACCATGAAATACTGAGCACAGACAGCATTTATGCCAGGTAACACTGACATCTCAGCAAATTGCCATGAGGAGAGAAGGCTGTGACTTTTGACACCACTGCCCCTTCCAAAAAGTTGGGGGAGCGGGGTGGACATGATACCATTTCTCCAATCTGTTCCATCGAACTCAGTGTATTTCAAATAGTATTTCAGCATGAGTAGCCTCCCTTGTCCAGCTTCATCTCTACCTGTTCTCTTGGGCACTCCATCCTTCTCCCTGTGCCACGGGGAAGGTGGGAGCAAGCCACCTCTTCCCATTAGTGACCAGAGCAGACACTGGAGAAAGGATGTGACCGAAGTGGACAAGCAAATAGCATAGCATAAAGGCTTAGAAAAATAAGAGGGGGCATTGGGGAAAAACTGAGACAACAAACCATCCTCCAGACTGCTGAATATTTTGCTGTCCTCCTAATATCTAAAAAGCTTCTTGAATTAGAAGGCTGCAACACAGCACTTTCTGACAACTGCAATACAAAGCCATGAAAAATTGATTTGCCTCATTAACATTTTAGGACCTTATTAGCTGGAACGAAATTGACTGTCAAGGCATTTTAAGGGAGAGTCATGGTTGTAATGAGCTCAGTGCGAATTATCCTCATCCCAGAATAGAAACAGGCCTGTCACTGAGTAACCAGGCCCAGAATCTACCTTTTGGTTATTTTTAATTCCACCCCTTCAGCCGTATCTGCCATGAGCACTTTCTAAATCTGCCAAGGCAAGGCACCAGCTGGATAGAAAGCTGCAGCCAGCCCCAACCTGTCTGTTCTCATCCAGCAACAGCAAGGGATGACCACACAAAGAGCATCCCCCAGAACGCTAGACACCACCGGCTGCAGACAGTCCAAACTGCAACAATGCCCACTTTTCTAAACAGGAATTCCAAAGCTACTGCATCTCCATCACAGTGGAGATGCTGAGCCTTCTTGCATCCAGGTGATCAGCAGGCTGGAGGTTCCACTAAAGGAAAAAAAGGAGTTCAAAAGAGCTCTCAAAGCCATTACTATAACAAAGATAACAGGCAAGTTCACTGAAGTTTGCAGGGAGCTACCAGGACTGGTCAGCATCCTGCTACCTCTCTGGCTCTTTTGTTTGGGTTACAACACATTAATAGCTGGCCATTTGAAATGCCAGCCCCTGGAGCAGGGCTTACAAGATTCAGTCCCACAACTTCCAGCCTTATGCAACTGATGAGGCAGGGCCTTCTGTCTGCCTTTCTGCTAAATTTAGAGAATTAGGCAAGTCTGCAAGAAATTTTTCCTCACAAGAGTCTAGCACAATGTTGCATCCTGGACTGGCTGATCATTTTATGCCTGCTCCAACTTAAAAACTAGGAAGTCTCAACACAGGTACTACACGGTGCACTTGAAGAAACGCAAAAGGAAGCATCAGACACAGGCCCCAGAACTCCCTGCTGCAACAGAAGGGTTCACAAAGAGATCACACCATTAACTGGCAAAGTGTCTTTAAGCATTACTGAAGACACAAATCCCTGTGCTGAACACGAAGACTGGAAGAGCACTTTGGACAAGTTTTTTCCCTGTTGGCTTGCTCCTTCCCCACAAGATGTTCACACATGCCATGACTGAAGGTAGGATCCTGGCCATGAAGCCCCTCTTCTAGAAGTTCACCAAAGTCCAGCTGGGGAGTGAAACCTGGAGTTTCCCTTGTAGTCACCTTTTTGTTTTTTATCTTTATATTATTTCCTTGCCTTTTGCCAGCCAAGAAAAAGGAGAACAAACCAAAACACACATGCAAGACACGCATGTACATGTCATGCCCAACTGTTTTCCCTGAGATTAAATAAACTCCTTTCTAGGTAAAAGTAACTTGGCTCCATGAGTTGCTCTTGCCTTAGGGTCATTCCAAGGTTTCAGCGCGTTCTGCAAACTGAATTGGAAGGAGCTGTACTTTCAAACCTGTTGTGGTAAATATTCTCTCCCAGATCATTTAAGGTGAGATGCAAGTGCAATACTCCTCTGTAAAGCTATTTTGGTCACTCTAAAACACTTGCTGTTCAGCAGGACAACCACAGAGCTCACTTAAGCACATGAACTTTTTTTTTTAACCTTCATCATCGACTGGTCTAAGGAGCAAAGTCTAAACACCATAGGTCCCCCTCACACTCAAATGTTAAATCAAGTGTTTTACTGGTTATTGAACCAGCTTGAACTCACCCCTGTTCTAATCTATTAACACGACTGTATTGAAGTCACTTCATTGTGGAATTTGGCCTGTGCATGTACATCACAGGATTTATTCTAGGCTCATGCTTAATTGGAACAAAATGTTTCCATGGTGCTTTTCTTACAAAGCTACCTACTTTCTACTAGCTAATAACTAACCCCATACTACATGCTGACCACAGGTATGGCTTTAGCTGACTAGGAACCTGCAGGATCACAGAAGTTTCCTTAATTACAAGGACGTCAGATATAACTTGCTTCTCTGCATATATTTTTCCATTTACACTGAAGTTTCCTAAGTACATCCTTAGTCAAGTGTTTCTTCCCTGTCAGACAGAGTATGATGTAGATTTGCATTAAGCTATATAGCTAAAATAAGAGGGAGAAGAGTACTGAATCCCGTGGCCAACTCTCTCGGTCTCACATGTAAGGCCACTATAAAAGCACTGCTGGTACACATGGCAGTGCCTGAGCAGCACTCCACAGAACTCAGAGCATGAGTCTCCCTATGCCAACAGAGGTGGAGAACTGATTTTTGCTTCAAATCTTCTGTGTTTGGTTTTAAATATCTTCGTTATTACCAAAATTGCTGTATTTGAAGTCTGAGCGAGCTGCTTCCCTTTTCCAGAGGGGATGAGAACTAATATTTTAAATAGTTGTTTTTAAATTTTGTGGTGATTCTTTAGCATTTCCAACAATTTAACCACTCTTCTCTGAACCCTCTCATTGTGTAATATCCAAACAGGTGACAACTGCAAATCAACACAATAGCTAGCTTTTGCTTACAAATAGTTTTTCCCCAAGGAAAAGTGCTTACTTATGGACTTAATATTATAGAATGTTTTACTATCTCTGCCAAAACCAATTCTTATTACTTTTTATTCTGCCACTGGAATGCCTTCCAATGGTAAGTCACGTGAATTCAGAAACAATAGCTTTGCTACTTAACTTCTGCAGAGTTCATTGCCTGCTAAATGCCATGTGGTCTGGGTTCTCAGTGGCCAAAAGTAAACTGCAGCATCTACCTTTGCTGTTTCAAGATTGCTTCTATGGTAGTCATGTTTGCTATTGAAACAGGAAGGGAGGCAGCAGTATTGACAGAACATTTAATTCCTCCACTGTCTCCTCTACTCCCCTCCACCTTCCCAGGGGATACCAGTTCCTCCACGGCACTGTCCCAGAGCTGGGCTCCTTCTGGTCCCCTAACTATTTGTCCTGTAAACCTGTATTACTCCCAGGTTTTCTCCAGGCAGATTTCCACATGGTGGATAACTCTGATGCACGTACTCACCAGTGTCACTGCAACACAGACCTGGCCCCCTCTCCTTCAGATGTTTCACCAACTGACCTGAACTGCAAGCTGGCTGGCTCTCCTCTGGATATGCCCAGTACTGATCCCCTCACAGGGAATCTGTCTTGGGAAGAAACAGCCTTAAAACTTCCCAGTCATTTACTCAAACTGATCAAAGCGGAGAGACTCAGGGACATTTTAAGCATACAGTTGAGACATCCCAAGAGTGAGGACTAGAGGGACTGAAAAAACCATGAAGCACCAGGACGTTTGCTCTCAAATACGGTTCAGCATTGGGAGTTCAGGCCCCCAACCAGGCTTGCTCTGAGGGGACGTGAAGCAGGTGTGGCAGCTCAAGAGCTGGCTGCTGCCAGAAAAGTGGGCAAAATGCTGGCATACAGGAGGAGAAGAGCCACATTTTAGGGCAACTCAGAGTCCACACATTATTTTAGACAGTGCACTTTACACAATACAATGGCAGGCAAGAACCAAAGAAATAAGATCAGTCACACACAAATGGCCATTACAAAAGAAGCAAAGAGTGCCTCCTCCCCTGCTATGCTTAGTCCAGGACCACAGTTAGTTTTGCGATGCAACAGGCCCTAGAAGACTACCAGTGTTTTGGACACAGTGGGTTGAAAGGGGAAGCACAAGTCAGTCTGGACTAGTTTGAACCTTTCCTTCTTTCCCTCACCACTGAAGTTTGCTCTGTGAGGGAAAAATTCAGGGAAAGCACAGACCTACTAGCTGTTTCTGTCTGCACACAGAAGGATTCTGCATGTTTGGTGCTAGTGGAAACGTGTCCCGCAGCTCTGGACTTCACCAGCTGCCTCAGAGCCAGACAGAAGCACCTGTCTCCCTTCTCCCTGATCTGGTTCTGTCCCACCTCCCCCAGCCTCCTGCATTTCTCTTAAACACACAAGCCAAGGCAACAGTCCTCCAAGCAAGGCAAAACTTTATTAAAAATTACTTCCGATGAAAAAGGAGTTTTAAATCCTTTTGTAATGATGGATTATCCACATCATGCTGCATTATGCAATGAGGATAAAGCAGCACAAAGCAAGTGGCAAAAAAGGCTGTCTCCAGCAGAACCACAACTCTGCGGGCAGCTCAGTTTCAAAGCTCACCTGCAAGATTCAGATGGGGCTGGGTATACCTGCTATATGCCAGAATCATGCACAAATCTTGTACAAGGCAGCAGCAGCAGAGCAGAGGCTGTTTTGCAACATGGCTTTCAATCAGAGGTGCTGTTTCAGGGAAATACTGACAGTAAATACTTCAGGAAGCATAGGTAACAGTGATAAACCGCTGACATGGAGCCTGGCCACAGGTCTGCCATAAAACAGGACAACTTGTCATGCCATATTGGTGATGAACTAGAGGCTGGGCAAGAATTGCCCTACCTCACTATGAGGGCCATCCTGCCAGTATCCACTCTGCTACCCAGGGGCAGGAGCAGCCATGCAGTAAGTGAACAGCCAGGCTGCTCAGCTTCCCCTTGCCAGACACCCCGCCACACTTGCAGCTGTCAGCTTTTAATGGGAAGCACATTTTTAGCACCTGCAAAGTGCTAGGCCTGAAATCCAAGTCACAGATTCAGAGCCAGCCTACTGCACTTCCCAAACCAGCTCATCAAGCAGCTCCTCTCATCACACCCTCTCCAACCTAATGGTTTGTTGGGCAAGGGGGGTGGGTTATTTATTTATTTTTAACCTTTTTTTTTTTTTAAAATCAGATCCCTGTGTGAATAACTTCAGCATGGTCTTGCCTTGTTCAGCAACATTTTCTTAACACTGTGTTAAGCTTCACTGCAGGCACTCAGAAAAGGGCATGTGTGTATGTACATAACATTCTAGGCACTCTTTTGTCAGAGAAGATGTAATTTATTTCAAAGGACAAAGAACAAGTTAAAAATAACAGGCAGCTTCAAAAGCTTTATGGTACCTTTCCATTACAAAAGACAACAGAGAAAAGCCATTTTTTTTTTCCTGATCCCAGAGTAAGGTTCCCAAATTTTTCTTTCATCTACAAGTCTTTACTTTGGCTGAGCCTTGGAGGCACAAATGCATTGCTTAGGAAAAGATGCAGACAAGACTCAACTCTTGACCATTTATTTCAGCATCTCATCATAGGCTCCAAGCTGACCGCAGCAGCTACTTGCTTATCTGAATTATTTGCCTATGCAAGCATCAGTTAAGATCTTGCCAAAATCCAGTAATGATCACCTCAGTGTCTGTAGGGGGTCCCTCTGGGCACACGCATGCTTCTCTGAGAAACTACAAACCTCTCGCTTACTCAGGCTGCCAGGAAAATGTCACCAAAGCCAGATCACAGCATGATCCTTCACATGCTAACATAAGCAAGACTCCCTGCCCCAAACTCCTGACAGCACAGGTTCAGGGACAGAGATCTGACTGACCTTTCAGTGAGGACAAACAACACTGGAGTTTCATTCTCTATGTAGCCCTCCAGCACCATCACAAACCTGAGCAAAAGTACCTGGAGATAACCAAAGTTTCAGAGTGAAGTTTGCATTGCCTCCATTTTCACCCACTGAACATTTCTACACAACTGTCCACCAGAAGCTTAAAATTATAAACAAGTGAGACATAAATTCTTGTTCTGAAGATTTCTGGGATATCGCAGCCATCCAGCAATGGCATTTCCTTCCAACATCCCAGTTGCTTGCCTTCAATCCATCTCAATGTGAAAGCAGGTGTGGGATGTTCAGAAACAAGTCGGGAGGCTGCTGAAGCAGAGCAGTCAGCTATAATAAAATATGAGCTCAAAGCTCCATAAAGCCAGTTTTACCAAAGCAGATGGCTTAAAAACCAACCAACCAAACATGTAAACCCAAAATGAGTAAAAAGGTTTGAAAGTTTGAATTATATACTCCTGATACCAAGAGCTCAAGGTGCTCCAGCAGAGCATGATTACACCAGTGCATTTTCCAGTCAGGATGGCTCAGTTCTGGTCGTAACAGCGTACAGTGAAAGGAGCTTGTTTATTAAAGAGACCTGTGAAACCAGAGGCATGACTAGTCCCCACAAACTCCCACTGTGCGTGTAGTCGACTCTCCACTTTGGTGCTGGTCAAACATCTTTCCTACATTGTCCTCCTAGAATCTGGAGGATGAGTAAGGTAATGGGGTTTGCATGTGTGCGTTAAAAGCCATCACCACTCCCACTCATTACATCTACAAGACGTTGAAAAGTTAACTGCCATCAAATTTCGGAGCCATGGAGACCCTCTCAGAGCAGGCAGGGCTCGAGAGGGCTGAGCAGGACTGTCGGGGGCCCCAGTGCAGTGCTGGCATATGCTGAGTGTGAGCAGGCTGCCCTCGGAGCCCTGACGCTGCAGCACAGCCGCCTGACTTCACAGAAACAGATTTCTTCCTTCACACTGTAGCCATCACTTAGTGCCCAACCAAAATAGATTTAAGCTGTTCCATAGCAAAAATAACAGCGACCAAGAAATGTTATGTCAGATCACAGGAAGGGGAAGCTCTTTTTTGTTAGATTTTCTAAATTTAGCCACTTTGATATACTGGAGTCATATGGATATGGGAATTTTCCATATCCAGTGTGTGCATCACTGTCTGAAATAAGAGCATGAAAATCTCTCTTGGGCAAAGAAAGAGGCTATGCAAAAGGAAGATTTAGAGAAATGCACAGGGAGCTGAAAACTCATCTGATTATGCAACATGTGTAAGTAGGCCTGGTGCTTGCTGCTGACTCCCTGGTTTGGAAACCTGCCACCAAGCACCCTCTGCTTCAGCACATTCAATTCCATCCAGCAGTTCTGCCTATAAAATTGTGCTGGGTGGATGGATGACAGGTGCCCCTCTATCACTCCCCTCCTCAGTGGACAGGGGAGAGAAATCCCAATGAAAGGCTCAAGAGCTGAGATAAGGGCAGGGAGAGATCGCTCACCAATTGCCGTCATTGACAAAACAGACTTGACTTGGGAAAATTAGTTTAATTTTTTACCAGTCAAATCTGAGAAGGGTAATGAGAAATAAAGCCAAACCTTAAAATACCTCTGCCCTACCCAGCCCTTCTTCCTGGGCTCAACTTCACTCCCGACTTTTTCCCTACCAACTTTCTCTAGTTCCTCCCTCTCCAGTGGCACGGAGGGTCAGGAACAAGGGGCACAGTCAGTTCATCACATATTGTCTCTGCTGCTCCTTCCTCCTCAGGGGAAGGACTCCTCACACTTTTCCCCTGCTCCAGGGTGGGGTCTTCATGAACTGCGCCAGCATGGGTCCTCCAGAGTGTTACAAGTCCTGCCAGCAGACCCGCTCCACTGTGGGCTCCTCTCCCATGGGTCCACAGGTCCTGCCTGAAATCTGCTCCAGCACAGGCTTCTCATGGGATCACAGCCTCCTTTGGGCATCCACTTACTCCAACTGCAATTGCTGCTGCAGCATTTCATTCTTTTCCCCTTCTTAATTGTTATCCTAGAGGTGGTACCACTGCTGCTGATGGGCTCGGCCTTGGCCAGCAGTGGATCCATCACGGAGCTGGCTGGCATTGGCTCTGTTAGATGAAGGGGAAACTTCTAGAAGCATCTCACAGAGGCAACCCCTGTAGGGCTCCCTCCCCCTCACTCCGGCTACCAGAACCTTGCCTTGCAAGCCCAGTGCAAAAATACAGCCATACACAGCAAGGGGGTAAGACACACCATGCAGATCAGGAGAGGAAACACACAAAATCCAAAATCTCTTTCTCTCATTGCAATAGCACAGATATATAAACAGGGTAAGTTTGTCCACCTCTTCCCACCTGGACTGTCCTGTCAGCATGGACAAGCCTGCCTGCTTGCTCCTCTCCAGACACAGCATACATACAGTCCAGATTAGGCTTCCCCAAGAAAGCCAGTCCTTCCAAAGGACAACCTGGGGGCTACTTTGAGCCAGAACTATCTGAGCTCTCACTGCTTGTTCCTGGTCAGGCTGCTCAGCAATGATGGTGCAAGACAGAGTCACTCAAAAAGTTTAAGAGTGGGACAGAGGTTGGCTGGCTCAAAGCCCACATTAAGGCAGTGGAGGCAAGGCCAACAGCTGCTCTCTCAACTTACAGTGCTCTTTAAAAACAATTTAGGCCCAGGAACAGCTCCCCATCAAGTGAGAGTTTGGCACCACACAGCTGTTGCTCAGTCAGACACCAGTTTTTCTGGACTTATAATTTCCCATGCCCTTGGGTTACTCCTGGGCAAGTCTGCAATTTGCAAGACGCCTTCCACACTGCAGATCTCTCAATGGAGATGCGCTGAGTAGTTCAGCTGCTGCCCTACTGTCTCTTCTGCTCCAGCACCTATGGGTCCCACTGTGATTAAATCCTTTGCTAAGGAAGGTCATCGCTCCCGTGAGCCACTCCCCACTTCACAGATAAGGAAGAGGATGAAGAATTACAAAAGTAAGGGGACAACTAAGTTATGTAGTTGCCTCAAGTCCCCTTTGCTCCCATATAAACAAGGACCCAGCTGCTCCACTCTTTTTTGGGAAAAACCAAATGAATAAGACATAAATAACTTGAAACATTCCCTGTCGCACAACCACAATAAATACAGCTGCATATCTGGTGAGGATGTAATCCTGAAAAGTGCAAAGATTAGCAATTTCACAGACAATTATGCTACTTTCCCCATAATGTAGTAGAGGAGAATATGTGTATAGACTCGTGAGTTATACACAATATAAATACAGACAGAGGGTGGAAAGATACAAATACAAATGTCAGGAAGGTCAATATGAGATGACTGCTTATCAGAATGGATTGCTATCACTAGCCATTACCCCATTTTTTGGTACTTCATTCTTGATTATCTTGACTTATCTGAGAATTTTATTGAGTGATGAAAACACAACTGTTCAGACACAGGCAATGTCAATACTAAGAGTAAAAGACTTATGTGAGGCAGCCAGCCTCAGACAGAGGTCTCTGTCTCTCCATCCTCCACACTGTATAGCCTGTGCATTTCAGCTCTGCATGTTGCTAAGTCCTTGCTTTCTAACACTATCTGTTCAGAGAAAAACTGCTTGCTGTCCATACCTGACCGCTGCATCTTGAGAAAGAGGCCGCAGAGAGTAAAGAAAAGTATTCAGTGGTCAGCAAGAGAGCTCCACAGCAACAGCTAGAGATGCAGAATGGTGTTGCTGCACCATGTAGACTTATGGTCTGTACTGCAGGACAATTCTGCAGTTCTGCTGTGTCCACCATGCAGTTTCAGAGACCACACAACAGAGATGCCTATTTCTCCTGCTGCACGAAGCTTACCCTCTGCATGTTGCCCATGGGCCTTCCTAAATGTGAGGACACTTGTTTTCAGGTAGGTTTGGCACAAATCAGCCACTCTCGCAGTCCTCTGCTGCCAGCCTTGCAGTGGTACAAAGGCACCAAATGCACTGCACAGGTCTCTCAAAGTCAAGCAAGACCAAATGACTGTGTCCACCCTCAATGCTTTCCCACTGTGTGCTTTCATGGGGCAGAAGCAGCTAGATGCAATGAAACCAAATTAGGTCAAGCACCTCTGTCTCACGCCAAACAGATTTTGATGCTTTGGAAACCCCAGTCAATTCATTTCTGAGGAAGTTCATCAAAACCTCACCCTGCTGTAGGGCAGAATCTGTCCTTTATGAGAGGCCATTGCCCACTGTGTATTGCTTGAGAGGAAAACACCTGCTAAAATGCAAAGAACATGCTCCAAGAGGAATTCAGCATACAGAAGCTGGAGAGTTACTACATACAGATCATTCAAGAGACAAGTCTTGAGTGAAGTGGGCCATAATCTTGCATTCTGTTAGGACAAAAGCCTGCCATATCAATTTTACCATCAGTCATTTGTGGACATCAGGCCCACAAATCCCTGTCCTACCATTGTTTTACTGTTGTTTCATTCCTGTTACACCATTATCAGGTAGAGCCCAAAAACCCTACAGAAAGTGAAGGAGGAGGGAGCTTTCCCAGAATGGTCTGGGAACACAATGCTTAATCTAAACTGGACTTTTGGCAAGCATCACCCTAAAACTGGGTAAAGGGGAAGATATCCCAGTATTGCTTTCATACAGAGTCTTACAAAAATGCCCTTAGACAAGCTTGTGAAACCCCACTAATAAAAGCCCAGCAGAAGTTTCCCATCATCTTACTAGCACAATTCAATGTAATCCAGATCAACAATACAGCTCCTTCCTGGAGTATTGAAACACCACATCCGAGTCAGCATGTGGCAAAACAGGGCAGGTCTGTACAGGATTTGAGATGCAGCTTTATTTTGTGCTGAAGGTTACTTGCCCTCACAGCTCAGTTTAGTCTGATCCTCACAAAGCGCCCAGTTCAATGGACTATCTATCCCACAGGAGCACTTTCCTCACCTCAAAGCTCTTGTCTGCTTCACGCAGAGTTTGCCATTAAACTGTCAATTCAAAAATTAATGTTACTTTGTAAAGTCTGTAGGTGCTAGGCCACTTTCACACTCATCTTGCAGGAGTCCAACATACCCACAGCTAAAACTACTACATAGGTATACTCTGTACACCTGTGGGAGAAGCTCAGAGCTCTTGAAAATGACCACTGGGGGAAAAAAAAAGACAAATCTGAAATTAAGGTTTCTCTTTAAACCACAACCAACTTCGGCAGGTAAGCACTCCAGCAGGCACAGCTGAGGCTGAACACACTCCATCCACTGGCCACAGGCAAGTGACCCCTAACCATGGAACCTGCAGCAGTCTGAAACCGCATTACCACTGACCATGCTGGCAACCCAATCAGTGCATTCAGGACCAAGCTTTGGCCAGGAAAATACCACCAGTACAATATGACTTCAACCTTCAGCAGCCTGCTGAGGCAGAACCATAAGCCCTCAAAGATGATTCATCTGAACACCCCAAATTAAATTTCTCCCAAAGCCAACCAGCCAGTTTTTTCACAGGTCTTGAACCCCCCAGTCCCAGTTCTCACATCTGGTTCCCAAGAAAGAAATTGCTAGACCACAAAGCTCTTCCAGCTGCTCAGCTGGAACAAAGGCCACATTCAGGTGATCTCCCCAACGAAGACCGTAAACTGCATCCTGTAAACAGTTTCTGAAAACACCAAGGCCTCCCCGCCCTCTGTATAAGACACAGCTCCATCACACTGTGGTCATCAGAACCCCAACAGTTCTCCTGATGTAGACAAGATCAATGTATAGCTTAAACCATGACAAGCAGACCAAGGAGGCAGGCTGACATTCCTACAACCCATCTTCATTGTGTTCTCAAGCCTGTATGTTCCCAGCTAGCCAAAAGCACTGACATATTTTGTTTGCAGCAGCAGGAGTTTGATTCTCATATTGACAAAGGACTTTAAGCACTCCTTTCCCACTACTTGTCCCTAAGAGGTGATCTCTTAAATAGCACATCCTTACACAGGCATCCCACAAGCTCACCTGAGAAGAGGTGATCTTATTTGGCACCAGCCAGCCTGCTTACTCTCACAGTTGTCCACATCTGCATGACAACTACAACTACTACAAACAAGGAGAGGGAGATAAAAGGACATAACTGATCACCTTGTATTCAACCCACAGATCACAGTTTTCCTTGCACATCTACAGTGGTTATTCTTCCTCTCCTCAGGACATGGCAGGGTAGAGGGGGGAAGGTAGTAAAAAAAATTGCACACCAACAACTTCCAAGAATTCAAACCCCACACAGAACTTTTCACTACATACATTTTCCTGCTTCTTCCCTGGCAAATTGCTTTCAAGAGCCAAACAAGTAGCCCTGCACTATTACTAACAAATTACTAACCGGAGAGCATGCAAGGCTACCACAGTTGACTGCTTAACACTGCAAAAGCAACAGGACACCACAGAATTACATACCAGATACACTATTATTTTGGTTTTAAGCTGACACTTGTTTTTTTCACAGCTCTATCCCAAAGTCAAGTAACATATTCACATCACCAAAAGGCAACAACAATTCAGTACTGTTGGTGATTTCCCACCATCCTCTCCTAAGATGCAAAAGGACTCTGTAAGACATCTGCATGTGGATCACACACATGCTAAATCTCAACCTTACTTACACGGAAAAAGCTTTTCACACTGAAGTGTTTGTAGAAGAAGGCACCACACCACCAGATGTGCCTGCACACAAGATGATGCAAAGCACATTTCGTGGCACCTGTGTCAACAGCATGCTGAAGCAGCACACAAATCAATCCTCGTGTAATCAACTGACTCTGGAAAGGGGAAAACCTACATCAGCATTTCATCTCAGCCCCACAGTCAATAGTTTTTAAATACATCCTATGCAATGAAATAAAGAATCATTTGGTACTGAGCATCTCTTTTATAGGTCATTTCCTGTAAAGACAAATTTCAGCAACTGTAATAAAAATGCAAACCAAACCCACAAAAAAAGTAATGCACTGAAGGCCAAGAACTTTGCTTTGCTTCACTAACCAAATCAAAAAGATCCACTCAACCAAACTTAGCATCTCCCTGGTTCAGTGATGGCAGCTCAAAGTCTAGAGGCTCAAAGCCCAGCAATGACTCCCATGGGGAACAGGTCAGGGCAAGACAAGTTGTTAAGGAATAAACCAGAAGAGCTTTCTTGTACCAGAGCTGACATACCAGGAAACTTTTACTTTATCATAAACGCGTAGGAACTTTTGGCATAAGGAAGAGGATTTCTTCAAGCAGTGTTAAAATGTGCATGTTGCCATTCTAATTTAAAGTAATTTTAGCAAGTTCTATATTAAGAGCTTTAAGAAAGAAAGCCCCCAAACACACATGAATCAATGCACACAACACAAGGAAATCAGACACTGCAGGACAGCTTTAAGAAGGCAATTCAAAACCTCAGCCTTTCTTCTGGCATTCACACTCCTTCCCATTTCAAGATACATGGTCAGGCATGAGCCCAGCTCTGCACTGGCTGCTCCAGTTCTCTCCAAAGACTGGTTCCCACATCTGCACCCCATCAGGCACAGTCTCATGGCAGCCATCCATGATGCATACCATGCTCTGCCTCTGGCAATTTCTCTGCCTCCTCCAAGACCAGAAAATATCTGTTGTGTAAATTAGAGGATGCCACAGCCACCAAGCAAGGGGACTTCAAATGTTCACCTTGCAACACACAGCTTAACATGAAGGAAATCTCTAAAAAACCCTGGTTGCAAACAGGCTGCTACTGCATTCCTACACTGCTACCTACAATTCACACCACTCTAGATTGTCACTTCAGCAGCACAGAAATCAGCTCTAGTTGGTAAACTAAATTATCCATGTTAGAGCTACAGAATCACAGCAGCTTCCCCAAGTCCAGCAGCCAATCTGTGCTGCTCTTCTGAATCAGAGTCCCATTCAGCTTCATCCTGCCACCCAGATCATCCATGTCCAGAGCCCACATGGCACTGAAGTTTTGCCACACTGTCTCCAGTTATGCAGCAGTACTCTGCTGAAGTCACCACCTGCAGGACAGCATGACAACAGCCCCAAAGCAGCCACACCATCTACTCTGAAAGTCAAGCAAAAGACTTCATTCTCAAATGGGGAAAATAGAAGGCTACCAAAAGCTAGCATCAGGCTCTATAACAAGCAGATGTTACTCTACTGCAACTGCCTCTGAAAAGAACCCCAGCTACTTGAAATGTAACTACAAAGCACAATTAGATACCTGACATCAGCCTTTCACTGAGCAGCAGCTCAGATTTTGGAGCAACTTCTGAGCCCTTCTGACAAAACCGGTCACCTGCTCTTGCCTCACCTTGCATAGGTGACTTGACAGCGTGACACATCATGGGATCTTCCACCTCTCCATGTCCTGACTCCATTCCAGCCATCAAGGGAGTTCATGATTGCTTTTGACTCCAATGTGGGAATGACAAGCATGGTTCACTTTGAATCACTTGCATAAAGTGGCCTTGTTAGCCCTGCTCCAGCCATGACAGACTCACAGGGGAATGCACTATGATACCTCTGTCTGTACCCCTGAGGGTGACTGGCATACAATTCCTGCTTCTGTTCACCTTCAGTGTGGGACACAGGCAGAGCAGACGCTTGTGGTCTCCTCCTTGCTCCGATACTTCAGGAAGGGGAAAGCAAGGCAGGTGGGAGATGTGCCCTTCCTCTCCACAGGTGACCTCATGCTGGTCCTCAAGCATCTCTCAAAGCTCCCCAATTGCTCTGGAGCATCCTTTTGGACAGGGGCTGCTAGGCTCACACAGTATCTTTGCCTGTGGCTTTCAATCCTTGTTGTATTTCTATTCCACGAAGACCCAGATCACCTTGTCTTACTTGTGAAAGCATTTTGCCCACCTTCTGCAGTGGATACAGACCCTGGCTTTCTTATGTCTACATTCATACAGCCAACTTTACAGGCAGAAATAAAGGGAAACCACCAGGCAAACATAACCCCCACCACCCCACGCACCAGAAGAATCACAGATAGGACATCAGGTCACCTTGTACAAACCACAGCCTAAAGAGCCCAGACTGGCTGAGACCCAGCCTAGCACAGGGCAAGAGGAGACAGCAGTGGGGCAGTTAGCAGGTGCACATGAATGCAGGCTTGGAAAACCCAGTCACATTTGTCCAAACAAAGCACACGTGTCTGCTATCAGACAGATGGCAAACTACCTCCACCCCCCAATCCCAAGTCACTTAATAGCTTACGGGACATGAATAACCTAAAAGCCCTTCAGTCCAGGGGCTAAAAGAACATCCCATACAAACCTGGGCATTTCACAATGCCTGTGACAACCTAACTCAGTCTGGGAGTGGTAAACCATTCTTGCTGGTCACTTCAAGCAGGGATATGCCTTCCTTAGCCTGGCAGGGATACTTTTATTTATATGTAGTGCAAATGTAAAAGGGAAAAAAAAATTCAACACACCAAGCTGTTTTCAGCTGAGTGGATGACTGCACCCTCAAAGCACACTGAGATTCCAGCTCAGATGCCAATTCAGTTACTATTTCACCCAGCTAAAAAACTTTTTCAAATGCAAGAACTTTCTTAAAAGGACCCTAACAAGGCATTTTTATATCACTTTCATTCACTGTTTGTTTGCAATAAACACTCAGAAGATTGAATCCACAATCTCAATTCAAATTAACCGTTTCTGTGTACAGTAGCTTGTTCCTAGGGCATTTTTGTATTATCAATGGAAGTTATACTGTGTGCGTGCAGGACAGGGAGGAAAGGGAAGGAGAGGAAAAGCAACGATTAATCCTCAACACGTGAACAACCAAGACCCCTCTTTGAAGGGGATTCCAATAAAAATTTTGGATGACCAAAGAATGCACCATCAGTTTCATGAATGATGACACAGATTGCACAACCACACACAGAGCCAGACTGCACTTCCATTTTTGAGCACAAATTTGGCAGTGTCTCCACAGAAATATTTCCCTTATTAAGGTCAACAGGCTGCAAAGTAGTTCTTCAGTGCAGTCCTAAAAAGTCCATGGACCTACTTAACAATTAGCAGCATTGTAATTGCCAGGGATTTTCAGAGTTTGGAAAGAAACAGACATCTCCCTCACTACATATTTTCGTAACATTAGACCTATCTCTTTCCTACACCCTGTCAAAAATGACACCAACCATGATTCACTTGCATGACAGCAAGCTTGGCAGCATGACTTTAAACATGCACACCTCCTGATCAACAGAATTGGGAGGGAAAAAAAATGTCTTCAGCTTCACGATTGCCATTTAGGGACTCCTAAACAGTCTTTTATTCATAGACCAGATACATAGCAAAGAATATTTTAGATTAAATGCAGACATACAGGCCTCTCCAAGCCAAATCACAGTTCACATTTTTCCTGTACTCCAGATCACAGCTGGGCTAGATTTAAGCACCATCCAAGACGACAAGCAGGTTTCTCAATAAATTGCAGCCTTTAATCACTCTTCAGCACTTTCACAGATCAGCCTTGCCTCTGAAACATGTTTGTCTGCTGTTCTCCCAGCTAGACTGGAATAGTACCCATGTTAAGAGTCATCCCGTGCCCCAAGGCAACATCACCTGGAATGCTGTCCTGTGCCCCTGGCAGCAAGGCCTGGCGTCCCCCCTTGGAGCGCTTCAGAAATGCTGCAACCGCCTTCCCACAGGCAGCATCACCCAGGTGGCATTCACAGACCTGGTACATGAGCCCCAGCTCCTCCCATGCTCAACACCCTGCTTACCTGTGCCTCCCCTTCCCAGCACACCTGGCCTGGCTCCCAAGTGAGAGCAACCCTTTCCTACCTCTAAGGAAATATACATGGCACAGCAAAACCCAAAGGAAAAGGCCCTTCAACTTCAATGCCCCTCTCATGCTTCTGGACCTGCTCTGACTGTCACCAGTCGGCAATGACACCAATTGCCTGCAGACGGTCTGGCTCCTCTTCAAATTTCACTTTTATAGCATCATCAGAGAAAAAAAGGAAACAGGGGAAAAAAGAAACAGCAAAAAAAATTAACCAAATTAAAAAAAAAAAGGAGATAATGACTGCAGACCTGAATTCACAAACTAAACCTTCAGTTGCTGCCCATTACCACCAGCACATTGCACGTACATTTTGTTGTCTTGACTAATTCTGGTGGGTTTTTCTGGGTTGGTTTGTTTGGTGTGGGATTTTTTTTCTTTTCTTTTGTTTTTTTTTNTACTGATTTTTAGTTAGCTTCTAATTTAGATTTTTTTCTTTTTTTTTCTTTTTTTTTTTTTTTTTTTTTTGGAAAGCAGATCACATTGCCCCAAGCACAATGTCAGCAGCAAGACACCACTCACTGTGTCTTACAGCAGGGGTTCACCCCCCAAGTCCAACGGCTCTTACATAAGCGAGCACAGTTAGAGGGAAATACAATCAAAGGAACCAGGATGCAGGCTGAGAAGCAAACAGCATCTCCTTATTCTCAAGGTCCAGAGGAAAAAAGAAAAAAAAAAAAGAAAAAAAGAAATCAAACCTGAAACCAACCCCCCAGAAACACACCTAATTAATCACATTTGCTTATGAACCGATTCATTACCATTGCATGCTTTAACTCAAATCACACTACAGTTCCCCACCCCCCACTTTCAGGCTGCCTGTAAATAAGGCCCAACACACCTCCAACATAGGAGTATGTGTGTGTAAAATACACATTTCTGGAGTGTTGCTTATAGTCCAGAGAGTGTTTTGATTTCCTGCAGATTTACATATCCAAGCACCTTTCCTACAGCACGTACAAGCCACAGAGCAAACCCAAGCAGAGAAAGGAGGACACTGGCCAGGAGGCAGTACCTGCACGTATACAAAGTAAAACAGATGCTGCTGGAAAACATCACTGATAAAACCCACAACTTTAGAGGTGACACCTTAATAAAAAGCACCACGACTAGTCACATTCCAGAGAAAAGAGATTATGCTTTTTTTGTTACATTAAGGAGAAGAGAGGAAGAAAAATAATGCTCTCAAGAACAGCTCCAAAAGGCACAGACTGGGATTCACTTCTAGGTGAGACACTTAAACAAAGAAGATGGAGCATCCCTCTTCCTTCAGGGAGGAACACCTCCCACTGCAGACAGGGCTCAGATAGGATAAAGTGCTTTTTAGACAGGGCTATGGACACCAGCACCCCCATTGTCTACCAGGAGGGGCTTTCCTGCATTCAGAGAGGCTGCAGCACAGGCCAGGTTTTGGGCATGGAGGGCTGAGAGGGGGCAGGGGACACCTGCAATCTTTTAGGCATCTCCATCCATGTTTACAAATAGCCCCAAGTAGGAGCTGCAAGGAAAAAGAAATTAAGAAAAAAACCAAAAAAACACCACAGTTCCATTCAAAGGAATCAAAACAAGGTCAGGTCAGTGCCTTTTCAACAATGGCACCACCAACTGTCAGGGCCAAAACCCAAAAAGCAGAGAGAAAAGGCACAGACAAAAGGGGATGTAACACCCGCCTCATCTCAGAATAGGGCTATTTTAAGCCTGTCTCCTTGGAGCTACCCTAATATTTTCTCTCATGACTCAAATAACCAGGGAAAGGAGTTAGAGCAGAGGAGAAAAGAAAAAAGAAAAAAAGAAACAGAGCTAAGATCAACACTGTAAGTCACCCTTCCAGACGGGCCAAAGCCCCAGAAGAGATGAAGGGCAAGCTGGGCTGCGCCTTACCTGGAAAAGTGTGTGGGTTGGGTGACCCTCTTTTAAGGCACTTTGAACAGAGGACGTGCACAGTGTAGTACAGGCCCGGCCATTCCTGGAGCAGGACATTCAGTTCTTCCACTAAAGGCGTAATAGCTTGCCAAGCTGTCCAGATATTTGGTAGGGACGCATGACTAGCAATAGACAGAGTGTCTGGCTGCAGAGATCCCCTGGCAGGCCGGTAACTCACTACCACGGGCACCTTTCCCCGGTAGGCATAAATCTGGTATTTGCCATCTGACCGCTGAACCACGTGGCTGTTAATCTGGACACTGTAGCGTGCAAACAAGCCGGGTGGGAAAATGAATGGAAAGCTATATTCAATCTGCAGCTGCTCGACCAAGAAGGACTGTCCGCTCAGATTGGTGCCATTGATCCATGCCTCTGCATGGGGCACCTCGTTTTTCACATAGCAGGGAAACTTGTACCAAGCAGCTGCCCCATTTAAGGGCTTGCATTTGGGTTTGTTGACACAGTAACATAGCCCCATCTTCTCCAGAAGCTCCAGAATGAGCTGCAGATCCTCCCGGCTCTGGATGTGGGGCTTAAGGAGGAGACGGATAACATGGGCAGGGAGGAGGCCATGCAGCAAGAAGCCCTCCACGTAATGATGGAGCTGAGTGGTCCTCAGTTCATCAACATGGGTGTCGCTGAGCAGTTTCTGGAGCAGCACAGTGGCATCCCGCTGGCAGAAGACATTGAGGATGTCAATGAGCCGTGGCAGGTTGTGGAACACGTACTCCCGCAAGGTGAGGTGCTCCTCAAAGTAGAGCAGCTTCCCACTCTCGTGCAGATAGGACAGGGCACTCTGGAGCCGATCCTCTGTCAGGCCTGCCTGCAAGCCCAACCGGGCAGAGTCCCACCAGCTAAGCCAGAGCTGCTGAGCTTGTGGCTGGAAGTGCAGCTCCTCCAGCACTTGCCAGGATTTGGGCAACACCCGGTGCAGGTTCGGGAAGATATCCCGGTGCTCAGCCACCGAGAGGAGCTTGTCCCGCAGGCGACGCACCTGGCAACGGTCCTGGCAGCTGAAAGGCAACACGGGAGAGAGGATCTGTGGGCGGTGGTTGAGAAGGTACTGAAACTGGGCTTTCTTTCGCCGCAGGTTCTTGTCTGAGACCCCGTAAAAGGCAGCGTGCGGGCTGCAGCAGCGCAGGTCAAAGTCCTGCCCCAGAGCCTCATCCACCTGCTGGACTAAGCTCTGGAGTCCCTCAGCATCCCTCTTCTCCTGCTGAGCAATCTGGTGATGAATGTCCAGGCACTTCTCTTCCAACTCCCGCTCTGCACAGAGGTCAGCATGGGTTCCCACCATGCACACCACAGCATGGGGCACCTTGGAACTGAGCCAGTGCAAGAAATAGCCCACAGAGGGGTAGAAGTGCTGAGGGACATAGGCACTCAAATTCACCACCAGCACATACAAGGCTCCAGGAGAGAGGAAGAAAGACTGGATCACATCATAGCTTGGGTCCCCTGCCAGCTCGTACACAATGAATGTCAGGCCCCTCTCTGCATCTGCTGTCCAGTCCATCACCTCAATGCCCTTGCTGCCTCCAGACAGTCCCAACCCTGATGGTACTTGGGGGGCATTTGGTGGTGGTGACAGTGCAGGGCATGGTGTCTCCCCTTTCACTCGCTGAGAGGGCATATGACAAGGGATATCCTGTTGCTCAATGGGGAGACATTCCAGCTGCTGCATGACAGGTACTCGCACTGAGGAAGTGTCCTGAAGTTCGGGGAAGGGGCAACAACCCACTGGCACTCTCCCAATGTCCTGATGTTGCCCAGGAAACCCTCTGGGCTGGGTGCTCCCTGCCTCCAGGCTTCCCATGTCCTCTCTCTGCCCATCTTCCTCCATGAGGCGTCGTCTCAGCAGGGTCTTTCCTGCATCCTTTAGGCCCATAAGGACCAGCTTGAGGCGAGGTTTGAGGGCAGGCTGTGAGTGGGCCAGCTCTTGCTGGTAGGCTGCGATGTAGGGGATGCCTTTCATGCACACCTCATAGGGAGGCTGGATGAGGGGGTTGTCCTTGATCTTCCACAGGGTGACTCGGGAAAGCTGCCCAAAGCCCTCGGGCAGGATGGCGATCTGGTTACCTTGCAGGACCAGCTCCTCCAGGCTGTGGAGGTGCACGATGGAGTCAGGCAGGTAGCGGATGCGGTTGTTGTCCAGCCAGAGCGTGCGGAGCTGGTGGAGCTGGCAGAGGTGAGGGGGCAGCAGGGTGAGCTGGTTGCGGCTCAGGTAGAGTTCCTCCAGACTGGGCAGTGCCAAGATGGCAGAGGGGAACTCCCCCAGCAGGTTGGAGGAGAGGTTGAGCATCTTGAGCCGCTGCAGCCTGCCGAAGCCGGCGGGCAGGGCCTGCAGCCGGTTGCCGTCCAGCATGAGGCTCTCGAGAGCGCCGAGCTGGCAGAGGCCCTCGGGCAGGGCCGCCAGCCCGGTGCCGCTCAGCCAGAGGATCTTGAGGCGGCGGAGGGCAGCGATGCCCTCGGGCAGGGCCCCGAGGTGGCGGTTGCCGGAACAGTCGAGCTCCTCCAGGGCGGCCAGCTCCAGCAGCGGGGCAGGGAAGCAGGGCAGCAGGTTGTGGTCGACGTCGAGGGTGCGGAGGTGGCGGAGGCGGGCGAGGCCGTCGGGCAGGCGGCGCAGGCGGTTGAAGCTGAGGTCGAGCTCCTCGAGGCCGCCCAGCTCCGCGAGGCGCGGCGGCAGCCCCGGCCCCTCGGCGCCCAGCTCGTTGTGGCTGAGGCTGAGCTTGCGCAGGCCCCGCAGCCCCGCCAGGGCCGCGCCGTCCCCCAGGCCCCGCAGCCGGTTGTGGCTGAGGTCGAGCTCGGCCAGGCGGCCCAGGTGGCGCAGGGCGGCGGCGGGCAGGCGGCACAGCCGGTTGCGCCGCAGGCTCAGCACCCGCAGCCCGCTCAGGGCGGCGCCCACCTCCTCGGGCAGCTCCTCCAGC
>VXBX01000457.1:1291151-1319788 GCA_013400415.1 Scytalopus superciliaris
CAGCTCCAGCGCCTCCTCTTCGTCCTCCTCATCCTCCTCCTCCGCGTCGTCGTCGGCGGCGTCGAGCCCTGCGGCGGAGAGCCCCGAGGCGGCGGCGGGCCCGGGCGCGGCCAGCGGCGCGTTCCGGGAGCTGCTGGAGGCCTGCCGGAATGGGGACGTGACGCGCGTGAAGCGCCTGGTGGACACGGGCAACGTGAACGCCAAGGACATGGCCGGCCGCAAGTCCACCCCGCTGCACTTCGCCGCCGGTGGGTACCGGGGAGGGACGGGCGCGACATGGTTTGCGGGAGCGCCGGCCCGGGCTGGGGCAGCACTGTGAGCACACCTCTGTCACATCCCCTCCCTGTGCGAAAGCAGAGCCCCGCGGCCTGAAGAGACTGCCGGGTTTGAAAGCGCGCACGGTGTTCCCTGCGTTTGACACACGGGCTGCTGCGAACTTGTGCACGTGGGCTGGGGAAGCGAGAAACAAATTCAGGGCAGACGGGGCTCGAAGTAAGGGTTCACGTGTGTTGTAGCGGCTCAGGGACCCCTGCGATGCACATGGACTCGATAGGAAGTTTTGGTGCCTTGTAACTTTGCTTTCCTTTGGGCGTAGCTGCTGATTGATCTGTTGTGCATCCCTAGCGGCCAGCGCAGGCTGGGGAAAGAGGTGGAGTGGAACAGCTGAACTTGATACAAGTTACAGATATGTCCAGAAAAAGAATGTGCCTCTTTGCGCAGAGAAAAGATGTCGTTAGTTTTGACCATAATGTCGTAAAAACAATTTAACAGAGAGATTCAAACAGTGTCAGTTACCTGGAAGTACATACTGCCTTTTGTAAAGTAAAGCTGTTAGGGTTTTTACAGGGTCTGTGATCTTCTCGATGAAAGTAAAACGAGAAAGATGTTTTAAACCCTGAGCCCTAACTCAGGACTTGTACACCTGTGAGGTCTGTGATTGAGCTGAGGGCTGACATGAGCCACAGTTACAGGACTGGACCTTATGTGCTCCAGTGCACAGATCTTGTTTGAGCTTTAAGTGGTGCATTAGTACACATAAATTAAGGTAATTAACAAGACTGTATTGAGTGGTCAGTACTTAAATGCTGGCATATGGGTCTGAAGCACTGTGTTGAAATCAATAACAAAAGGACAATTTTATGGCATGATGTTGCCTGGAATCTGAATAGTGCTGTGCAATTTGTCAGTCAGATAATACTCTCTGAGGTTGTGTGGGTTTGTTTTCATTTTCAAAGTGTTGGTGCCCCTAAGGGAACTTTTGGTCTCTAGCTGTTTCCTTTTCTTTCTTCTCTGGTCCCTGATCTTTACCAGTAGAGTATGGCCTTATGCAAGTGGAGTGTAAAACGTAGTGAACTTTTGAGGTACAGAGATGGACTTAATTTTGGTGAACCCTGAAACATAATGCTGACACCAACTGCACCTGTGCACATGAAGTTCATAGTGTTTTGGAGGGCTTCAGTCTGTTCTGCTTGTTTTGGATTTAAACTGGTGGATTTAGACTGATTTAGCAAAGTTAGACCTTTCTGCTTCCCCTAAAACTCTGAGATCTCAGGTTGTAACTTCACTGCTACTACAGACTGTAGTGCTGAAGCTGCAGTGGTAACTTTTACTTTGATTAGGGAAGAAATGGGCAAAACTTAAGGGTATAAGGCTTTGAAAGTTGACAGTGTCGATAAGATATTACTGCTAAAACAATGGAAGGTGTTTCCTTGTAGCATAAGGAAAATAGCAGATGAAGTTCTTGTATCTAGCAAAATCTGTGTCTGTTTTTCTAGATTTAGAGACTTTTCTTAGATACCATACCTGTTTTATCTCAAATCACTGCATGTCTGGTCCAAGCGGATTTGGCACATAATAGCATTAGGCAGATTTCTTATTGCAGAGATCTTGAGGTCCTGTATTTTGGAAAGGCCTGTGAGCAAGCATGCTGTTTGAATGCAGCTGATCTTACAAGGTGTGTGTCTGCCAGTGCAGTGTGTTGATTTCATCTCCTTTGTGGGCAAAAGGAGAAATAAAACTTGTTTGCATCTGAGCATAGGAGTCTGCTGTGTGTATGAAGCTGTGTTTTGGGTAGTAGCTCATGTTTATGAGCCATACCTAGCTGTGAATTGTGTGGCCTTCACTAGGGGAATGCGAGGTCGAGAGTGCAATATGTCATATTTTAAACTGCTTTTTTCAAACCTCTTGAAGCTAAACTCTTGAAAGAATAGAGTTTCCCTTATGATCTTGAGATTTGTGAAAGAGGAATTGTAATTTCTGCTTCATTTCCCAGTTTTAGGGATAGCTTGATTTTATTTTTTTTTTCCTCTCCCCCTGCCCCAAATACTTCTCCCCACCCAGCTCAGTCTGGTTTTTTCAGGTGTCGTTTTTGGCAGCAGTGCCAGGCAATTAAGTTACTTTTACTGCAGTAGGGAAGGACAACTTCCCCAGTTCTAGTTTCTTGTAAAAAGTACTAAGTTCAGGCTTCCATTAAACTTTGTGAGGTTTCTACTTTCAAAATCACCTTTATCTCCTTTTTCTTGGCAGGACTGTAGAAGGGGTGACTTTTAAGAGCATTCAGAATCTTTGGCATATGCATAAACTGGGTTAAGGTGAGAATTGAAATACCTGTAATTAATTATTTTAAAAGCTGAGGGTAGATGTAAACGTGTTCCTGGAAGCTGGAGTCTTCTGTGCATCATTCACTTTCAGATAAAATGTGCACGGCCACATCATGTTGAAGCAACAGTGTTATCCACATATTCATGTTCTGGGAAATCTGAATTGTCAGTTGATCTGAGCGAAGGGGAATCAGCTTTTTAACTATGATGAAATGTGAAGTAGTGTGCTGACTAAATCTGACTTGCTTTGGTTAGCTATTAATAAATCAGAAATTAATACTGAGGCCATATCAGGATGTTACAGACCTCTCTGGCAAGCAGGAAGAGGCTGAACAAAGGATTGTTTTCCTTTTGCCCTCCAACTGGACTCTTATTCTAGCAGAGCCTCTCTTGAAATTCTGGTTGTCTTTCCGGATGTGCGGTGTTCAGCTTTTCCTTTGCAAGTGATTTGAGGGATTCTTCCATAGAAGTACACATGCTTGGAAAGTGGAAAACTTTTACTACTGTGTCAGCTGCTGTGTGGATTGCAGGATATTTGGGTCTCCAGTACTTTGAGTATTGTCTAGCAGCACCCACAAAGCAGATTCTAAAGACTTGAAAGTGACTGAGCATCTTTAAAATGCAAAAAAAGACAGAAATTAAGTGGATGTATCAATGTATGCATAGTTTTTGTATGCAGTTAATTTCAATAATTAGCTTGCTTAAAACTAAAAAAAATTGAAAAGCAACTGTGCTAGGCATGAACAATGGTATGTTTGTCTCAGTGTTTTATTCATACTGGTGACCAAAAGCAGATGTCTAGGGAAGAGTTATATGCTTGCCCTCTTCATATGATACTTCTCTGAGTACTCTTCCTGCAGTTCAGAGCTCAGCAACTGTTCAAGCAAAACCCAGTTTCTACATGTTATTAGAAACTCATCCTGTGGTAAAGAGTTCATGAAATAATTGGACTTACATTAAAAGTAACTTGCTTCCTCTTGTGCTTTTCACCCTCTTCACTGGAATATCCTGTGTTCTGCTTAACAATTCTCTTCTTCAAACTGGGTTGAATTAGACAAATTAGTTCACTCCTTTGCCTTTCCACTGTATTCCTTTGATCTAAAGATGTGTTACCTCTTTCTTTGAGAAAGATCTTAACTGTCATTGTTTACCAGATTATGAAGATGTTTACTGTTTTATATGCCACTCACTAGTTGAAAAAATCTGTCATGCCAGTCCTGCATATGATGATGTTGTTGGCATGTAGTTGATAAAATACCTTACTTGCCCACATAACCAAATGATTTGGTTGCTTTGTGTGTATGTGAGAGGTAGGTTTTTCCCCTCTGGGGAATGCTATTGACTTTTTTTGAATGGCTGGACTGTTTCAGTCTGTATGATAACGTGTCACATCTGAGATTTGTGTGGGATATGCTGTGACTTCGCTTTCAGCCTGGATGTATTCTGTGTATTATTGTGTGGTCTGTGAGTTGGGGTGCCTGTATTGCTCCATTGTGTTTGAAGGAGGTTGACAGTGATGCTTTCATGTCTCTGTGTGCCATCCTCCATGCATAGTACTCGCATACCAAGGCTGACTTCCTATGATTTTTCCACCTTTAACATGCCTGGATGGGCAGAACTCCTGTGAGTGTTTGAAATTCCAGCTTTTTCCTGGAGACAGCTTGGTAGTAGACTTGCTTCTTCCCTTCTGAAACAAGGTTTAGCCCTCCAAACGAATATATACGTATTTGCTGCTGACACCTTGATTCATATGTTTTTAGGCTGGTAAATCATTAGTAATAGCACCTCTTTCAGAGATGACTAGGTGGATGGACTTGGTAGAAATAAGTTGAGTCCTAGTCAGTTTCTTCACATAGCCACAGTCATGAGCTTGTCCAGTTCCACACCCATTTAATGAGAAATTTGACTTCTTTTTGATCGTGAAGTTGGCCCCTCGAGTTCTTGTGCAACACATTGTTTTATCTTTACAGTTGTTCTAGTGTTTAACCCAAGGAGATAGAGACTACTAATACTAATAGCTGAACTGTGGTTTAATGCCCACTTCTATACTAAGGAAGAGGTGGAGATTTCCAGGAGTAGCTTTTCGAAGGTATGGAGATGGGGTCACAGGGTGAAGTGCTCTTGGTGGTATCAGGCTCAAGCTTGGAGAAACCTGATTTAAGGTGACTTGTTAGAGCATCAGTGATACACCTTGTGTTCTTTCTGATTGTGTCTACAGAAATGGCAAAGAGCTGTTTGGGTTTCTGTAAGCATGCTTTTGATGTCACTGGTAATAACTGTTGGAAGTCAAAACTTTTTGTGAAGAGTAGCATACATAACTATTCTTTTGAAAAATTCTGGAGTATACAGCTGTATTCCTGAAGGCAAAGGGATCTCACTTGGCTTGGAAAAGAGTCAGTGATCAGAACATAAGAGAACTGATCAAATTCATTTGTCAACTAGCAAGCTGTTAGTCATAAAAATGCAAGGTGCTTCAACATGTATGAGGTCAACAACTGAGGAGGCAGAGCTGATATAACTAGCTACAGAGTGTTCCTTGAGGGAGAGTCAGGAAATGACAAGAAGTAGTGTATAACTTATTACACTCTTCCACTCTATGCAGAGACACCTGAATTGAGCACTCCATCTGTGGTGCAGTGTACAACAAATGAGCTTAAATTGCTCTGGAAAGCTTTGCTTGAGATACCGTTCTACTCTGACTCAATTTGTTGCAGTTATCTGGTACATCCTCGCCAGAGAAGAGATGTCTCACCCTACTCACACAGTTGTTTGTAAAGCTAAGTAACTTGTTAATTCTGCCTTAAAATTGTGCGACTTAAAGCAGGGTTAATAATTTTCAGCTGGATTCATATGGATAGACAGAAGAATGCAAACTGTGTAGTCAGTTAGGAATCATCCTGGCAGCCTTAAAGGCTCAGAGCCTGCGAAATGCATGCTTCTCCATGTGAGATAAGAAGTGATGAGTTACTGGCCCTGACTTTGGAATGCTTTCTTTTATGTTTTTTGTAGCATTTGTAATACATGAACTCTGTTAGTATCACAAGTGTATTATTTTGTAGGAAGTTTCAGCTTGCTTTTTCTGTGACTATTATTTTGTTCTCTTCAGTTGTCTTCCGATACTCTGTGCAGTGTGTCTCCTTCCCATTTAAAAATCCTCTGAAGGAGTTTACAAGAGGATATAACTGCAAAATCCGAGGTCTTCAGTAATACTGAACCAACTGCCCCTTTTCCTCAGCTTGAAGGCTTTTTAGTTTACTTAGCTAAATCACTCAGTTTAATTGTGTTCTGTCTCAAAAGGTTGTGTGTCTCTAAGAGTATGCTCCTGCACTTCAAGGGCTTTATTGTGACATTAAGTGACATTAATTGTGAAGCAGATGAAACAGTACAGCTGTATTTAAACTGATCAAACTAACAACTAGAGATATCATGCTCACTGGAAAAAACATTCTTCTGATTCTAGAAGGGAGTCTATGTGTTTACTTGCTTGAAATTTTTTACCAAACTTTCTGAAAATGAGTCTTGAAATTGGGCAAGGAATTATGTGTCCTTTGGGACTATTAAGTGTCTGCAAACTGTTACTGTGTGAAAGCATGTGGCTAACTGGAGGCAGGTTTAAGGTGGAAGCCCTAACGGAAGCATTGTAACAGAGGGTATCAGCCCGTGGTCCTGTTACTTTCTACTTGTTGCCCCTCTCAGTCATTCAGCCTGCTGAGCCTGTTACCTTTTGTTCCTCTGATTCAATGGCACAAGAAGACAGGACAAGCTTGTGGTCTCAGAATAGGTTGCGATGGAAGAGCAGGATGCATTGTCATGGCAGTAGTAGTAAGCCTTTGATGGTGTCTGTGTGTGCCATGTTGTCTGAGGGCATTTATAGGCTTTATTTAGCTTCATTTTCAAGCTGCCAGTTTGTTACATTTTTTTCCTCACTTTCAGCTTAAAGTGGCAGGTATAAATTGGAAAAAGGCAAGAATACAGCACTGGCAGAGAACTAGTTAAGTGGTGTTTTCTATGAATTGTTGTCCCCATTTCTTGATTTATATAAAACTGTCGTAGGTATGTCCAGCTCCTGGCTTTCACTATGCTTTAGCCTTCAGTAGTTTCTCTGAGGTGACTGGAGAAATGAAGAACCTGTCAGTCAGTCAGAATTTTTGCCTTTTCTTTCATTTGGCTAATGACTGTTTCACCCTTACATTTCCAATGTTCTCGTTACTGTCTTTTTATAGTGGGGTTACTGCTTCCTTTCTCTCCTGGACAGTGTTTCTTGAGGTACTGCAACTTGCTTGAAAATTCTGAATTGTGTAAAGATGCTAAAATGAGAGCAAAGCTTGTGCATTTTACCTGTATGAAACAGCCCAAGCTGAGATGGGACTCAGTCCATAAGTGTGCTGTAGAAGCTGACGGGTGAATGTCATCAAAACAAGCTTGCATGCTGGCCCTTTAAATTGGACTCTTCTCCATGGTTTCTCTGGTTTTGGTTGTTTTCTGGGGAACCTTCTATCTGATTGTCTTTTGGCATCTTTGATTACAGGTCTTTTCTTGGGAACGCCTCATTAGACTTTGCAAATTAAAGTTGCAATGGAAATATGCAAGAGTAGGGTTTTTAAAGTCATCTTAAATGACATCACACAAGTTTCTTCAGTTGAAACTGAATGGTATGTGCTTCATCTGTCAGGAATGGTTTTGCATGTATTTTGTTTTATTTTTTTACGAAAGATGACCCTGACACTGCAGGAGTTTTGGTAACTACAACTGCTTTGTCAGATTGGGTAATGTGATCATTTTAAAGACTTTCTGGCACTTTGTCAATTCAGCATCTTAGATTTGCTGACAGTGGTGGTGAAGCTGTTCCCATAGTTGTTTCTCAGAAGGATGGGTGGTGTGGTGGGATGAAATCACAGTGGCCTTTACAGTGCCTTCTGAAGACTGAACAGAAGAGATGATTCACCAAAACTGTAAAGTATTTACTTCTGGCATTTTCAAAGATACCCTTATCAATGACCACATGTCCAGCAATACCATGAAGTATGTGTGTAGTCCTGAAAATTACAACACTGAACAATTTGAAAAGGAATCTTGATTTTCAGGTATATTTGTGTGGTTTTTCCTTGAGAGACAAGAAGTACATGTAAACCAAATGCTCATGCGATTTCAACATTGTTTTTAATAGTTCAGTCTATAAAAACTAAAGGCTAGTAAAATCTGTTTATTTATTGTTTAGTTGAAAGCATCCTTTCCTACTTCTTGTCTTGCTCAGTTTTCCTTTGCCAGTCAAATGAACAGTAGAAATGTGGGAACTTCAAGGGCTTAGTTCTTGTTATGTCTGTCCCAGGCCAGTTAGCTTTGCTGGGCAACCAGATGCCTTTTGTTTGGTGTTGCACCCATGGAAGGTGTTGCCTTCTATTTAGAGACTTACATGTGGTTCCTTGACTGCTTTATAACAGAAACAAAATGTGAGTTTTCATGCTGGAAGCTGCAGTGATTTACAGTAGCAGTGACCTTGCTGGCAGTTCATTTAAGTAAAACATGTCTTGTAGTAGCAGTTTTGTCACGATAAATAAATATTACCGTTAATAATACTAGTTTTTATTTGCATACTTCCCTTTCTGTAGTGCAATTTCTAATGTACAGTGATCAGTATATAGTGTACCAGAAAGCTTTGACTCATCTGCAATGGTGGACTAAAATGGTACTGCTGAATGGGGTGCCAGTCTGGTTGCAGAACCCTCCCTGCAGCTTTTGTGGCTCAGCACCTTGTGGAGCAGGTGCTGAACTGCTGTTTGGCCCCACGTATTAAAGAAAACCCACTCTGGTCTCTGCTGATGTGTCATTTATAATGGTCCAGCATCTCCCCTGTGAGCAGCTGAGGGCTCTGTACTGTGGGAATGGGGGAGTGCTTACAGCAATAGAAAAGTAACCAGGCTGGACTTGTTAGGTAGAGCCCCTGAGCTGTTACCGCAGGGGGTTCACCGGGTGAACTGCTGCAGTCTCTACTAGATGTAAGCAGCTTCGTGTGTATCCACGGTGTCTTCTCCAGATGCTTCTTTCCTCTGCTTGTTTGTGTCTCATAGCAGAATATTTAAGGCAAAACCAAAGATCTTGTTAAACTGTCATCAGAATTCTCAAGCCGTGGTGAGCCTTGGTAAAAGGGGCTTTTTTAGTTTTGGCTCTGCATTAGTCAGCTTCTAGGAAACTTCTGTCCTTCAAATGTTGTTGAAGGACTTGGTGCCTCACTAAGGAGACTGCAAATTCCTGCAGAAAGGCTAGCCTGCAGCTTGGCTGAACGTTGGATGTCAAGTTGTAACAGCCTTAACTGGATAAGCTGATGGGTATGCAAAGCTGCTACATCTGGCTTAGAGGTCTTGCCGTATGGACCGTGGCGGAAAAGCATGTTAATTCCAAGTTACAAGTCTTGCATAGCTGTAACTAGTGCAGCACTCTGGCAAAAAGGGGCCTTAATTCATCGAAATGGAGGTCCTGTTCAGGGGCTGCAACTCTGGGGTAAAACATTTCAATTTGAGAAGCGAGTTGTTGCCTGCCACAAGAGTGCTGACTTTTGAGAACCGTTTCTGTCAGTGTCTCAGCAGCATTTTGCTGTGCTGTGTTACATAGTCATCTGGAGGAGAACTGACAGCTTCGTTGTTGCATCCCTTGAACTTTGTATATGTCTTCTAGAAGTGACGTAATGCCTTAGTTATGTTTTTGATCATGCTTTGTGGATTACTCTATAAGCTGCCAGTTAGGACCATTGTGCTGAAACTTCAGCAGCATTTAATTCGTACATGCGAGATTCTTCATCCCTAAGCTGGTTGAAGACACAGTAGCTCTTAAAGTAACAGTCTTTTAAAATCTCCAGCAATACTGCTTTTAGTGCTGAGGTTTATAAGAGTCCAGCCTTTGAGATGCAACCTAATATGAAAGTGAACACTTGTGTTTTAGTTCAAACTGTCCCTCTTTGACCTTGATTTTTTTTCCCCTGTGCTTTAAGGCAGTGGTCTCCAAAGCAGAGTGTGCAAAATATCTAAATTTGTTTTGTATTATTAATAAATATAATAGAAATTTAAACCCAGTGATTATTTTATTTTTATCTCAGCGTTTTAAAGTTTCTATTTTTCTGCATGTTTATAATCTACATAATAGTGCAGTGGTGCATGTATATGACTTATACATTTTTTACTCACAGAGCATGCAATCATAAGTTTAGAGACTGCTGTACTATGGCATTTGGGGCAATAGGAAGCAGATGTGGGCAGTGGAATCTTTCCAGGTTCATCTTAGACAAAAAGCTAGAGGTGTTATGGCCTGGCATGGTCATGCCAAAACTGTGAAGTATGTCAGTTTAATAATGCTGGCTTTGTGGTGATGTCTTCCCTGGTCATAACGAGGCTGTGTCTAGGCTGAGACCTTCCTGAGGCATTATTTCCCAGCTGAGGCCTTGGGTCTACTTCTCTGTCAGCTGGAAGTTGTCAGACTCCGTAAAAGAGCAAGAATGTTCAGATAAGGTTGTTCTGCTTGAGCACTGGAACTGCCCTTCAGGGTTTATTAATAATTAGGTTTGCTTCTAGATGAAGACCTATATGAAGAGACAGCATGTAAGATGCTTGCTTTAGGTACATACAGATTATATATTTTTTAAAAAATTCATAAGAAGCTTTTCTTGCAAAATAATGGCAAGGCTGTTGTAGAACTTCTTAATGAGATGGAGTAGCAGCCAGACAGGCAACACAGTTCAGCTCTGTCATGAGTGCAAGTGAATTGTGCAGCTGTTGTTGGAACAGGTGAACACAGTCTCACTTTATGGTGAAATGAACCAAGAAGTATAAGAGAGACACGAATAATATAATTTGATATCTGTACACCGGCCAAAGAGTGAACAGTTTTAAATACTAACTCCTGTTGTTTTTACAGGTTTTGGAAGGAAGGATGTTGTAGAGCACTTGCTACAGACAGGAGCCAATGTTCACGCTCGTGACGATGGAGGGCTGATACCCCTTCACAATGCCTGCTCCTTTGGTCATGCAGAAGTGGTCAGCCTGTTACTGTGTCAAGGGGCAGACCCAAACGCCAGAGACAACTGGAACTACACTCCTTTGCATGAAGCTGCTATCAAGGGGAAGATAGATGTGTGCATTGGTAAGTGTCTGTCGCTTGTTATGTTGCAACTTTACCAGTTACGCTTTGTGCAGTTGTAATTGTTTATGTGCTCAACTTGAGATGAAAGATATTGCTTGTTCTTAAAAGCTAAGTTCTTTTAAACTAGCAGTTGGGTATAGTGATAGTAATGTAAGACTAACTTTTTCAATTCTGGCTCTTTTCACATCTTCTAACTTGAATAAAATCATTTACTCAGCATTGTGGGTTTTTTATCACACATGTAGAGGAAAGCTGGACTTTTAGGAACTTCAGTTAAGATTATGAACTGTATGTTCTATATGTTATCCGGGTAACAAGACACAATTCTTAGAATTTCAGATGTCTTTTTGCTGAAAGTTTTATTACATGCTTGCAGAGAAAGCTGCAAAACTTGTAGAAAAAACTCTTCCTTTAGCTTTATTGGAATACTTAAATCATTACTTAAAAATAAACACCAAAAACTGAGACAAAGAAAGTTGGAGGAAACACAGATATAATTTTTCAGCCTATTTCTTTTTTTTACAAGGGATGTGATGAACTCCATTTTATTGCTGTGTAAGGTAAAGCATATGGAGAATATTCTATAGAAATTAACTGAGTATAGTTGATTATGTAGCAGTACTGTGGGAAGAGATCCACTGATATTGTGGGTTCCAGTAACAGTCTACTGTGATAATGTTGAATGGGAAAGTAAGCTTAATTCCAGTCAGTAACTGGAGTTTTGTATGGGACTGAAAGAAAGTAATTACTTTGGTCTGTTCAGTGCTGAAATCTACCTGGTTGTGGGAACTGCTGTCTGAAAATACAAACTAAATGGCAGAAAGTTTGACGGTAAGAGGCTGAATAGAAAAGTGACCTTAAAGGAGAACTGGATTGGTTTGCTTTGGAAAAGATTTGTCTTTTTCAGTTTTTAAAATGTTATATTAGAGCAGTAGAGGGTGCAGCAGCACACATACATGTTGAACATGTGATAGGATGAAAGATCGTTGCAACAGAACATTTTAGGATTTGGTGGCAGGACGCAGCATTTTCTGGGTTGTTTGTCTAAAGACTGTGACACTCTCTGGAGGAGTTTGGCCGGATTATGTGGTACATCAGTTTTGATGTACAACACTGGCAGTAATTTGAGATCATTTAGATCTAATTTCTATAATCAAAGAACTGATGGTACCTTTAAAGTTCACTCTCATTCACAAGAAGTTGTGTGTTTGGTGAAAGGAAGGACAGGATTGTATTGCACAGAACTTCATTCTGTATTCTGTGCTTGGATTAGATCTGTGACTCTAAATGTTGATGCTAGATTTAGGGGATGATGCACATATATGTAAATGTTCAGCATGTGGTACTTGCTGATCAAATCCCAAAGCTCTTCAGCTGTTTGCTGCAGTTATAGGGTTCCTTGAAAGCACTAGATGCAGTTCTTCAATCTGCCTGCAAGTAGCTCTGTAAGATTTTTTGGGTGTTTTAAAAAAAATTATTTTAAACAAGCAAGCATGATGCTGTTATCAGTTTAGCTGCAGTGATCCATGTATGTCGTACTTCAGTCAGATATTTTATTTGTCAAGGTGAGAGTTATTACTGAAGGCAGGGTCACCAGTCACCAGCTTTAATATGTACCATAGTGTGATGCTACTTTGGGATTTAGCTGATTTCATAAAACTGATAGAATATGAGTATAGACAAAGAAGTCTGTACACTCATGTTTGCAGTGAGCTGTTTGCAGTTTCTATCTAGTGAGCAATCATGTTTTGCTGTCTTTGGCAAAGTTTCTGTTTCTTTCAGTTACATAAAAAACTTTTATATTAAGGTCTTTAGCTCTAATCTCAAAATCTTTTGAAGGAACACGTTATACACAGGGATAATGGAACAATGATTGGTTAGGGCATGAATTCTGTCCAGGAATACTTGGATAGCTTTTTGTAATACATTGTACAGTCCTGTTATTTAGACCTTAAGTGTAGACTGTTGCAGCTGGTATGCCTGTCCTTAGAGTGTTCCTTTTTAAACAAGGAAGGCATGCTTTTTAAAAAGCATTGATTGAAGAACAGTGTCTGGAAATCCTGGCATAACCTAGAATTTATTGCTGAACTTGGATATCTGAAAAGCGAGAGACTGTGTAAAAATTAGTCATCTAGCCTCATTTTTGGGTACATATTCTTGGCATCTTCTTCCAAATGATACAGTGGGTGAGAATTTTCCACTTTCTTTCCTCCTTTGCTTCTTCTATGCCACCCCAGCCTGCATATTTGCTTTATCATATCTAGCACAGAACACTTTTTTAGCCACTTTACAGGTCAAAAAGGGGAAAAAGTGATAATTGAACTGAGTTGCTGCATATTCATGAATAACGATTTTTCAGAGAAAAACTCAAGGCATTGAAGCAGGGTGAGAAAACCAACAAAATACAGGTAGTAATTACAGCTGTAGAACACTTGTGTCTTGCACTAGCCTTGGAATGGAGATCGTGTATTTGTGCTAAAGGTATTGTGAGTGCTCAGCTGTACAGCAGAGTTCAGAGCAGTAGGTACAAACCCTGCCACGGGGAAGCTTATGTAGAAATAAGGGCTATCTATACATGAACTGATGAAAACTCATCAGACAGCGTGCAAACTTCCACCCAGGGAACTGTAAGACAGCAAATGACTGATACGAGTTCTTTTTGTTCTGTTTTACTTGTTGCATATTACAGTCATAGGACAGTGTAGGGAGAGAATGCAGATGTGCTGAGTTTGAGAGAAACACAGGCTGTGGCTCTTCCAGGTGGCAGTTGTTGTTCTGGGTCTGGAAGTGTAGATCTTGGTAAGCAGCTGGTTTGCTGGCCATCTCTGACAGTATATTCAGTCAGTGCAGATTTGTTTAGTTGCTAAGTAATTAAATCCATTTGAAAGCATTGTTTGCTTTCTGTAATCAGTTTTTGGACTAAATTCATCGAAGCATTGAAATCAATTGTTAGTGTCCTCCAGTATTTATGACTTCTAGGGATTGCTTTAAGTGTCAGGAAGATGCATTTTCAGTGCCTGTGAACTGCTTCTAGAGCTAATGAAAGTGGTTTTGTTTCTCAGTGTTGTATTTGCTCATGGAATAATGAATGAGTGGTGAACTCTGCAAAGTGTGTTTGGAGGAACACTATGGTGTGGGGATAGTGGCTCTTCTGCTGCATGTTGGGCTGGGGAGAAACAATTACCTATTCTTGGTCTGACTGCAGTACAGACTTTCGGATGAAGCTCCGTGTAGCTTACTTATTTCCAAAAATGACAGGTAGCTCATGATACTCAGACTATGAATGCCCTGAATGTATCTTTTCTCATGGCAATCAGCAATTTAGATACTTGGTAGAGGCTGCACCTGGGCTGTGTTGTATAGCAATTTGTATACAAAGTTCTTGAAAGCTCTGATTCACTTGTTAAATGCTGCTAGACTTTTGGCTTTGAAGGGGCTCTGTGGCAAGAGAACTTTAGAGTTTAATAGTCTTGCTGAAAGAAAACAGCCCTCTTTTTGAAAACGTTGTTCTTGATTTCTTGATGACTTCTATTGCAAGTGATTCAGGACTTCTGTGAGAATTAGTGTGGTCATTTCTGTTCAAAGTCTGCACATCCTTTGTGATTTTATAGCTTTCTGTCTTTTTTCTTCCCTCAAATGTCTCTTTTTCAAGTGGAAAAATAGTCTTCTGATATATTATCCTGTTGAATATTCTTGTACTTCTGCCCCCCTGCCACCCCTTCCCCCTCCTTTTTTTTACGGGTGAGTGGTAGGTATGGGGGCTACAGACACCAAAACTGGGTGAAGCAGATTTATAGAGTAGCTTAATACTCTTTCTTGTTTGGTTTTCTGGTTGCTGAGCAGTGCATGGGAGTAGCTTCAAGGTATTTCCTGGGTGCTAACAGCTCCTTTAAAACTGTACAACACAGGTTTGTTTTGTTTAAAAAAACACTAATGCTAAAAATAACCTTACAGAAGCTGTGCTTATGCAATTTGTCAGGGTTTGCTTTGTCCTCCAGTGTGTTTGTTTCTGCAGAGGCTGTAGTTGTTTTTGCAGAGTTTTTTTTTTCCCCAGGTGGAACTCTGTTAACTGTTGGGATATCTGTGGGACTGCTAGGCTAAATATTAGGTGTCATACACCTGCTTAGGTGTCAGGGGTGTCCTTCAAAATATGCAAACCATGAGTATCTTACATGGTGATGCCTTGATTTATGGATCTGGACATACAAGATACTGTAGTAATTTTAGGGAAATAAAAAGTTCTATCTGCTGAAAATCTCCATCACTGTACAGAACTGTAAAAGCTTTAAAAAATCACTTTTAGTTCATGCAGTGCTAAGGATTCATCAGGAATTACTAAATACGACTTTAGACCAGTGTTTTTACTGCCTTCCTCAGGGCTAGTTATAAAATTTACTGCAAAGATCCTGTGGCGTGATGAATTTGTTGTCCCAGTGCTATGAAGGAACCTCTAATGGTATTGTCAAAGTGCATTTGTCTCTTTTTGACCAGAGAACTTCTGTGTAGCTTTTTTTTCCTTTACCTTTTTGTACTTGAAACAGCAAGCAAGCAGACTAAAACTTTTCTAAGCTAACAGGTTTTCCAACATATAGGTCCTATCCTTAATATGGGGATCACTATTATTTAAATGCCTCTTTTTAAACATGTCAAAACATTCCCCACCCTGCTGTGCTTTTTCACAGCTGGGGAATGAGAAGAATTCATTAGTTACTACCTTCTGTTGTTATGCATCTTTAGGCTGAAAGATATGGAGGGAGTACCATGTGACCCCTTTTTGCAGAGCAGATAAACCTTCTGTTAGGATTTAAAAAAAGAAAAAGATCTATGAAAGGTAGTTTATGGGTAGAACTAGTACACAGTAAACCTTAAAGGAATTTTAGAAATGGTAATGTGCCCAATCATTGAACTGCATGTCTGGTCACCTTGCAAAGAAGGCGTGTACAGCAAATAGTGAAATTATTGCAGTTTATGATATTTTTGTCTCTTGAAATTTTAGAATGCTCAGTGTTTTGCCTTCCAGGCAGAGGAACTGTGTTTCCCTAAAAGTCAAAGCACTGGCTGAGTTTACTATCTGAAAAATAAGAATAGTAAAAAAAAATAAATCGCAGGAAAAACTGTCAAAGGGCAGAATTGTGTAGGAGCTAGTTCTTTTTGGAAGTGAGGGTGGGGTGATGGGGAGAAGCTTTAGTACCTTAACTGAAAAATAATTACACTGGCTATAGATTTAGCTGCTGGATCAACAGAAGCCTGTAAGAAGACTGGTAGCCTCTTAATAAGAATTAGAGGGGATATTGGTAATTGAGGTCCATTGGGATCTGGCTATGCATGTTATTTGTTGGAGAGATGTACTGAATTCCTAGAGTCTCTTGGACAACTGGTGTCCTAGAAGGAAGCTTACATTCAAAGAGACATCCCAGGTATCTGATATTCAAAGGCTTGTCAAATCATTGGAAAATACTCTCAAGTAAGTATTTTCAGATACTTTGTATAAAATGTTTTAACTATTGATGCTGTTTAAATCAGAAGATTTTTAATATTGTTAGTATTTCTGCTTTGACTTTTGAACTACAGAGTTCAGCCCTGGCTATTCTTAATAACATTTTATTACTCAGATACTCGCTGATCAAAGCCAAATCTGTTGTTGTGGAAGCAGGCTCATCAGACTCTTTGGGTTATGAACTCTTTTGGTTTGTTTCTGCTCTGGGAGTGATGTCATTTGTGTGGAACCCTGCTTCTTTGAGTAGCAAATAGTTTTAAATCCTGTGCATGTACAGTGGCTCCAACACGTAATATTCTTCTCTTCTCATACTGTTTCTTCATGGAGCCTTTCTCAAAGGAATCTTGCATGATAGAAAATATAGGATGAAAATTTGGTGGTTTAGGTTGAGTGCAAGAGTACTTTTGCTTTCTCAATGAAGTTCTTGTTCGTGGTTTTAAATAGTTTCATGTTCTCTAACCACTTGGATAAGCCATGTTAGCTTCTAAATGTTAATATTAATCACAGAAATGAGAGCTTCTAAGGCTGAATCTTACATTTCTTACATCCTACTGAACTAGAGTACAGTTCTGTGGTTTGGACTTCCCGTATTGAAAGAGACCTGAGAATAAGGCTGCCTTCTCTGCGAGCTAGTGGGGGTGGAGGAACCCACGGCTGAAATCATACATTGGTAATTGCGAGGCATTGTAATACTGTTGTCATAGTAACAATGGACTGGAGTATGAGACAACAGGGCTTTTGTCAAAAGTGACTACAGAAAATGGTTTGGAACACTCTACCATGGCATACACAACTGCAGTGCTCCCTGGTGGACCTTGGCAGAAGGGCATGCAGGAAATAATTTCTGTACGTGAAGGATGCCTCCTCAGTATGGACATCTGTGTGCAGACAGGTCTATTGGTGTAGTGCAGTCTGCAGGAGATACTGTGTGCTGGTGTTTTGCATCTGTTTACTGTGGTAGGTGCTTTTTGAAGGAATCTCTCTGCTCAGTGTCAGTCACTTACGCGTGCCCCACAAAGAAAGGTCTTGAAGTGCAAGGAACCTTGAAATGAATGGATTATTGAAGTAAGGTGGAAGTGCCCTACCACAACACTTTTGTAGGAGAACCAGGCATTGAGCTGGATTAATCCTCAGTTTAAATCCTCTTCAGAAACAAAATTAGCAGTAAACTTTATAGCCCAGCATGATGCCTTGTACAAATGAGGTGAAAAGAAGCCTTATTTCAGCTGAGAAAGTCTTGTCTGTGGGGTTATGCCAATAAAATGTCTTATCTTTGTATCTGGAGCTAATGGTGCTGAAGGCTTGTAAAGCCTGTCATGTTACTGTGTTGCTTACAGTCCTTAAGGCTATTGTTTATATTATGGTATTTGTATTGCTAAAATTTGACTGAAATTCAGCTTCGTGGAAATAGGTTGAGAAGGATTGCCTTGTCTGGGATTTCATACATTGTATAATTTGAAAGCTGGCTGTCTTTCAAGATTTGAATTGTATTGACAGTTAAAATGTTACAGCTGGTCTGTAGGTTTTAGACTTTTTCCTGGTCCTGTTTCTTTTTCAAAATTCAGGTATCAAGAAAACTACTTTTTCTGTGTTTGCTTGCTTGGCACAGGAGAATCTGGAGGACAAGATAAGAGTAATTTATCTTACGATGCTTCTTTATAAGTGTTTGTTAAATCAGAATCTAATTTTTTGCAGTGAATGAGGTGGTACGAGAATATGCAAAACACTATTGGAAAATTTGCTATAGGGTGTTTATGAGAAGTTAAGGTCTTCAAACTTACTGATGTTAACTATTAGCAAATTGAGAGGGAGGGGAAGAGGAAGTTGTATATTATTCAGAACAGAGTAACAGAACAGATAGTCCTCTTGCAGACACTGAAACTGCTTTCAGATGTCCAATACCAATTTAGAGCAGCTTTCCAAATATCTTACAGAAATACTTAATCTTATGTGACTATGCTTCTGATTACTGTAGCAATATCTGCTTTTTGCTTCTCAGCGGAACCATGTGGTCTTAATGCAGTTCATATGTGGTTTAAAACCATTTTCTAGAGATATGTATAGATGTTAAGGCATAAATGAGTGAGGCAAATTCTAGCAGAATTCTCGGATGTGTTCTTAGACTAATGGAAAATATTGATTAAAGTATTACTACAGCATATAAGGGTTTTGTTTGTAAAACTGTGCAGGCAATTCAGTCTTTGTCATATAGCAAACAGAGGAAGGTGTCTTCTTTTTAATGATGTGGTCTTTCTGTGACTTAAAGCAAGTGTGCATAATGAACTATGGTGCTTGAAGCTTACTGAGAATACTGAGCGCTCGCCTCTTGTTCCAGCTGGTCTTCAGCCTTTCGTGCAGCTAGGACTCCTGATTAATAAACAGACTTCTGCACTTCAGTGATCTGTTGTTTTACCATGTTCATACAAAGGCACCTTGCTGCTTAGATGAAGCTCTTTCTTTCTAGGAAAGGCTCAAGTGTCTGATTTGAATTGTGCTATTGATGCTGCTGTCTGTAGTCCTCATGTTTTGCTGATGTCTTGCCCAAGCAAGGAGTACTGAGCACTTCCTTGATTAGGCACAGTGCTCTTGACCTCGCTATGTGTTGGGTACGGAACTTACATGACGAGGGAGCCAAGAGGAACTGACTCCAACAATGGGTTTTTATTTTCTTGTTTGGGGTAATACAAGGATGGCTCAGAACACAGGTGGCCCAGGGAAAGAACCCACTCAGACTGATGTAATGTGTGCCATTCCTAGCATGAGACCTACAACACTGACGATATCTCACCTGACAGACTGAGGTTTCTGCATTGAAGAATATTTGCTTGTCAAGGACATAGTGCTAAATACGCTGACCTGCACTGCTCTGTATCAATAGGGCATGGTGGTGAGCAGTTCTAGGACTGAAGAAATAAATGGATATAGCTCTGAGCTTTAAAAATCGACAGCAATGTGACTTTCAGATAATAATGTGATCTAAGATAGTTGCTGGGGAAGTTTACAAGACTCATATATGTAGTACTGCTAGCTAGTCAGTTGTTACTAGAGTTCTATGTCTGCTTGAACTTAGTGTATTCTGAGCTTCCTCATTTCACTTCATGAACAGAATTTTTGAGCATGATCCTGTCTTCTGGCTAACCTGTGGCTTTAGCCACAATTTCGTGGACTGATCAGCTTAGTATTCATGAGATTTCATCTGTTACTTATATTTCTTAAATATTTGGTAGCTATGTTGTAGGCTAATGATGAGCTTACAAAATTTGCACAAGGTTCAAGTTTCATGCAGAATATGCAAGTTATTTGGCATGTTGGGGCTTTTTTAATCTAAAGAGTTTCAGCTCTTCACTGCATCAAAGTGTCACTCTGTGTGTTCCATAGGGTGTGTGACTAAGACAGGATATGTGAGTTGGGTACTGTTGAAAGCTGGTACGCACTGAAATTCACCTCTTGAAAAGGCTGTGCTTGTGACATGTCACAGTTGTTTTGGGTATTGGTGCTTGGTTTTTTCCCTGTTTTGTGCTCACCTCACTGAGTGGTGGGTTGAGAGCTGCTGCTAGGGTTTGAGTCTTTTCAGTCTGTATTTCTTCAGGTGCTAAAAAGAGAAACCACTTTTGATTAAGCATATGCCTTTTCTGGTTTGGAAAAATGGTAGATCCAGGACAGATTCTAAGCAACTTTTAAGACTTCTCTGTTTATGTTGCTTCCCAGTTGTTAGATTTTGGTGCACTGGCAAATAATGCATTCTGATAACCACATAGCTAGTTCCACTTGCAATCTATAACTACACATTCACCAGGACTCTTTTTGCCCCAGACTTCACCTGAAAGAAATGGTTATTATGTGCAGGAGATGGGAATTCATCTTTGGTTTCTCTTAACTCTCTTCAATTCCTTTTCCTCTTAGGATCCTATATGTTGACCTAATTTGCCTCAGTGACTGCTTTTGCTTTTCAAAGATTCTGAAAGCAGGGCTCTTAATCTGTCAAATGGGATTTCAGGATTATAGCTGACATTTATTTGAATAAAACTTGAAGTAGAAAGGTGAATTTGTTTAGAGAAAAGTGAAATTGGGACCAAGCGTTGAAGACTTGTCCTTAAAGCAGCTTTCACCTTGGGATATAAATGAAAACATAAATTGCTCAGACAGTAGAGCAGCAATTAAGATTTTGAGCTTTTCAATAAATAATGTATTAAACCAAAATCTTAGAAACTTTAGTAGCAGAATTGTTGTGTGCAAAGAAGGAGTTGTGATTTAGTTGTCGCGTAGTGAGTCCTCAGCCCATACCATCTACAAATGGGCTAAATGTTTTTTGTTAGGGGTTTTTTAAGCTCTTTTGATTAAAGGATCTTCTCTTACATTTTGCATGCTAACAACATATGTGTTCCAGATGACTACTTGAACACATTTAGATGTGATTCTTAAGCCCCTGTGTGAAATGGCCACAAACTGAAACATGGGAGGTTTCTTCTGAACACCAGGAAACATGTTTTATCATCTGGGTGACTAATCACGGGTTGTGCAGGGAGGGTGTGGGGTCTCATTCATTGGAGATATTGAAAGCGTGGACAGAGTCCTGGACAAGTGGCTGTAGGTGGCCCAACTGCATCAGGTTGGTTGTTCCAGATGATCCTTGTTAGCTCAAAGACAGTTTTTTGTTCGGTTGTTTTGTTTTTTTGGTGACTGAAGCTTCTGGAGTTCTTAATTTTGCAGGTTTACTGTGGAACTCTCAAAGCTTCCTTTATATGAGACAGCGTTTTGTGCAGATAGGGTTCTTAAAGGAAGTGTTCTGGAATGAGCACTTGCTGTCTTACATGATGCAAAAAAACCCCTACAAGCAAAAGAACTGCAGTTACACTTTTTGAGGTTTTGAGGTTGCTCTCTAGAAGGCTGCATTCTGTATAACCTGCATATACTTTTGCTCTCACTGTTAGCTGAAATGGAAAATTTTAACTTGAGAAGTATTACATCCAAAAAAGGAAACAGGAATATTTACTTTGTTAAGTTCAGGCAAGATCAAGGCTGTTCATGTAGACTGAGCAATCTACTAACTCTGGCTCTTTCTCTGAAGGCAGAATGATATTATCAGCCTGCTGTGCTGCTTGTGGGCTCTGGAACTTTCTGCATGTTCTTTCTTTCTATGCATATTTACTCACAGGTAGGCAGAACTGGTGTACCAGGGAGCAGTTTTATAGGGCTTCCTATGTATGGAAAACTAGTTGTAGTTAAACTCGCAGAATGGGTGTAGTTGGAAGGGACCACTGGAGGGGACCCAGTCCAACCTCCTGCTCAAGGAGGGTTCCCTGGAGCATGTTATTCAGGATTGTGTAACTCAGGATGCACCTACTTATGGGGAAAGAGTTGAAGACCATCATTGTGGGAAGAGGGAGCCTTTTAAAGGGGTATCTTTTCCCCTTGCTGGAGGAGCTCTTACTGTTGCAATGATGTTGGTGGTTTTGTTTGTCTGATTCAGATCCTTTCGCTCTATTGTCCTTGGGTCAGATAAATCTGATCTCTGGAACATCTAGGGCCAACTTAATTCTAGAATGCATTGAAGTCTTTTGTAGTACACTGTGAAAAGTAAGAGTATGGTATGTATATAAAGACCAGGAGTCAGGCTGTCTTGCTACAAGGTTGAAACTTCATTGAGCAAAGTCTGAAAGTAAACAATGAAAAGACTGAGACAAGAGTCTTTCTGAAAAATTAGACTTTGCATGAAAATAGAATAAAGTCCTTTTAAAGTGATGCTTTGCAATATTCTTTTTGTCTAGTTCCTTCTGCCTTCAAAACAAACAAGCAAAAAGCTGGAACTGAAAGATCTTGTCCAGGATGCTTCTCTGTTTTCCTATTGCTACCTTGAAGCCTGTTTCTATGAATTGGTCACCTAAGCTGAAGGAATTTGACCTCTAAGCATTGTCTCCATTTCATGTTTACTGGGCCTATGCTGAATTTGGTATTGCATCCTGTTACTGTAGAAGCTGGTGCAGTTTCTGCAGCATGTGAGAATCTGTCTTTCAAAGATCAGTAAAGGGAAATGTTTGATATGGCTATCCTTGACCCTGATGGACCAAATGGTCGTATCAGCCATAAAGCAAGAAATGCCTCTGCTAGGAGAGCCATATTCCAAGCTGTCTGTGTCTCCTTGCATATATTGATGCCCCCAGGAGTTGCTGCTCTTGTTTATCTAATGACAGGTTACAGAAACATGCAAGCAGGTCCTATGTTTTAATCTAGATTGTGCCACATTTGGTCAAAGTACCCTTTTTTTTTCACTAGAGGTAGCTTTCTCGTACTTGGAAATGACCATTTAAGACCATATATTTGTATAAATTGTAAAACTGTGTCTCTCCAGGTACTGGCCTGCACAATTACAGTCATAGAATGGTTTGGGTTGGAAGGGACCTGTAAAGATCATGTAGACCCACCACCCCTGCCACAGGCAGGGATAGTGTTCCCTAGATTGGGTTGCTGAAAGCCCTAGGCAGCCTGACCTTGAACACTTCCAATAATGGGTATCCACGACTTCTTTGGACAATGTGTTCCAGCCTATTTGAAGTGGAGGTATATGACATTTGTAGCTTTTCCTTTGTCAACTGATACAGTCACTCCATCACAGAAGGCTACCAAATTAGTCAGGCATTAGTTGCTCTAAGCAGCTCCCTGTCTTCCATGTGTTTTCCAGGAGGATCTGTTCCATGACTTTACAGGGTGTGGACATGAGGCTGCTTGGTTGGTAGTTCCCAGGGTCCTCCTTTTTACCCTTTTAAAAAATGGATGTGACATTTTCCTTTTTCCAGTTACTGGGGTCTTGCCTGACTGCCATGACTTCTTGGATATGACTGAGCATGGCTTGGCCGTCTCAGCATCAGCCAGTTTGCTCAGGACTCTGGGTTATATCTCTCTGGGCCCCATGTCTTTAAAGGGCTGCCTGGTCTGTTCAGCTCCTTTGTCTCTGAGGGCAGTTCTCCAATGGGTCCCATCCATGAATTCATTAAACAACTCAAAGTGCTCTCTTGAAATTTGGAGTCCTTACTCTATTCTTCACCTGGTCCGTATCCCTCAGTATAGTGAATTCCACCAGGGCATGACCCCTGAGCTCAGTCTGCCACCAGTCTTGACATCCCTAATTAGTTCATCTGTGTTGGTAGGCCACGATCTAATCATGCTTCCCCTCTAGTTGCACTGTCTGTCACCTGGATTAAGAAATTATCCTCAGCACACTCCCAGAGTCTCCTAGACTGCTTACAGCTTGCTGTGCCATTTCCCAGCAGATGTCAGAGTGATTGAAGTGCCTCAGCAGGATCAGAGCCTGCAAGTGTGGCACCTCCTGTAGCTGAAGCAAGAACACTTTATCAGCAAGCTCCCCTTGGTCAGGTGGCCCGTAGTAAACACCAACCATGAGGTTTCCTTTCTTGGCTTCGCCCCTAATTTTTACCCACAAGCTCTCAACTTGTTCATTGCTGTTTTTTGAAGACATCTCTCTAAAGTAAATCAATTTTTTTTTTAAATTTTTTTAACATGGAGATTGACCACCTGTTTTTCCTTCCTTGCCCATGGTTTCTGAACAGTTTTTAGCTGTCAATTGCAGTGTTCCAGTTGTGTTATCCTTCCCATGATATTTCAGTTATAGTGATTAGGTCCCAGCTTTTTGCAGCTGCAAAGTGACTTCCGCTCCTTGTGTTTGATACCCATGCTGTGTTCATTGGTAAAGAGGCATTTCAGTGCATCAGGGACCTTGTCACCTTCTTAGAGGACCATGCATTAATTCCTTTGAGACATTTCACGGATGTTTACCACTTGGTTCCTAATATATCAGAAGTCCCTGGCACTTCATGGTTGCTCAAAACTCCATCACTTTTCCTCTGCTACTTGTCTGCTGCTTTCTCCTGCTGTCAGAACTCTTATTTCTGTCTAAGCTGTTGGAGAACACCATTCCAATTCCCTCAAAATGTTTTCATTTCAGCATAGTGAAACCTAGCCTTCTGCTTTATACTGCTGCTGTTGGTGTATTTATCTCTTGCTCTGTCTGGCCCCAACAAAGAACAAAACCAACCTGCTGGTTAATTGGGAACAAACCCTTTTCTAGGTTAATGGGAAACTGGGATACCCTGAACAAGGGAAGTAGAGAAGGGAAAATGGTGGGAAATGATCACAGATGGCACGGACTCACCAGGACTTTGGCTAGTAATGCTAGATATACCCTTTAACTAGAAACACAAAATGATCCTTTTCAACTCCTGTTACTGGCATGTGGGCCTGTACTGTCCTTTCTTGTGCCACTCAGAGTGTGTTGTGTCATTGCATGGGGAAGTGCATAGAGGAAGTGGATTGGGCCAGCAGTCACTTTCCTAATTTACATTGTTGCCAGACCAAACATTTGCAGCCACCCAGAGCACAGGGCTGGGGATGGTGATTCTGCCAGTGTGGTCTGGGTGAAACAGGTTGCCTAGAGAGGCTGTGGAGTCTCCTTCTCTAGAGATACTCAAAAGCCGTCTGGACAAATCTGGAGTCATGTGCTCCAGGGAACACTACTAGAACAACTAGGGAGGTTGGACCTGATGACCCACTGTAGTCCCTTCCAACCTGACTCATTCTGTGATTCTGTGAAACTATAGCCTGTTAAAGTGCTGGTTTGCAGGGGGCAGCTTTACAGTTCCTTACAGTCCTTTTTTTTTTTTTTTAATCCTTTGGTATTGTAAAGGTGGGATAAAGGCTGCCTGCTCTCCTGCTTTTTGCTTGAAGAGTTGTCTGTTCTCATCCTGTTAGAGATGCCCCTTATTCCCCTGGAGCTAGGTGGCTGAAGCACTTTTCTGTATGGCCCTTTTGTCCCAGGGGTGTTGAGGCTAGCTGGGTTTATTTTCTCAGCTTAGTGAGAGTCTTAGCCTTTGCCTCAGAAAAAGCAGCTCTCAGCCTGGGAAAGTCCACTCCAGTTTGTTTGTCACCTGAGCAGTAAAACCCTATAAAGCAGTCCAGTAATGCAGGTCTTTGAAGTCTTAAGAAGTTAACTGTCTGCAGACACCTTTGTTGCTGGAGATCCAGTTTTCTGCAGCTTTTCCTTGACCAACCTGCACACATGAGAACTTCTATTGTATTTGTCCCAAAATTCCCTTTGGGATTTAATTGCACCCTGCCTTTATTTTTCCTTTTTGCTTCTTCATGCTCCTTGATGTTTGTCTCTTTCTTACCAAATGCATTCCTATCCTGTCTCTGATCTGCCACCTGGTTGTTCTGTCTTCTTAATAATGAACCACCTGCAGTGCTCCCAGATGTGTCTGGTTATTGCCTCTTCCTTATCCTGATTCTGAACTCCATCTTTTGGTGTGCTTAGCCTCTCTACTCCACAATCCTCTCTTCATTCAGCTTTGATGACTTTCACTATAGAGGGACAGTCAAGAGCATAGGACCTGCTTCTCTCTTTTTTCCCAACTCTTTTTGGCTGAGCTGGCAGTGGTGTTTGAGGCCATGCATGTCATCAGGTCTGGTAGTGATGCTTAAACATCTAGAGCTCTTGGCAGCCTCTGTAGTGATACTGCCTCTCATGTTTCCACCTTGTAATTCTGATGGCTGATGAATATAGCCTTTTTCTTAATCACAAGGCCCAAGACTAGGTTTGCTCGCATAGGTAGAAGTTAATCAGTGATACAGTTGTGGTGCATGTTGTTAACTGCATATCATCTATTCAATTTTACGAAGCTAAGAGTAAGGTGCTACAAGTTTTGTTATATGTGGTCATTTAGCAAAAAGGCTTATGTATCTGGTAACTTGCCAGAATGGGATTATTAGCTCTGAATTACAGAAGTATAATATCTAGGCAGGAAACTTGTAACATGAGAAAAGCTTTGAAACCTCTGTGGTTTGATTTACATGTATAGGTAGTTAGTTTAGCACTGGCTGAAAAAAAAATTAATACTTTGGATTCCAGTATGTTGTCTAGATGTTTTCAGAATGTGGAGGTAAATGAGCACATTATGGTTCTTGTCAAGTATAACTTGGAAACATGTCCTACATGGGACTTGTACTGGGAGGTGTGTTTGTGTTCCTGGAACATGAGGTTAGTGAGAGACTGACCTTCCCTAAAGGTGTCCTTTAGAGAAATGGAATGTAGTGCCTATGTTGTAAGTCAAAAGGAGGCCTATTTCGTAGGCTGTTTCTCTGTACCTTGATTCTTTGGGAGTAAGCAGATAAAGCTACAGTAATATTGTTTGAAAAGGATCTTCTCCAGAAGCTGAAGTTGGAAAGGGGGAAGAAAGAATATACACTAAAGCTGGGGTAGCTGGAAGGGACCACAAGAGCAAGGCAGTGGGACACAGTGGTGAAAGAACTGTTGGGGAGAGAGGAGGCAATGGTAGAGCTGTGAGGAGCTCTGGAAATGTAATTAAAAGCACTAGCGAGGTGAGGTTGTGTTGGTTAACTTCACGGTTCAAAATACCTTTGCCAGGAGGCTGTGGGCCAATTTTAGGATTCATCCTGCTGTAGTGAGTTGGCAGTAACCTGAAATGATCAGTGGTTGTGTTATATACTCTGTGCAATACAGTAACTTTGCCTTTTTTTTTTTTTTAAACGTGGGAAGAACATGGCCTTTCTTGTCTCAAGTACTCAGCTGGTATAATAGCAGTGTAATTAAATAAGGCACTTTAGATGGTATGTGAAGATCAGAAACTGAAGTATTTTAGCAGTTGCAGTGAGGGTAAAAATACAACTCTGAACCAGTCCATGTTTGTACTATAGTTAAACTTACAAGACTTTAATGTCCATATACAATTTGAAGATTCAGTAGAAAGAAGAACTTCTTTATACTGTGTGTACAGTATGGTCTGTAGAACAGCCAGGGATAGCCGGTAATGGTATTGGTAGATCATTAAGGGTGCTGCCTGCAGTACAGAAAAACACTACACACCAATGCCCCCATTGTCCAGAGGAAATAAATCAGCATATCCAAATATGGCAATTAACAAACCTTCAGGAGTTAATTTGTGTGCACACCATCCTTACACTTGCCTGTTATCAGCAGTTTCTTGACATAAACTATTGCCATGTTCCCTTTTCAGGCCAATCAGAAACCATCCTCTAAAACCAGTGTACAGCGTTTGAAATCCAAAATAGCTGCAGTTAGTTAGAATGGCTTGTTCTGCTGTGTTTCTTTATAGAGGGATTTTTTTTTCCCCACAGAGGAGATCTATCTTGACATTTTTACACATCCCTGGTGTATTGAAAAGCAAATTTAGAGAGACACACTGTGTCTAGATCTCAAATAGCCAGTGGTTAGAAGAGAGTTTGTGTTGAGCTGAAGTGTTAAAGGTTTTGAACATGCAGGAGAACATTCAATTCAAATTCAAACCTGTGGTTTGTCAGGTATAGAAGTACAGCTGTGTTACACCAATAGGTTAAACATCAAATGCTGGATTTCTCTCGTTAATTCTTGTTGATGACAACATTGCTCACTGGAGTATCCTTATGTGAGATTTTGTACTTAAAAAGTACAGAGAGGTTAGAATCAAATAGTCAGTAGAGGAAATGCAAGAATAAGTTTGCTTTTGTGACCCAAGTTTGCTTCCTTTATTCATATGCATTCTAATGCCGTCTTTGCTTATGTGATTGGTTTCTTCTCTCAAGATGCCATGGTCTTCATTTCATGGGGTAGATACGTTTCCAGGACTGAATAAGGGCATTATCTGTAGGACCATACCCTTGTCCTGTTGGAGAGGCTGGAAGGGTTATGTCAAGTGGGATGAGTGATTGAAGAGACTAGAAGGATAAGTCTCATAGTTACAGCAATTGAGATCTGATAGGTTCGTTTTCAGAACTTGATTTGACCACTTTAAGTGTGTGTTCCACAGGCTGTCAGTAATTCAAGGTGTTTGCAGGCAAACAGCTTAAGCCTTGTTAGTAAATTTTTATTGTGTTTATCTAGGTTTTTAAAAAACTAAAAACCAGACACAGAAATTGTGTATTGCAAGCCCAAACCCTTCATGGTTCATTAGCATGACTGAACAGGTTAGATAGACTGCGTGATCCTTTATCATTTTAGCCAGGAGGTGGAGCTGAAAGCAGTAGTGTGGTGGTGTCATCTGTGTGTGCCAACAGAAGTAGCAGGGAAGCACTCTTGGTTGGTTTGTACAGGACTGAAGAATCAAGAGACTTGAAAACATATACCTCTGTTTTAACACTGGACTCAGGCAGTTGCAGATTCGTTTGAGATTTCTACACCTGTTACCTTTCATTTTTCAAAGCCACTTTTCTTGCCATAACCTGCCTCAACTTGTCTTTACGTGCTAGTCCAAACCTACAAACTCTGGTCAGATCCCAGTCATTCCTCTTTCCTGGTCTTTCTTCATGGCCTCTTTATCTGAGCTATTATCTTTTCCCCTGCCACATCTTCTTTTTTTTTTTTTTTTTTTTTTTTTTTTCCCCCC
>VXBX01000457.1:1319797-1429221 GCA_013400415.1 Scytalopus superciliaris
AGTTTTCTCCCCCAGCTCTTTGTCCTAGGCTTTTCAGTATGTGAATCCTTTGTTGCTTTCCCATCCAGTGCTGTGCTGTGTTTCACCATTCTGTACTACCTGCTATCTCTTGACAGACTGGTACCCCCTTTTAGGGTCCTACTCTTACCCTGATGCGTCTTGGGACAAATGGCTTCCCTTTCCCCAGGTATAAAAATTGACTAGCAGGGCCCAAAGGAATAGACAGGACATACCGAGTCTGTCTTTCCATACTTAGTTCCTGTACTTCCTACTGTGTTAAAAAAACTCTGCAAAAGGGCCTGTTTGCCTCTTCCGACTGGAGTGTGCTCAGCCTCAACCCTGCCCGTGAGTAAGATCTCTAAAGGGGGTGGTAGCGTGTATGGCACAGATGGTATTTTCAGAAATGTAGGTGCCAGAGCCTAAGAAGATTCTGTGAGCACGTGCTGGCTTTTTTTTTTTTTTTTCCTTTCCATTTTGATGTTTTTGTCTTGATGTAGGGGAAAACCCCCCACCACCAAACAAAAAAACACCTAGGAGTTGAGTCTTCTTTGAAAAATGTCAGACAATTACACCTTCTCAGCAAAGCAGAAAATAAGTCAAGCACCAGACTTCTCCAAAACTTCAGCTTAGGAGCAAGCATGAAGCATTGCATCCTGTAAACTAAAATATATGAAATTGGGCAACGTTGAAAGACTTTACAGTCAGAAATGTATAAGAAGAGGTTTGAGTAAAAATAATACTATCAGTTAAAATTTTAATTTAGAAAAAAGTTTATTTCTGAAAGGTGTTTTGCTGGTTAAAGTGAGATATACATATATCTATAATATAGTACCAGAAATTACTTTTGTTCTGAATTGGGTTATATTTTTTCCCTGGAGAATCCTGTCTATGAAGGGGTTTTGCACCTTAGTTACAAAAAGTGTTTGCAAGTATTTCTTGTATTGACTTCTTCAGTCCAGCTGTATCTCAACAGATGTGGTTACATGAGCAACCATAAATGTCTGCTGGTTTTTATTACTTGTCACATTGACCTTGAGACTCTGTATACTGACCTGTTATTCACACTTGCGCAAAATTAGTGTGTAATTGTTGCTCTGAATTTGTAATACGCTTTTTTTTCATGACATTTGGGCCCTTTTTATCAGCCTTCTAATGTTGCTGTGGGCTTTGTTTCCCAGTTCTGTAGGAAATGCCTGGATATTGAGAGGTGGTGATCTGAATTTCATTGTGTTGTTTCTGATCAAAAGAGTTTACAGGTGAAATATTGGGGGTTTTAAACAAAATTTTCTAGTTGATGATAGTTTACTCTATCAGTGCCTTCCTAGCCATATGGTTGCATTCTAAGTATTTTTATGTACTTGGACTTTCATGGGTTTATAGGCTTGGTAGGGAAAAGAAACAGTAGCGAGAACAATAGCCTCTGAACATCCAGTCTGCAGGGGGCCAGGCTACACATCTTACCCTATTTGTTACACTTCTTGAAGCTGAGCTGGTATGCCATGGTTAAGATTTGCTATGCAAGTGATGAGCCACTGGAAGGCTGGAGTATTAGTGATTTACAGAGGCGGAGTGACTTGGGATATTCAGCAGGAAAAGGAACAGGAGTGGTAACAAGCAGCAGTTAGTGGTAGTAAAGGCAGAAGCAGGTTCCACAGCAGACTTCCCAGTGTGAGTCAGTGACTGCACAGCATACCAGCTAGCTGTCAGGAGGAACCCAAAACCGAGTACTGCAAGAGATTCAGGGTTCATGTTTATCATGCAAAGTCATGTGGTCTTACTATATCTTAACTTGCCAACTTAGCCTTAGTCCAGAGAGGATCCTTTGCTGCAGTGCCTAACAAAACAAAACCAAAAAAAAAAAGAAAAAAAAAAAAGGGAAAAAAAAAAGAGACGAAAAAACCCAGAAGGAGAAATAAAGACAATTGTGCAATGTGTGTTTATGCCTACATCATGCCGAGGAGACACTTAACAGTAAATAACCTGTGTATACCTGAGGTAAGATACTGTTTCTGCTTTCCCTGCACAGTGCTGCTGCAGCACGGAGCTGATCCAAACATTCGGAACACCGATGGGAAATCTGCGCTGGATCTGGCAGACCCTTCAGCAAAAGCTGTGCTCACGGGTAAGATGCATACATCTCTCAGCAGCGTTAGCTGTAGTTCGTTTTCTGTGTCCTAAGTTCAGCTTCGTGAGAGCCTTCTGCCTTTTCAGTTTTTCTGTTGTGTAAGAGTGTTTTAAAACTGTCTTTTACCAGATTCATGTTGATGTAACTGTCATTAATCTGCTGTGCTGCTGTACCTTTGCTTATTCTACTTATTCTAATGCTGTAATTTGCTGTTATAACATTGTTCATTATTTACTGTGTTTCTGTGTTTTTTTCTTTTTAATTGATACCTAATAGACAGATTGAATAGGAGCCCCTAACCCCTTAAAAAACCACAAAAAACCAGGTCAATTGTTTTAAGACCTTCACTGTCGAGCAAGCAAGGACGTTTGTGTAACTATCAAAGTACCTGCGATCTGAAAGACAACCTGCTACTGATTGCAGAGATCAATAGTTACATTATATTGTGCTGCAGATTCACATGCTACCCTTTCCTTCCTCTTCTTCATTAGTCATTTTGGGCAGAACTCTTTCTCATCCACCAGTTTTTTTCCTTTTTAGGGGCCATTAGCTGCAAAACAATGTTTCATGAATATATCCTAGAGACAACTTTGTTTTTACAGAGCTTTGTTTTTTTATAAATTAACTGTTGTAGCATACCAGTAAGCATGAAGAGTATGATACAGTAGCCTGTCAAATTGGTTTCAAGAAATACATGGTCCTCTGTGGTGATTTTGACATCTAGGAAATAATGTTTAGAACAAAGTAATATTGGATTTTAAAATATATACAATTAGATTTGTAGAAAGGGATTTAGCAACTGATGTTCATTTGAAGAAATAGCTGTTTTTCCTTTGCCTTTATTTCCCCTATTCTCTCTCTCTTTTTATTGACAGCTTAATTTATAGGTTATGTGCTGTTCAACACCCGTATTCTTTCTTCAGATTATGTTCAGAGCACACCAGCTCCCTTCACTTTGTCAGGAACATTTCCTCATCTTCTTTTTTCAGTGTGCTGACTGCTATACATAATTATCTACAGCGCTGCAGTGATTTGAGTGCCTTTGGAACAGTGTACTTTAAATACATATGATTTACTTTAATTACTCAGTGTCAAATTTAAACATGTTCCTACTGTGTTAACACTAATGTTAGCTGTGCTAAGCAGATTAATCTGACTTCTGGCTGTTAATGGGTACAGTTGAACAGATGCCGGAGATAGAGAGGGCCCCAGGGAGTCAAGGTACCTCGAAGGTGTTAAAGGATATATGACATTTAATTATGGGCAGCTGGACATACCTACAGTTTGGGGGTTCCAGGCTCCAAGCTGCTCTTTAGACTGTGCAACGTCAGAGGATAGTAGACGATTGGGAAGGTCTGTGGTGGTGACTTCATGTCTGCTCCACTGAGTTCTCTGGGCACTAGATCACCCTGTGCTTTAGGCAGTGGGGAGGGCAACGTGCAGCAAACAAGTGGAGATGGATTAGAAGCAGCCCTCGAGAACATCCTGTCGAGTGCAGCAAGAGCCCTGTGCCCCTGGCATCACCCCAAATGCCTTGCACAGGAGCATCCATTGACTGCAGGCTTCTGCAGCCAGTGGATGTTACCAGGTTGTGAATAGAGATACACATTCACAGAGTCACTTCTGGTGCTATGTATGCGTTCAGTTGTTTGTAAAAACACATCATTTTTGTATGTGCTTATTCTTCCTAGCTAGCAAATCAGCATTTGGTTTTATCAGCTTTGTCCTCAAGGTGGCTCCTGGCTATGCTGGACTCTCTGTGCTGTGCACCTGAGTTCCAAGCTGTGCAAACAGGGTTTGACTCGGGCTATAGCTGCTGTATTGTGCACGGTAACTGAAAGCTGGATGCCATTTAAATGAAAACTAATCATTAAGAGCTGTATTTTTCTGGGCACTGCCCTGTTTTCTCATGTCTCTGTTAGGCTGCAGTTTCTCATGCATTTTCCATATGTTGCTACCCTTCAGGTCTTGCTTCATTCCTCTGGAAAAAGGGGTCTTAAGGGATTTCTTAGGATCTATCTGGCTGGGGATAATCTTTAGCTCCAGCAATACTTTGCAATTAGGTGCATCAGAACTTAAAGGTATTACTGGATTAATGATGAGTAGGATATATTAACTTAATTTTCAGTATTTAATATTGAATAGTGGGATTTTAGAAATGCTCATATCTAGAGCTTTTAGAAGTGGAGTGATCCTGAAAACAGTCTGTAATTTATTACTGTATTTGCATCTTTAAGCAGCATGCATGTCAAGGCTGTTTTTGTTATTTTTGGTTCCTTTTTCTATCTGTCTGTCATAGAATGTCCTGGGTTGCAAGGGGTGGTAAAGATCATCTAATCCAACCCCCATGCTATGGACAGGGTCACCTTTCACTAAACTGGGTTGCTCAGACCCCCATCCAATCTGGCCTTGAACACTTCTAGGGATGGGGCATCCACAGCTTCCTTGGGCAGCCTATTCTCATGCCTCACCACCCTCACAATAAAGAATTTCTTCCTAACATCTAATCTAAACCTACCATCTTTCAGTTTGAATCCGTTCCCCCTTGTCCTATCACTACATGCTCTTGTAAATAGTCCCTCTCCATCTTTCTTGTGCCCTCCTGGCACTGGAAGGCCACAGTTAGGTACACCCCAAAGCCACCTCTATCTCCAGGCTAATAGTCCCAATTCTCTTAGCCTTTCCTCTTAGGAAGTATAATAGACCATATAACCATAACAGACTTTTCCTACTTTTTGCTCCTGTATTGGTTGTTGAAGAATAAGGTTTCCCTTAGGACTTTTAAACTAAATATTTGCATATGTTCATGCATCTGTGTTAATTGCTTTGTGGATGAACTGTGATTATGGTCTCTCTTTGACCTCCAAAGCAGCAAAAGTGAACAGAAAACTTGTTGGTAATTCATTAAATCTTTTCAATTTTACAAAAAATTTTTACAAAAAATTGTGTATGTGTTTGAAAAGGGACATTTCTGCTGCATAAAAACATTTCTGCTGTTCTGGCAGCAAATGCTGGATGCATAATGACTTGTTCTTTTCTGTCTTCCAGTCCAGAATAATGTATACTATCCTTTTCACCTGAATTACAGAAAGGGTATATAATGCAGTAGTTTCTGGGATGACTTCCAACCATTTTCCTGCAACATGCTCTTAAAAATATGTGTTTTGCAAAGAATACATAATACAAATGAAGGGCTAATATTTTGATGGAAATAGACTTTGAAAATGTCTTAGTAGATTTAAGTGAATTTTACAGAAATTAAACACCCAGTACCAGCTTCTTAAAGAAAAAAGTTATATAATTGAGGAATCTGCTTTTTACTACTTAGAAAGCAGCCTATTTGTCCCCTTCTGCAGGATAAGCAGCATTTGTGTGAGCCAAGCTGTTCGTGATTGAGAGGGTGAATGTTTTTGTTCCTCTTCCTTAACGTCCCTTACTGTTTCTGAGTCAGGTTGTCAGAAAAAGGATTGAAATCCTCTCTTTCTTTAGGCGGAAGTGGCAGTACAGACTCCAAAAACATACCACGTCTAAGAACCAGATCTGTTAAACACATCAGGTTAATATCCTACTGAATTTTATTTTAGCTTAATTGCCTTTGGGGTGTGTGGTTTCTGAGGTGGGGACTTGTCTTTGTTGCTGCACATAGCACTGTGGGACTCCCATCCAGAGCAGGGTCTTTGGGAGCTTTTGCACTCTATGTTGTATTAGTCTTCATTATTCTCTTACTCTGATTATTGCCTCTTTGAACATTAACATCCTTTTCTATCTCTCTTGTACAGTATGTGAAGAGCCAACAACATTGTGAATGATTTATGTGAATGATTTTTTTTGTGGTGGTTTTTTTTTCAGTGTTGTTTTTTTGATGCTTCTTCCCCATATTATGTGCTATTCAGAAATGCTTTCTCTATGTGAATGGTCATTCTTTGTAATCGAGCAGTTCCCAAAACTGTTAGCAGAGCTGAAGACGTTTTTGTTGGATAATGTATTTTTGACTGCTCCATGCCACAGTTTTGCAAGGTCTGTTTTTGTTGGTCTCAAGGATGACTCCCTTGAAACAGATCAAAATTTAAAAGGTCTGGAGACTGCTGCATCTCCAGATTAAAGGAAGATTTCTTGTGTACAAAATAATGTCTTGTTTGTTAATAGAATCAATTTTCAAAGTTAAACAAGACTCTGATCTTCCTACTTACTATGGAAATAATGTCTTTCACAAACCAAGTGCTTCAGGTCCTATTGACTTTTTCTCACTTGTTTTTTTAGGATGTGAAGGACAGCTTGATGAGTGAAAATACAGATGGGCTTAGGTTACCAGAGGTGTTAATGAGGATTCATGTTTTCATCTATTTGTCATGTCAACTTTTTGATTTAAGGGGGGATCATAGTTCATTTATTGAAATATATTTGCACAATTTTTTTTAAGTGAACTGCCATTTATGCATAATTTGCCTGCAAGGAAGGGAAAAATCTGGTATTTCAGTACAGTAAGTTTACTGAACTTTAGAGAATGGAAAATGAATTCCAGGTGCAACTCATTCATTTTAAAATTAGCAGGAAGAGAAGAATGATTTATTTTAATTTGAGTTAATTTTGTTTTTCCTGTGGCACTTCTGCAGCTTGACTGTCTCAAATCCTAAACTGCTTCCTTTCGGGTTGGTGTTTTTTCCTTTCAAGTACTTGTAGGATACTGAAGGCCTTCTGGATAGACAACAGCACTTCATTTTGGGAGGTGCCAACCCCTCCCCCTTTTGATTAATTGATCTGATTCTTACATATGCTGAAATCTGATCATTTGCACAAGGTTTAGCTTCCACCTTTAGAAACAGTATAATAAACACCAGTACAAAAGGAGAAGCATTTTCATGGTAAGGGAGGGCAGGTGCAGCTAGAATGGTTTGGGCCACCCATTTGTGTGGGTCGTTCTTCTTTCTGAGATGCACTGGCATCTGCTGCCTTAGAGAAAACAGCAAGAAATCCACCAGCTGAGGAATATCCTTGCCCTGCAGAAAACGTTTGCCTTATTTCATATAAGCTCTTGGTATACATCCTGAAGCAAGAGGCCTGAAGGGCCTTCTCCAGCACTTGTTCGTGCTTTTAATGTATGTTTTTGTGATTGTTACTTGTTTAGCATTCAGGTAGGTTTGCTCTTCCTTTTCAGCAAGACCCAGCAGGAGAAGATAGATCATCCGGTCTAGTTCACTGGTATGAGTGTCATGTGATGCTTTTACATTTGGAGTCCCTAGTGGTACTCCACATCTGCTTTCTGGAGAATTATGAGAAGTAGCAGCATTGTTTTAGGAAAGTTCTTCTACTCTTTGGAAAGCTGTGGGCAAAAGGTACTTGTGGCACAGACCTAGAACAAAGTCTACCATTTCAGTGGTCCTCATCTAGCTTTATATATAGATTTATAAATCTTATCTTGAATATTATGATGGCGACTATCTAGTTATGTTTATAAATACATAGTTTTAAAAATCTCTGTGGTCTAGTTCCCACTTTCTGCTTTGAAGGAAGTGCACAGGTTGCTTAGTAAGCCTGGAGTGAAACACTTTCCTTCTCATTTCTGGCATAGTCACATTTCAGTTCTATTTCATGTTTCGTTTTTTTCACATTGAGAGGGAAGAGGAAGAAACAGTCCTCTCTTGGCTCTAGAAGCTGTGGCATGCTTGGTGTGCACTTCTGCTGTGGTTCCTCTTCAAGAAGAGCAGTCCTTGTTCTTTAGACTGTCAACACACAAAGTTTCACCGCAGTCAAAATGAAGTTGCACTTTGTGATACTGCTGGAATCACTTATTGTCGTTCCACTTTGCAGCACTGCGTTGTTATTTCAAGATGGCATATCTTGATTTCAGAACTGTACTCTGGTACAGCATCCCATTGACTTCTGTAGCAATGATTTAATAGCTTTCATGGCATTTTGTTATTCCAGGTTTTATTCAGGCTAAGTTTATTTTTTATTACCTCTTTGATTGCAGAAGAGCTAAATGTTTTATGGGAGCCTCTAAAGCAATTCTGAATTCTTAAGTTTGTTGCTTATATTCCAGTATAATTCTAGATGATTTATATTATGCATGCAGTGTTTATTGTTTTAATTTGTCACTACTCTTCTACCCGTTTTATTGCCCATTCCCTCAGTTTCTTTTAGGTCTTTCTAGCTTCTTCTGTTTCCTCTGGTAATTAAATAATACAAATATTTCCTTCAATGTGGTAGGTTATTTAACACAAGTTGCAGTGTGTTTTATCATAAAGAAAACAAGTTACTCTTGCTTTTAAGTGGCTGAAGTATTTTAGTTCTGATTCCATGACTGCATAATTTCTTTAAACTCTGGGGGACTTGTGCATGGGTTTATGTGAGCTGGTGTGTATGTTGTGCTGCCTAATTTCCATCTCTGTGCCTTAATGTGCTTGGATTTCTTCCTTAGCTTTAGATGCTTATTGTGTAAGGCTTAGTTTTAGGATAATGGAGCTTCTCCTCTCTTTCTTCCTTCTCCGTATTTTAGAGTTATCTTTTATCTAAACTTGGTTGTGTGTCTTGAAGTGGCTTCTTTGGAATGTGGCTGTCAGCCTAGATCAAGCAACTTTTCATTCCTCTTTGTAACCTCGATTTAGGCAAGGAGTTAAAAGTCTCTAGTCTGTTGTCTAGGTGGTCAAGTAAGAAGGACTGTGGAATTTAGGATGGGTGTTTTTATGAGAAGCATGGTTTTCATTTATACCATCCCTTTTGCCAGGTTTTTCACTGTTTGGTCTTTTCTTTTTACTATTATAACAATTTAGTAATATTTAATAAGAACTCTTCAAATGGAATCAAACTCTTAAGTTGTCAGAGGAACAAATTATCTTTTCAAAGTTTACACAAAACACCTTAATGAAGTCTTCTGGTTTTCTGATTCTCAGCTCTGCTATTATATAGAGTTGCAAATGCTTTGAAAGCTTCCAGAAACCTGATGTGCACAAATTTATTTACTACACGCTGAAATTTAACAACATCAAACTGAAAAAAGGCTTTTCTTCCTAAGATTTGTTGTTATTCAAATGGACAGAATAACAAATAAGATCTCCATAGCTTGTAAGTAAAGAGCCCGAAGTATATTTTTCATGCTGCTCTAGGAAAAATAATTGCAGAAACATGTAAGAAGCACTTCTATTTCCACAGTGCATCAAAGCAGTCATCTTCTTTCTGTTGCTTTGCCTTGAGCACTGACCACTCTTATACTTTACTCAATGTTTTTCTTCTCTAAATGTTGATTAGGTAATTAAGTTTGTTTTTAGGTTTAGGATTTATTTGTTGGGTTTTTCTTTTTTTTTCTTTCTTTTTTTTTCTTCCATATTCTATGTTGTACATTTTTAGTTGTTCATAGCAATTTCTGCCAATTCTGAGACCAAATGGTGTTTTGATCTCTACTACATTTTTTCATTGTCTGTCTCTGGATTGTTGTACCAAAATGGCCAAAATCTATCCTCTATGCAATAATAAAGTAGGTGCAGCAGTAATAAGTGACTGGATGGAGAATATTATATGTATTTGGTTCTGTTTGTAAGTAGGATAGCCATGCTGCAGTTGTAACTTTTAATGTAATTTTTGTGTATTATCTTTGATTCTAATATGTAGCAGTCTTATAAGGAAGCATGCAACTCTTAAAAAAAAGTTTTAGCTAGCTGGATAGTTCCTTCATACAAAAGCTCCCATTGCTTTTATCTCTTGTAGTGTAGCTTCTAGAGCAGTCTTTCATACTTGTTTTCTTCTAAAAATGAAGCCATGTTTAAATATTGAAAGTGATGAGCCAGTCACAACTGAAATCTGTGCAATCTGTGAGTGCATGGACAAAACATTTAAGATGATTTCTGCCAGACTGAACAGATGAATCTGAAAGAGCGTTAATGTTCCATAAGCAAAATACACTGCCTAAGGAAGTGAGAGGGGCAGACAATCTTAATTTTACCTTTTTATGCATGTATTAGGACACAAATTCTGCTTATGGGACTGCTTATTGTTCCCCACTGCCTCATTCTACAGGATGGATGGCTGTGCTCTGGGGAGGAATCGGGACTGCACAGTGTGGCTGTGCTGGGCACTCTTGCTATACAGAGCTGCTGTACCAGTTCTGTTGTGGTGAGAGGGGGCTTCTTCTTGCCACCTGAGCAGTGCTCCTGCCTTGAGGAGTAATGGGCACAGAATGCAGTTGGTGTTTTCTGTGGCACGGGGCACCTGGTTGGGTCAGAAACTTTGTTTCCCCTTTAATTTTACTGCACACATGCTTGATGTGATTTAAGTTCAAGGGTAAGACTTTGCCAAGGAGTTAATACTCTTGAAATTTAAAGGGACCTGAGTAAAATTCTGTTAATGTAAATGATCAAATGTTTTTACAGCAATATTTAGAAAAGAGGAATAAAATTGCTTTTTGCTTCTGTTGTTTCCTTGTGAGGTATTAAATGTCGAAAGGAATTTTTGTACAAATTTTCTTTAAAAATGTCTTTACATGTTGCTTGTGTAACTTTTATTTCCTTCAGAACTGTTGTGGTAGTTCTCAAGTCCCTGTGGCCTCCTTAACCTAGGATTTAAGGTTGTGATTTCTCTCATGTAGTAGAAAATCAATTTTTAAAAATAAGTTCGAAAATTCTGTCTTAGATCAGACAATTTATATTTAAGGTTGTGACAGTCCTCTGTTGGTTTATTTGCAGCTCTTTGCAACTTCCATGCCCCAGGTTTTGTCTTACCCTTTTACTGGGCTTGAAGCACAGCATGTGTGTTTGTTTCAGATACCCCGTTTCACCCTAGGATATTCCATCATAAACTGCTCAGTGATGTGCACTGGAGTCCACTACTGTGTTTGTTCCTTCCAGCAGTTCCTGTGTGCTTTTCCATTTCTAAATAAAGCAGGTGTCCTGCAGATAAGATGTAGTTTGTTGTGCCATCCTTAGTCACATCCTGAATGCAGAGAGGGAGTCAGGGATCCTGCGCAAGCAGTATGACCACAGCAACTGCACATACATGCACATTAAGTTTAGTGTGCATGGGAAGTCAGCCAGATAGTGGGGGTGCAGGGGTTGTGTATTATCAATAGGCTCCTGTAGCATCACCTCTCTTAGACTTTCCCAAGCATTCTCCTTTACTCCTGGCCATTACTTGCCTAGGTGTCTCCTTGCTTTTCCCTGGATCTGTCTAATCCAAGCTGCAGTCTTCAGTAGCCTACAGTGTAGACACAGGGACTTAGATTTATTAGATTGGCCACACTAGGCATTTCTTCTAAATTTGAAATGTGACAGAACTCTTGGGTCATTCAAGTATCTCCTCTGAAATGCCTAGACATTAAGATTTCTTCTCAAAGAGGGTAAAAGAATCCTATATTTTGTTCAAATACGTAAAGCACTACATATGAGCTTTGTGGACAACACAAACACTCTTTGTCTTACAGAGGTGGTGCAGTTCTTTAAGTATAATTTCAAAAAACTAGATTGAGATAAGCAAGAAGAATTTCAGCCTGAAGGATTCAAAGTTGGCAGAATTACAATAGGATACTGTTTTTTAAATCAGTTGTTAAGTAACTTTTAGTTTCCTAGCATCTATCAGAATTGCTACTGGCACTGTCTACAGTTGGTATATTGGAAAGAGTCATATTTCTTGCATGCAGCTTATTTAGCTTTCATGTGGTGCTGAGCTTAGACCACCTACCTTGAGGTCTTTCAAAATTAATTTCATGGCATAGAGGACTTTTATAATTGTAGAAATATGTCATGGAAATGGAATCGACCTGACTGACTTGATGAGGGGATCAGATTCAGCAGGCTCAGATCCAGTTCACATTTTATGTGGCCATGGGTTAGTTCTTTGCTGTGCTGTACAAAACTTTTCAGAGGTGAATAATGAGATACAAGAAGCTTGTAGTTAGTATCATGGAACTTAGACCATTTCTTCTGTTGTATTTTACACATGTTTTTAACTCTGGGGAAAGTTTGTGCTGTTTTATACTGGGGCTGTGGTGTGGGGAAGTGTCGTAATTCTCGTGTGTACACACGTATGCACATGTATGTTTATATTATCAACAAAAATGAAGCAGTGCTTGGGTTAGGTAATGGCAGTATTGGTTTTAGGCAGTTAAAGTCAAAAGTGTTCTTTTTCATTGGTGCATGAAGAGACTTCAAGAATGGACGCTTCTCTATGAATGGGTATTTTAATGTTACAAGTTTATGAATAAACTAGTTTTCTGTTAAATTAAGTAGCCATTTCAGTGGTGACTAATTCATTGAAGCTGTTATGAATAATGTAAGTACTGACTACTAAGTTTCAAAAGTCACGGGATTTAGAATCTCATGAGCTTTTTTTATGTTTCATCTTTCTTTTTTGTTGGGGGGAAAGAAAAAGTGGTTTCATAGACTATTTTTTGAAGAAATACTTAATTATTTAATTAATTGTTAAAATTATTTAATTGTCAAACAAAGATCATCCTTGGCTTACTGTTGCTTAAAACAGAATATGGCTTTAAAACCCAAACCAACCAACCTGTATTTATGTCCTCCTAGGAGGCTGGAGTAAGAAAGGAAAAAAAAAAATCTACTTCCATAGCGTTTGTCTCATTTATTAATTTATAACTGAAAGGCAAGCAGGTGCTGCAGTGAATAGTTCTGATGAAAGGGCTTGAATTTTATAGAATATGATGTATTTTATACTGTAGCACTAAAAATAAATCTGAAAAAAACTATTGAAGTAGCTGGGTGTTTGACTTGTGTGGTAGCACTGTGTGGATCTGTGACTGAAGAACATGCAAAGTTTAGTTTAAGATGAAGAAAATTGGACAGGGCTGTTTTTGAAAACTTTGAGTACTTTTGCTTGTTGAAAATGCCAGGCTCAACAGAAGATTTATTAGCTTCATTTCATGCTTTCTAACTGTTTGTTGTGATCATTAAATAACAATCAAGGCTCTTTCTGTGTGATGAGAGATCACTTGTTATACTTCAATTTTCACTGGGAAGAATAAGTATTAGCATTTAAATAGAATTGCTAATTTCTTCTTGCATATGTTCTTAGGGATCAATCCTGCCAGATGCTGAGCCATCCTACTTATGATCCAAGGAAGATGTGGGGTTAAATGGAGGTTTATTCAGATATTTAATTCATTAAGTATTTATTATTAATTTAATTTATTTATTATTAAATACTTAATTTATTAAATATTTAAAGCAGGGCCACAAGTCTCACCATACCTGGAGGGAACATGGAGACCATTCCAGTGGTCTCAGTGGGTGCTGTTCTGCTCTGGGGTGTGGTGGGTGACATGAGGGCAGTGACTGGTCTGCGTATTGTGAGTGGACAAAGCCTTGTTCCAGATTTTATAAAATGAAACAAGTTACTTGTTTAAAGTCCTTTTTTCTGCATGCAGTGCTTTTAGGAGAAATATAATTTGTGGCTATGAAAGAATAAAAGCAAGTCAATGTAGTATTTCCTATCACAGTAACAAACAGGCAGACCCATTATTTTTCTATTTTTATTGTCTTCATGGACAAAGAAACACAAGTGGCTTTTTTTCTGTTTAAAAATTAAAGTTAAATTTCTGAGCTGTAGAGAGCGTGTTTTTCATGTGGTGTTTGAGCTTCTGTAACTTTGAGCATTACCCTTGATGGCTCTTTATGAGAGTGTTGTGTTCAGGTATGAAAAGGCAGGACTTGCCCTTCAAACCATGTGAGTTGATGTGAGTCAGCTTCTTTTGTCTGTCTGTCCAACATACTTCTTGGCTACAAGGTATTTGTCTTGGTGCTCTCTGGAGAAATGAAGCCTCCCATGTCAAATATTTTTAGTCCTGGGATTAACATGGGATCTCAGTCCCCTTTAGTTTTCTCCCCCAGCCTCCTGCAGTCACTGCAGTGCAGTCTTTGACTTTGGCCACATGATTCTTCATGGTGGCATTGGCAGGAGCCTCTGATAATTGAGATGCATACCACAAACCTTGGAAGTCTTCCTATACTGATTTGCTATTGTCAGTGGGTATGATAAAGATTCTTTCTGGGCTTATAGGAGTTTTCTCTGAAATTAGGTTGTATTTGTCATTTGTACATGGCTGCTTATCTGACTGTTGCAAAGGTTCAAAGTTTAATTTATAATACAGGAAAAATTAACTTCATAACAAGATTTAAGCTAAACCTCTAATAATTTTGGAGGTGATTTTGAAAAGTATGACTTCATTGGGAGGTAGGAAGTCATCTCTATTTAAAAATGCGTCAGCTGTGGTCTTACTTTATTCTGGGAAAAAAGACTCAACTTTCCTTGTCTCACAAAGCTGTTTATTTCCAGTGTGCCTTAGAGATTTTTCAAAATTACGGGGTTGTTTTTGCGATTTTTTAAAACCCAATTTAGTTGCATTTAATCATATGTTTCATAACTTTCCCCTGTTGTGCAATGCAACTGTTCTTATGCTTAAAAGAACCATATGATTAAGTGCGTTACTTGGTTGGTACCATTGAACAGTTTCTAATTTTAACATAATAGTTAATCCATTGCAGTCTTGCACAAAGGCACAAAATTTTGAATTCATACAACATTATTAATGGAAGATTTTCACACATCTGGCAAGCTAGAAGTTAAGCAAAACTCTTTTGTTTTGAAAATGCATTGAAAAATCCTGCTCTGTGATGTTGCAACACTTACAGAGCTAGAATTAAAAAACAGTAGACCATAAAGTATGAATGTCTGTGTGCTATGCTATTAGCTCTCATAAATAGTTAGTGTGTATCAGAAACCTTTGTTTTCCACAATGCTTTTTTTATTCCTGTCCCACAGAGACAGCTACACTTTTGTTCAGTGTAGAATAATAGTTTTTAATGCTAATTTAGAGGCAGAGTAGCTGAGACTTGTTACAGGTATGTTATAGATACAATAGGTAGACATTGGTGGTATTTTACTTTTCCTTGCAACGGCTTGCAAGCCCAAAACTTGGACAAAAGAGGTTTTTATCCTGTGTTGCAATTCTTGTAGTCTAATAATTTCCTTTTTATAACAAAAGTGGGATGTGTCCCAATATTTTATTAGTCTGAAATGTTTTAAGATTAGGCTCCTCTCTTTATGGATAATAAGCTTATTTCTCTGCTGCTTTGTTCCAGACTCCACAGATCCTGCTGCTTTGGGTGATAAAAGCGTTTCCATAATTTTAAGCACTTATTAGACCATACATGACTAATGTATTTTTCATTGTTGTATGTATTAGTCCTTTTAAGCAACTTGGGAGATGAATTGTGGCAGCAGAAATTCTGTCATTAGGTCAGCTAAGTTTGATCTTTGGAGGGCTGATCGCATGAAGCGAGTTGCAGAGTTAGAGCCTAGATTAGAAGTGAGAAACAGAAGCTAATTCAGTGAACAAGAACTGTTTAATAAAATAAAACCAAATCTGCTCCCTCACATTTATCCGGTAGATAAAAGAAGGACTTTTCCTTTCTTTTTAGGACATGGAAGAGAACCTGTGAGTTAATTCTTTCCTCTTTAGTTTTCCCATGCTTCCGTGCATATATATTGCTGCTTGAAGAAGGACTGTGTCAATGAGAAAGCTGGTTTTAACTGTCTCCTTTAAGCACTTTGTTGGGAAATTGTTTTTATATTCCCAAGCTTATTCCTTTGGAAATGGCCATTTAAATAGGTGTGTCTTGTCAGAGTTAGGACAGCTTGGGTCTTGGGAAGGGTACCCTAGGCTCTACAGAACAAAGGACAATAATACCTGTGTTAAGTCTGGACAAAGTCTTTAGACGTAAAGTAGCATTGGTATTTAATTGACCCATAAATGTGATGGCCCATCTCTGCAAACCAACTGAAACTTCCCTTATTTAAACCTCAGGTCAAGTATCATTTATACAGGTATTTGAAGCAAGTTTCTACAAAGCTTTACTTGTCAGTAGTTGCTAAAAGGTTATTTGCACAGTAATTAAATGTGCAAGTGTTGATCATCACAGCGAAGTCCAGACCTTGGAAGACATGGGTGATTGGCTCCATGCAAGGAGCAAACTGTAGTTTTTTGGAAATACTTGTAAGGCATGAATTTTGGATTTTCCATTTTGCACTGTTATCTGTCCCGGAATACATTTTGCCTCTGCAGAAGTTAGACATGAAATATTATCTAAATTTCTGTGACTTGAGCTCTCAAAAGAGTAACTCCTAAATGTGAGTAATGATACTATTTACTCAAGCCGTATCTCTCCTTGGAAGAAACATATATTACTCTAAAAAATCTGAGTAGTTCAGTTCTGCAATAATTCATGAGCTTTTCTTGAGTTTTAGCTGTAATTAAAGACACAGTATATGCCATTATAAAGTAGCATGATCTTTCAGCTCCTCGAGGATGACATGAATGTAATAGTAATTTGTCAGTATGCATGAAGAGCAGCTATCATTTTTGGTATACAGATTTAGCATTCAGCACATACACATTTTGACTGCTGTGAACTTTAGTCATTTTTATTGCATTATGCTTTACAGTCTGGTAATAATTTTAAAAATATACCTAGATTTCATTTGGCATTGCAGCAGTGATGGTTGTTAATACTTAGCTAAGCAAAAACCTCTATAATGTTAAAAGCAAAATTTTATGCTAATTGGGATAACACTTTCTACTCTAAAGAAAGCATTTATTCCTCTATATAGAGCAAATATAAATAAAGCTGAGGATATTAAGTATTGCATTTAATGGGTAAGGAAAATGTCATCCTGTGTGACTACTTACCAGAGATTTTATTTCCTGGCATTCTTCCTACCCCAATAAGTTTCTAACATTTTTCCAGAGGCTTCAAAGCTAGTACTTTAGCTAATAATATGTGGACTTTGGTATCACAGCCAGAACAGTCACTTAGAAGTTCATGAGTATGCTTCTAAAATGTCCTTCCACCCCCTTTCTCCAAGGGATATTGCTAGGAAGCACATAGTTTCCTGTCTACTGTTGTGACATTTCCACATCCATTCTGTTTTTTGGGATTAGTAGGTTCTGTAGAGCCATTCATAATGAGTATATACTGTGATGCAGAAAGCACAGAGCAGTCTCAAGAAGAGAACAGAGACCAGTGTATTTGCAGTGGAGGTGGGACCTTATAATACAGGTTACCAGTGTGCCAAAACCAATCCTACTCTGAGCAGCAAATTGTCCTCTGAATACCTCAGCTACCATCAAGAGTGGTGAAAGTGAGGGCTTTTTCCCAGGTCCAGCTCTCAGGGCTCAAGGTGGTGCTAGCACTTGTGGGTTTCCTTTGTGCCAATGTATCTTGTGCTTCTTTCTGTGGAGTGGCATACTTAGTCAGGAGATCACTCCCTTTCCCTGTGTTGTGTTCTACATACCGTGTGTTAAGTCTGGTAAACTTGCTTTGAAGATACTAGAAAGTGTTCAGTCTACAGGGATTTGCACAGAGTACAGTATAGATATTGTATAGCTATTTTAGTCTTGCTGCAGGCCAGGTACACAGAACAGTAAATTTGAGTGCTAACTACAAGACAATTATAGTAATTTTTCAATCAGACTTAGGTAAGCTAACTCTTGCCCAGTGTGATCCTCTTGAGAACATCATGGGCATGTTAAGGATATTATTTGGCATGACATTGCCACATGATTCACAGAGATACAATCTTGAAAGGCTTCTGAAAAAATGCCTTCTCATTTTGAGTCTGTCTTGTAGCTGCAATGTTTGTGTTGTGTTTCTGTTTGCTGACCCCATAAATGTTTGTCCTAATTTCCCATACTTGATATCTAGAGCAAGGAAGTGTCATCAGGTTGTTCTGTTTAAATCAAAATTTTCTATAGGTCTATTCAAAAAAGTTTGCTTAAACAGAAGCACTGAAATTATTTAGTTCAACAATTCTGCTTGATCTCATTTCTTCCTTAGTTGTCACTTGCCCTTGGATTTAACAGCGAAATTAAACTGCCGGAGAGCCAGAAATGTCTGAGATTTGTTTATTACTATTTCATTTAAGCCTGCCATCAAAGTTAGTGGATTTATGTCTTTTTCATACTTTACAGCGTTAAGACCTGAGATCTAAAATCTGGTTTGGTGTCACAGAATCGTAGAAACTCTCAGATTGGAAGGGACCTCTAGAGACAGTGTAGTCCAACCCACCTGCTCAAAGCAGGGCCGACTAAAGCAGATTGCCCAGACTCATGTCCAGTCACATTTTGAAAAGCTCCAAGGATGGAGACTCCACAACCTCTCTTGGCAGCCTGATCTAGTGTTTTATTATTCTTGCAGTTAAAAAAGGTAGAAAAGATTTGGTGGCAATAAAGTAAGAACAAGTAGCTTGCTTAATGTCTGAAACCAAGTATTTATGTTGAACTGTTTTTATGTGTTTATGGTTGGGGTGTGAACTTCAGATTTGGCAGGTGTTTGCACTGGATTCAGAGGTTTGCCTTTAGCTTCCCCTGTGGAAATCCACCTCACTTTGAATGAACTCACATTTTCTGAAAATTTTCATTTCCAAAACCTCCAAAGAACTTATGTCGGGTAACAAGTCGGACACTTCACTGCTGGAGGAAGTATTTGTTTCAGATGACTTCCTGAGGGCACCAGTTATGCATCAGAATATGCTACTAGGTACTGAAATGGTGGGAAATTGAGGAAAATGTACAAATACACACATACAGTCTTTCAGTCTAAGTAGTATTTATGAAAGTTTTGAAGGCAAATGGTACTGGAATGCTTCTGCTTGGCCATGAGTTGTTAAGAGATCTATTCTAAATCCACAGTCATTCCATGTAAATAGGGTGTATAGAGTTAAGTAGTTATTAGTGGAGTGCTTTGAGTGATAAAGCAGTTAACAAGGATGATTTTTAAAAAATTGCTGTTGCCAGAGGTATGTTCATTTGAAATAAAGGAAGCAGTTAACATGGAATTCCTATTTCGTGTGCTGTGTAGGCTCTGTTTTAATTGCCTTTCTTTCCTGATACTGGCTAGCAGCTTCTCTCTTGGAAAAAAGGAAGCTGATATATTTTTGCCATTTCTTGATTTCTCCATTTGTAAAAGAAAAACACCCAATGTTGCAAATGATACTTGGTAAATCACAGCATTTAGAAGCACTTTATCCAAAACTGCCACTTCCTATTATACCTCTGCTCTGGAAAACACATGTAAACTGCTGGTGGGAAAGGACATAATTAAAAGTTTGTCTGTAGCTTTGCTTTAATTGAACCGAACTCAGACTTAGTGAAGTGCATATAGGGATGGGGGCATTTAGGAAAACTACAGCAGTATCTGAAGGCTGAAAGTCAGAAATGGATATGCTCAGAAATGTCAGAATTGAAGTTGCCTGTGTCCAGGTCTCTGTGGTGGCTTTTTCTGTCCTAACCAGTAACTAGGGCTTCTTATATGCTGATTACACCAGATCTTAGTTAAGGTAGAAAGATTGAGGTCCAGAGTATAAATCGATTGGTGAATGGTAAGCTGTAAGATTTTCACTTTGATTTAAGATATAGCTGAAGAGCTACGGTGGGAAACATAAACTCTTTTTCTTAAGTAGCCAGGCTTTGTAAGTATGGTATTGACAAAGGCTATTACAGTGGTAAGGCTCCTGCCATTATCCCAGGGATTTTGTTTCCAAATGCTGATTTCAGCGTTTAGAAGCATCACATTCTTCTCAATCCTTGCTCCAGAAAGCTAGTTGAACTGTATGAGGATGGGCAGGGAAAGGCAGTTAAATACTGTCAGGCTTCTTACCCTGATGTGCTGAGTGGAAGTATGCTGTGGGAGAGCTTGGGATAAAGGTTGTGTCTCTTAGTCCTAGGAGATAGCTTTGAAACAATCCTTTAGCATACTTTGCTGTTGGCTTTCTTGGGCATGTTAGAACAGCTGGCCTTGAGCAGGCAGAAGCATCCCTCCCTTCTATATACTGGTGAAATTAGGTTTCAGCCTGCTCTCTTAATAAAGTGCTTTTTTCTGTATTTTCATTTTCTATTACAGAGTGAAATTATATGAAATACTGAGAAGTTCTGTCTTCTTTTGCTACTTTGCATGAAAATTTAAAATGACAGCTCTTTCCTTGTGTAGAGATGTTAATTTTTCTCATATTAACATGCCTGGAATCAGCTTTCTGTACTTTCCCCCTAATTCATGTTCCTTCACCCTTTATCTTCTTTCTGTTCCTCCTCTGCTATGTTTGCTTTTTTTCAAGTTAGGTTTTTAGTTTTCTGTATTTGGATGTTGTCAACAGTCAGGTTCAGTTCCCTACTTGGGAAGTGCAAAATATTAGAAGTCTTTACTGACTCTTCTGTCAAGAACTCTAAATGTAAGTTGTTTTGTTTTTTGTTTGGGTTTTTTTTTTTTAAATGCAGGGTAACTCTAGTCTGATCCAGTCCTGTAGACTCAGCACACACTAGCAGTTACTAAATAGGGCTCTGAAGTGCATCCTTTTGAAAACTCCCTGAAAGACATCTGTGTGGTTCATTCTGAGACTGCTACTGTATGTGCATAAAAGTGCAGTAAGTCAGGATTATGATTACTTTGAAAACCCTCTCCAGATCTAGAATAAAATGCTTATGTAAATGCACTGGAGTTCAGAAGTGTCAGAGGCACCTTTGATAGCCCCTCTTGTTACAGCCCTCTGGTTAAATTCTTCTAGGCCATTGAGCTAACCCAGACTTTTACAGTAATTTTATGGATTTGCATTGCCTCTGGCAGAAGTAAGGGGAGGTGTTTCTGTGTGTGGCCAAAAATACATTCTTCCTAGAGGATTAGGGTTTTTCAGTCACTTTGCTTTTCATTCTGTTAATGCCTGATTTATTGTTCCTAATTCATTTGATCCTGCCATGCTATATTTAATGCTATTCTGTGTCATTGATGCAGTCAAAGCTTTTTTAAGAAGTTGGGGAATGGCATCAGTATGAATTTGGTGGCATTTGTGTATTGCATTAGCACATCCATGCTGCAAGTTTCAGTACTGTTATTGCACTTACTCCTTCAGTCTGCAAGTGTTTGCTAAGCACATACGGAGGTGCACTGAATCTTGCTATGGTTTAGAGGGGCGACGACTTTGAGGAACATCACCAGGTCCTGAATGTGTTCGCCCTGTGATCTTGTCATTGCCATATGAATATGTGCTTCCTTGCATCATAGCTGTCAGATGAATAGGGTTTGCAAGCCCTGCTTCTCGGGTGCAGTCTGGTGAGGGAAAGACTGCCTTGAGCATGGCATTGTGTTTGGTGAAGGTAGTTTGCAGAACTGTATCTGTAACAATGCAGTGTATCAGTGATCAGTGGCCAGTGTTACACGACTACAGTCCAGGGTGTTTTTAATGTTTGGAATAGATTTGAATGCAAAGTCCCTATTTGTAATGTTTTATTCTGTATGTATGCTGGTGGCATTCAGCTGCACACCAAGGAAATATCTATACACCTTAAGTCACCTGAAGGATTCTTAATGTCTCTCTTGATATTAGAATAATTCCTGTCTGTAACTCTTCTTTCTCTTGTCCTGGACCAGCTCTCTCTCTGTCCTGTTTTGTTTCTTTTCTCTGCCTGCCATACTCTCTAGAATGGCTTCCTTCTATGTTTCTAAGTACGTATGCACTTTGAGAAAGTCATGTCTGAAACAAGTCCTTATTTTTTCCCAATTTCCTCCACCTGTAATGGTCTCCAAAGGATTGAAGTGTATGTACCTCTCCCTGCTTGGCAAACAAGGAGAGGTTACAGAGATTTGGAGTGAAACTGCCTGAAACAATCAAGTGTGTGTCAGATGGAAGTTGAAAGAAGTGCTTGTCCTAGCTTGTCTGAAGTGAAGAGGATTTGGTACTCCATGCAAATGCAGAAAGAGTCCAGATTTTCACAATTCAGTACTCACAGTTGCTTATTATTCCTGTAGAGTGTTGAGTGCTTTAAATGGACTGATAACTGTACTGTTGCTATTATTGTGCTGCCTCACCGTTATACAATGCATGTATAAACCATTTGAGGAAGGAAGGTTGGCTGTGATAATGGCACCAGGTAGAGCAATTGATTATGTGGCTGCAGAGGTGTTTGTGCTACCCAGTCAGCCCTGCTGAAAAGGCAAAATGACAAGAGTTGAACAACAGATTAATGAAGTAGTACACAGACTTGTTTTTTGCAATCTGAGAAAGGCAACAGAGTAGTGCAAGAAGAGGTCTAGAGATATTATAGGCAGGTAGTACTGTCTTCCTTGAGAGCAATGATAATACAACATTTATTGAAATAGGTGTGTGTTTGCAGTGGAGCATGGCAGCACAGTGCAGGCTTGAGCTGAAGAACAAGGTGCTTTTTTTTTGTGGTAATGAAACATGATAGCCCTTCTTTGTAGCTGCAGTTCAACGAAATGCATTACACATGAGAATATCAAGGTCAGTAGGGCTGCTCCCATGCATGCTTAAAGTTAAGCATGTTTTAGAGTGATCTCACCATACTCTTTTTGGGGGACTTGGAATAGGCATTTTATCACCTAAGCTTCTCAGTAGTGAAAAAAAGTATAAATAAAATTTGAAAAGTTCAGATGAAAAGAGCTGAATTAAGCTTGAAAAACTGAAGTTAAAGGGTGTAAGTAAGTGCAGAGCAAATTGATTTTTCATTCTTTTAAAATCATCTTCTTACTACTTTGGTGACCTAAGGGATCATCAAATCTGACTTTGAGGATTCTTTTGCACTGCCAGAATAGAGTGAAAATCTTTTATTCCAGAAAGGAAAAAGAAGATGGCTCTTCAGTATAAATATGCAAAAGATGTGAGGACTAGTAAAGAATTATGATGTACGAAAGGCTTCCTGGCCTGCTGCACACTTGAAGAAAAGTTAATGTTGTAGTTGTATATCCCTGAAGCAGAATTCCGTAACCTTGTCTGGCCTGGTTCAGTTCTTTCCATGGGGACAGACAGTGTGGATGCTGATGGTTCTGGATTACTTGTTTGTCCTTTGTCACATCACAACTTCATGGATTCGATTGGATTCATAATGATTTTTTTTTTACCTTGCTGTTGTAATTCAGTCTAATGGCAGCCTTGACATTTCTGTGGCTAATATAGTGATCAGCCCTGCCAGACCAGTGCATGAACTTAAGGTATTTGCACTGAATTGAAATTACTGGGAATAAATAATTCAAACCATGGAGTAGCCTGCCCCCCTGCTTGATTTGTCTTCCATTCAGGTTCTTTATTGTTCCTACGATACTTGTGCTAAACCCCATCTGAACTAAAAATTCCCCCAGTATCTGCATGGATAAGCTACCCTTTGTTTTCCTTTTAACCATCAGTAATTGCATCAGAGATTTGCTTGGGGTAATTTCCCTTTCCCCTGTTGTCACATACTGTGTCTGTCATCTTTCCTTGAGAATTATTTTTGACCTGTACTTGCTGTTGAAGTTGAGCAAGTAGATCTGAAGTTGCTTGGATCGATCTCCCCTTAAAATGAGGCACTGAACTAGCAATGTCACCCATCATGGTAAATTTAAGACGATTTCTTGCCAGGTCCTCAATAAAAATGAGGTACTGCTTCCCTCCGTGTTCTTGGATGGTGCGCAGACAGGAAGGAGCATGTTCAACTCTGTTTTCCTTTTGTGATGTTGTGCAGTTTCCATTTCTACGTACTACTATTTTTTTTCTGTCTCTGCATTCTGTATCGCCATCCTGATTAAAAACTGAGGCAAAGCTGGTCTGAAGAAAGCAGTGCTGCCAAGCAGGGAAGAAGGATATTCTGTCTTCAGCTAGCATTCAAGGCAAGAAGGAGTAAAACATTAAAAACACATTATTTCTTCACAAAGGAGTACGTCTCTTCTATCCATAAATTGCAGCTAGCTGTCTGCAGCAATGAAATGTGTGTAGAGCTTCACAAATGAAGCCTCTTTGAAGGGCGAAATTAAGATGGTGAGTTACCAGCGTAGAGGCAGTGAATGAGCCAAGGGGAGCTGAAAAACTGCCTGGTGGTTGATGGCTTCCTTGTTGGCAGAAGAGCAAAGTGTTACATTCCAGAGAGAACAGCATAATTTTTCAGGTGTTGAGGAAAGACAAGCCTGGAATTTTGCTCTGCAATGAGTATAAGCAGTGATTTGAGGCTTTTTGGAGGATGCAGGGAAGGGGACTGGTTATATAAATGTCTCAATGCATAAGGGCCATTTCAAATAATTTACAAACCAAAAAATGCTCTCAAAGATATCTCCAGGAGACTGTTATTCATAGATACTGCTCTTTTTTTGTTAGGTATCTATTCTTTGAATAGAGGATTTACACAGTGCAGTACTGCACTGCATTGAGATAAGAGAGCTAATGCTGTAGTATTTTCAAGCATGTATTTTGAAATGTCATGAGAATGTATTTTTAAATAGTTGCCTCTTCTGTAGGGTATAGATTCTTGAATGGCATATTTCCTTTTAATAGTCCTTTATTTTCCTTCGGTCACCTAAAATGTAAGCGCGTTACTCTTTTGAAAGCATTCTCTTGTGTTTTGAAATTAAACCTTCTGTATTTTCTGCTGTTTCAGTAGCATTTTCAGCTCATAACTTAATTTGATCATTTATTTGCCATAGAACATCATGATCCATCTCCTCCTATGCTCTGCAAATTTGTTTTTGCTTGCTCTGTTCTTGTCTGTTTGATCTTTATTATGTATAATGGCAAGAACATTTTGGCATAAATTCAGACTTCAGTTTATTCTTTCAATTTGGGCAGTTCTCTCCTTAGACAAGTAGCAGACGTGTGGCAACTTTCAGCTGACTGCCATCTTCAACAAAATCATTAGCTCTTGCTATGCTTATGTGTCTGACATAAACCAAACCAGATGACAGAAGTGACTGGCAAGGCTGCCAGCTGTTGTGGGCAATAAACCTAGTGTGGCTGTGGATAGAAGGGCTTGTCTTCTTGTTGTGAAGACAGCATAAAAAAGTCCTATGATGCATATCAGCACTTTGGAATACCTCTCAGGTCCTCACACCTACCACTGTCAGCCCTGAAGTAGCTGCTTCTCATGACAAATGACTCATTCTGCGCAGAGTACCCGAATTTTCTACACATGGTCTGCTTTTACTTTCAGGAAGGTAACATGGGAGAGGGCATAAGTGACAAAACCCAAGCATGCAATGTCATCAAATCCAAGGGAAATTGGGCTATTAATTTCTGAGAAGCTTTTGAGTAGATTCAAACAGGGAGCTGGATTCAATAAAATACGCACCTTCCTTTAGGAGCTCTGTTCCTAACAGCAGTGGAAAAGGAAGGTAGAGCCTTGAGAACCTTCCCTTTGGGAAGCTGAGAACTGACTACATTTGAATCTTATTTTTTTTAATTAATGAATTCCAGCCTTTACTAATATTTTTATAAGTAGTTTTTGATGCTCATATTACTCTTGCTACTTTATTATAGTAGTAATTACTACTCTCATAGACTCTGCTTAGGGGATTAAGCACCATTACTTCTGTAGCTAAATATTTTCTTTTGCAGTTACTGACTTCCCCAAAGCCATAAGCACGTTGCTGTCTGTTCTGCTCCTGCCTGAACTGCTGCTGTTGGCTCCACTAGAACGGTAGGCTGCCTAGTACTGTGCTCAGGAGTGAGACAGTGTGTAGGCTGCATTGGCACCTTGACTTACATCCACTGTCAAACAGCACAGTCAAGAGCTTGTTTCAATGTGTGGTCAGTCTGAATTAACCTTCAGGAAAGCCTTCCTTCTGTGGCCAGGCCATTGCAGTTTCAGCTGTCCTTTGCCTGCAGGGTAAATCTCGCATGTTTAAGGCAATTCAGTGCTGAAATCGAACAGATAATCTGGTGCTGAGACACTGCTGCCAGTTAGCAGAACCATCCGAAAACCTGGGTGTCCATTTTGCAGTTGAAGAGAAACTTACGTTTTTGTTCTATTAAAAATGTGGGCAAAGCAGACCTGTGTGAAGAGACATTATTTTCTCAGGAATGTGCTATTTTGTGTACGACTCTGCTGAGTAGTCCCTTGTTATCCATTGCCCTGGAAGTGAAGGATTTATTTTGTCTGACAGAACACAGAAAAATAACCTTTCTTTTCAAAAGAGGTGTGCAGATTCCATTTACTTTTTAGCAGTCATAGCCAAAAATCTTTTGTGAGCAACCTTTCCAGTAGAAAAAGACAAATTTTTTTAGAGGGATGGAAAAACCAAAATAAGATATTAAACCCAAACCAGCAACATATATATATATAAAAAATATGATACTGGTCTAAGAATAGAGAGAGTAACAATTTTGTGTCTGCACTGGTGATCTTCCCCACAAAAGTAAAAGGTAAATTCTTCAAGTGATGCCTTTTCAAATGATGCAGTATCCTCAGAGAGCTAGATGAGAACTCTCATCAGTGTTCTAGAAATTGTTGGTCTAATTACCCAGTAAATCTTCCTTTCATGGATCTCTCTCTCCTTTGAAATTGTGTTGAGCTATGCAGGGAAAATGTAGCTTCATCTCAAGAATCCACATAGTTTTGTCTGCCTGCACTACTGCAAGATGGTAGATGAGTGTTTTTCTCTTGGAGAATGAGCAGATGGGAGAGAAAACAATTTACGACTTGTGTGCATTGTGGCTTCTTACTATATGTGGCTGTACATTCCCATACAGGATTTTGTGTCTTTGCTAAGGCTAGGAGCAGCATCTTTGAAGAAGTGAGAAAAAGGGGAAGGGAAGGGAAGGAAAGGAGGAGTGTGACTGTTTGTTGAGACCCTTCTTAGCTGCTGGCCAGGAATCCCTCCCTAAAAGCTGAAAGTACCATACTTCCAAGTAGAGTTCAAGTTGCCAGAAGACACCATTGAGGGAAGTTTTCTTGAGAAACACCTTCTGTTTGCTCAAGAATGATGTGGGCTTCCATATCTAAGCACAACCTTTTATTTTGACCAAAATGATAAATATAAAAACTGTCTTGACAAAATCCAGAGGCAGACTGACATCTTCCACTGTTTGATGCCTCCTAGAGAGCTCACTGCCAAGGGTCAGGACCACTGGTGTGACTCTTGAATGGAAAAAGAGAAGCCAGAAACTTTTAATACTCCTTCCCTTTGAATATTTCCTTGCCTGTTCCTTTTCAGTCTTGTGTCCTTCATCTAAATCCAAAACCATTTTGATTGCAGTAAAGGATGTTACCACTGGAACTGTTTTAATGGCACAGTGTGATCCAGCAAGAGCTGTCCTTTCTCTGGGCATTTGTTCTTCCTCCCTGCAGTTTTCATTGTGCTGCTCTCTGAAGACAGACCCAGTTCTCTTACAGCCTGTCTTTGCTCTGCTCTGCTGAGGTATGCTCGAAGGATGGCAGAAGGAGAGTCAGCATCAGGGAGCAAGCTCCCTCAGTAATAATCTCACCATTTCCTGAACTTTGACAGAAACAGATAAGCATGAACTGGTGGTGGGGAAGGAACAGTGTGATTTCCCCTTGATGGTGTGTGCTCTCTGGATGAAGTGGTGATACTGAATTAGCTCCATGTCAAACTAGCACTTCGAGGGCACAGTAGGGAGAACCTGCATTAACTCTTGCATGGTCTTCTTTCGTTTTAGGTCACATGGACATTTAAAGTATCACTTTTTTGAAAGTTAACAATGAACTTTATCTTAGAAAAACTTTGAAATAAAGCCATTGAAAAAATAGGCTGGTTTAGGAATTGCTGATAATCCCATCACCTAAATAGGGCATCACTTAAACATATTTTCTTGAGTATATTTAAGATCATTAATGTTTGTGATGAAGGATGTAGGAATACCTTCTGGCCAATTGTATTTTGAATTATTTGGGTTAAGCATAGTCTTTAAATCTAGTGAGATTTCTGGAAGTAAGTGAACATGGAAAGCGGTATTTTTTCCTACTTCACACAGAACACAATTAAACTACCTTTTATTGCAGATTTACATAGAAACCTGCAAAGCTGTCATGCTGAGGATGCATGCAGTTTATGTCTTTCCTTTCTGACCTGCAACAGAGGGAGCATCTGTTTTTGAAGATGCTTTATTTGTGGATATCCCTCTGACAGTGAAGTCCTTGTACATAGTTTTTCAGTGCAATAGCAATAAAGTGTGCATGATGTATCAGCTGTGTCCAACTGGATGTACGTGATGACTGCTTTCCATAGAGTCACCTTGTATAGGCTGCCTTTTGAACAGGCAGCTCTGTATTGCATGTGGTGAAACTCACTGTGCATAAATGCAAAATTGAAGAAGGAATGCTCTTCTTATGACAGCAGTCTGGTGAGCCAAAGCTCTTTAATTAACAACTTGGTATCTCTCTTTCAATTTCTTTTTTCCTATAGTGCTATTCCTTTTCTAGTCTTTGTAGGGAACCATATTGGCATTTAGGCCAACAAGTTTGGTTAGGGTTTTTTTTGGTTTTTGGTTTTTTTTTTTTAAGAAATCATATGTATAATCCTATTTCCTCTGAGGAGCAGCTAAGGAATTTGGGTTAAAGGAGGCTGATGGGTGAGCTCATTGCTCTGCAGCTTCATGAGGAGGGGGAGGTGCTGAGCTCTTCTCCCTAGGATCCTGTGACAGGAGGCATAGGAGTGGTTCAAAGCTGTGCCAGAGGAGGTTGAGACTGGATGTTAGCAAGTATTTCTTCACTGAGAGGGAGGTCAAACACAGGAAGAGACGGCCATGAGAGATGGTCAATGCCCCAAGCCTGTCAGCAGTTAAGAGGCATTTGGACAATACCCTCAACACTGTGCTTTAGATTTTAGTCAGCCCTGAAGTGGTCATGCAGCTGGACTGGATGGTGGTTGTAGGTCCCTTTCAACTGAAATAGTCTGTTCTATCAGGCATTTAACTAATAAAGCATTTAAAACAATGAGATTGACATAAGAAACTGAAAATGTTTACAGAACTTGTGATACGTAATATTCAATTACTTTTTTATTGTTGGTAAATAATTTAACCCTTCTCAGATAGACCTCCTGCATGTATTCACAGTGGATATTGTTATTGCTGTATTTTCATCTTGTGGTATGTTGTTATTCAAACAGGAGTAGCAAAAAGTGTTTGAATGTAGATAAAAAATTAATTTTCCCCCCAGCTGGTGTTTTAATAGATATTTTTTAGTGAAGATAACAGTTTGCAGATTTAGATTCCAAACATTTTCTGTAAATTCAAGCTTTCTTTCATTTTACAACATACCCCTAATCACATTAGGGCACAAAGTGGCTCTTTGCCTAAGTGAATATGCAGAGACCACACCATGGCTCATATCAGGCAAAGCTTGAGTTGAGTTACTATGACTGATCACTGCTAGTGCAGATGTGTTCAGAAAAGGCATTAAAAGACAACTTGTAAAAAATGAGACAATACAAATGGAACTGTTACTTTTAAGTATATATTCTCTATATCATAAGATCTGATGAGAAGGATAAGGGAGGGGAAGGATGTTCCGAGTCAAACAGCTACTTTTTACTCTGGGGTGCTAGAATGAGCCTTTCATATCAACCCACATATTCTGTATCCAATCATGCTTCTGTGTCCTTTCTGTCCCACATTTGTACCAAACTTTCCCTTATTTTTCAACTGTCTTTTGACTCTTAACTAGTAAACAAAACCTATACGGGGATAAAATTTGCCTGCAGCATCAAGGCAAAATTGTTTGAGTTACATGGCCTTAATATAAGTGGAAAAGCAGTTAGGTTATTTTGTTACCTTCCTTTTGTTATGGTGAAATGTGTATTTCTTGAGGGTTTAAACTGAACTGTTGACAGGTTAGTTTCTTGTTTGGCATGACAGATTTGTTCATTATAACAAAATCTGTTACCTCTCTTGTTATTCTTTTAGTAAGTGCTGTGTGTTGCTTAAGGGTTGCATAGATACATATTGACTCTTTTTGGTGTTTTTTGTCTGAGTTTTTTTCTCCTTTAATAATATCTCTGCTCTTGGTAGTAAGATAATGAGATAATTGTTTTCGTTAATTTCCAAAATACAGCCAGATAGTTTCACTGCTGTGTGTTGGACAGGTTTGCTCTGTTTCCTCTAGTTACAGAGGAGGTCTCCCTTCTGCTCAGTACTGCAGCGCCCAGCAGGCAAAGGAAATGTTTTGTGTTTTTTGTCTAGGAGGCAGAGAAGTGATTTAACTGGATTTGAGTTCCTTCCAGGGTATGTGCTGGAGGGCAAGCATGGCAACACACGTGCATTTTTTATGAGGTGGCAGGCTGTGTTTTCTCAAGCTTGTAGAGTAAGTTTAGATACATGGGGCAGCTTCAGATGTACAGAGGAAGGATTGTACTGTTCAGTAAAAAAAAATATATATTTTGGCACATATATATATATATATTTTATGTCTCATATTCATTTTCTAGCAAACATTCAAAACCCCCACTTCTTTAAATCTGCACCATTTGTTAGTACAAAATCTGTCATGTTTGCTGTAGCTAAGAGAATATAGATTTTTTTGGTTAAAATAAATGCTTCAGTTTTAAATCCAGCTATAGATTTTCAGACAGTGTCCCCAGCTTGCTAGTATGTTTTATCTACAATGGGAAAATTGGAAAGATTGCAAAATTTAGTCTGCCCATATTCACTCTGGAGTTCTTTTCAAAGAAAGATTAGATGATGAAGCATAATTTTGGAGCTTGCCTGTATACAGTATGGCTTTCCTGAGGGTTGTATTTTTTTTTCTTGCTAGTTTTCTTCCGTGCTTTGTGTCAGTTATAAACAGGTATTGCTGTGGTTTCTCTTTAGAGAATATTCTGGGAGATCAGATAATTTACTTGTTCATGCATATTGTTTGGAAAGATGGGAGGGAGCTGCCTTTTGAAAAGGATGCACTAAAATAAAAGCTCCGTGGCTACCTATCTACCTCTACTCAAGTCTTGCACAAGGAAATTTTCTTAGTCCTTTGTCTTCCTCTGGAAAGTTTTCCTAGAAATCATGGGGAGAAAATGCATATGCAGACATATTACAGAATTGAGAAAGAAGGAGTGGCTAAAAAATGGAACAGTTTATTAGTTATTAATATTGAGCATGGCCAAAGTAGTGGGAATTACAGTGGATGATTGTTTTTGCTGATAAGTGGAATTAATACAAGGAATGAAGGGGAGAGCCATGGGAATGTTGCCTTTGCAGTAGGCATAAAGGGGTGGATAATGGCAAACACTCTGGGGAAAAAAACAATCAGATTTGCTTTTGCATATGTAATTTCACAAGAGATCTCATGAGTATTGAACTTTGGTGAAAAGATCAGCCTCAACCCCTTCAATTTTTCCCTCACAGCAGTCTGTTTTGAATTGTAGTATGTTTGGATTTTCTTCACAGTCGCTTGATATTCTGCAATCTTTTTAACTTTTTCAGTCTCAGTCTTCATGACAGATGAGAGTGGTGGTGTGTTTTCAGGATAACCACAGCATTCTGAAATAGTACAGTTGTATTGAAAATAAGAGAGAATGAGTTCTAAAAGAATTGTCAGATTTATTATTTCAGAAGAAATGATACAGTAGGGTATGGTAGCATTGTTGAAGTAATTTATATGGATTAGCACATAATGGGTGGTTGTAGGGTTTTCTTAGTTGCTTTAGTTGCTATTGGCTTGGGGTTTGTTCCTATTATTATTGTCACTGTCATCATTGTCTTGAAGTGCATGTGTTGTGTCCTTTTCCTGTACACTTAGGAAAATTCCTCTGACTGTTGTGATTGACTGAGCTTCATCTTAGTATCTTATGATTTAAGACTTAAGAAACTTGAAATACTCTAACAGACAGACTTTTTTGTCTTCCTGCTACTATATGGTGAAGAAAATTTGGTAGCATTACTTTAATAAATAAGTCAGCACTGCTGAAAAGAACCTTTTTGAGAAACAGAATTATGTTATGTGCCGAATGTAAACCTAATGCTGTAACTGCATGTGCACTGAAAACCCATTTTGATACACTACCTAATCCTTCTTAGTGACCAAAACCCATAATGTGCAATGTGTGTAATTTGTACTTAAATACGAGGATGGTGTTGAAATGCTGTATCTTATTTATGCTTATGTAATAGATGTGCTTTGAATTGATGTCTTAATAGACAAGGATCTCTTCTAACACATAAGACCCTAGCAGAGGTTTTCCGAAAAGCTGCAGATTTTCTGATGTGCTGCTTTCTGACAGGCCTTAGAAGAGGTCCAGCTTTTTTCCTCTAGAAAAATAAATCAGGAATGCTCTGCCCACTTAACTGAAAGTTGTTCCAGGTAGGATGCTACTAGTTCAGTGGTTTGGTAGAGTTGTGGTCAAAACCAAATGATATTTGCTTATTTCTTTAACTTCCACCCCACTTTAAAACGAATCCCTATTAGCTGAGTCATTTTCAATTTTTAAATTTCAGTTACAAATGGCTCATTTGAATCCACGTGCTCAGTGCCTGACTCATCTTAGAGAAGTGGCAGAGGCAAGGCACCAAACCTTTCTTCCTTGGTAACATTCCTCCTGGTTTGGAACTTGTCCTTGAAGGCATTGTCTCCTGAGTTGCTTTTCTGTCACTTGCATGTAGTCGAGTTGCTTTGGTGTTTTTTGTCTGCGGCAGGAGCTTAAAATTAGGGTCTTGCTGTGTTCCTGGTTGAGCCTATTAGACAGCTTACAAAATCAGCTCATTTACTTGTGAGAGACAGCTGAATATAGAAGTGCAAGAGGCATAATGAAATTAACCCTAAACAAGTGGGAAGTAAGGAAGTATAATCATAATTATTAATAAACCCTGAAATTACTGCATTTTTCTCCTCTGTCTTCTTGCATGTTTCGTGTAGTACTTAGTTATAACTTTTCCCAATTGTTTTTTTTTTTTTGTTAGGCAGCTATTCCCGTAATCTTGTGCTATTTGGATGGTAAAAATAAAAATACCTTCTTGCTCTGATTTAGCTCCTTATTTTAGTCCCAGCTGCTGCTTTACATATAATAAAAGTTAAATGGGGAGGAAAGAATTGATGAGTATTTTAATGGTATGATTGGACTCTTCCAAAACCAGCCATATTGAAAACAAAATTTGAGTTTGTTAAAAATAAAAGAAAAATAAGGGCAAAAAGCTCACCACCACTGCCTCCTAACAACCCTAGTAGTCTGTCACAAGCACTAAAAGCCTTGTGCTCTGATTATAACTTGAATATTTGTTTAAATATTTAAGTATTACTCCAGAGATCTCAGTTGATTAAAAAGGATGGCGTATGTGGAAGTGTGCTCATTGCTCACTCATAGGTCTGTGACATCCTAGAGTGTCAAGGAAAAGGTGTATTTTAATTTATTTCTAGAGTTTCTTTCTTTGCTAAAGTCTGTTTGGATTCTGGTCTGTGGATTGCTTCTTTGTAGCAATGGCAGCTCAAATGCAGAGTTTCCATTTCCCCTCCTTCCTGTCGCAGCTCCATCTTGTTCAGGGTTTCATTTTGAGGGATCCATTTGGGTGGCCACTGGCTGAGCTGGATAAGGTAACAAATCCCATGGAGAAACAAATTCTCAGCCCCCACAGCTGCATCAGGACTGTTGCTGTGTTCCCAGCAGCCCGTGCATTCCTGTGTTAGCCGAGTACATTGTTGGAAAGGCACCAGGACACTTTTCAGAGAGGAAAAAGGAGAGATTCTGATGCCTGCTCACTCTCCTGCTCTCATGGAGAGCCCATGTCCCCTGTGTTGCTGGATAATTGTGAATACTTATTTGGGGAAAAAAAATTATCTGCTGGACTGTTCAGGAAGGTCTTGTCAATCTTTGTGTGGGATGTGTATTTTCAAAAGTGATGATTCAGGTTATCAGGGCAGGCAACCAATAACAAGCTGTAGTCTGGACACAGTTGAAGTCAAATGTAGAGCTGCCATATTTTCTAGTGGGGGAAGATTTCACCCCTGATTTCCAGTGCTGCTGGACCTGCAGGACCTGCAGCTGCCAAGAAAGAGCAAGAGTTCTGAAACATTCTGTGGTTCTGTGATGCTCATTAATTTTCCTGTGGGCATGGTTGCACATTCATCAGGCTCACATCCTTTTGTCACATAGCTGAAAAGCAGGGTACCATTGGGTAGCATAAAATTTTTCACTGTTTATCAGTAGTCTAGGGATTTAAATTTATAATTGGGATTCCATATGACATGGAACTTCATACGGAAAAGCCTCTTTAGTTTTTCAGTTTGGTTGAGAACATGTTAATGCTTTTGGTCCCATTATTTTCTGCCATTATGCTGGATGATAATGGCTCGATTTAATTTGCGTGAGGTTAATTTTTAGGGAAAACTGACATGTGATTGTATGGTAAAGAAAATCTTACTTTGTCCAAGTTGACATTTTGGCTCTGTCTGGTTTCTGTATTAGCTGATATGTACACATAGATAGGAGAGGAATTCACCTTGGTTTTGAGTGTAGATGCATGGAAAAAGCACTGTTAGCTTATGCCATGCATTCAGGTAGGTTTTCCAGCTTGCAGTGTTTAGGTGAAATTTCAAGATTTTGGGAGACTGTGAAATGGGGTTATTTGTTAGTAAAGATTGATTCATCATGTTATTTTTTCCCAGAATTTGGAATTTTTTTTTTGTCTTCAACACATCTGTATATGATGATGATGTTTCACAGACTCGTTGAATAAGCTTAGAATTAAAATTTGCTAATGAAATAAAGCTGGAAGTGGGTTAACTGATTATTCCTTGTAACTCTCAAATAATGGAATTGACTGATGCTGCCCTTTAGTGTGACCCAGTGTAACACTACATAATTATGTGGCATCAATACTCACAGAAATAGAAAGATGGCACCCTGAAAATGGGAAACAGGAAGAACAGGTTAATGGCAGAGGAGGGCTGGCGGAGACTGTCTGCTACAGGCTGGTGGTGTTTTTCTGACTGCAGCTTTTATCATTAAGCTGGAAAGCGCAAATGAAAGGAATACATTAGGAGCCTGTAAAGATTTCAGCCTGTCACTGTTGTTGCATGCCTGTCTTTCATTCTCCCAAATACAGTGTTCCTGCATATGTCTGCATATGCCTCCAGCTCAGCACTCCGCTCTTTTTCAGTGCCTTTCATCTGCCGTGGTTGACTTCAAAGTGGCTGCTGACCAGCGTGTCATCTTGGTGCAAGGCAAGGTCTCCTGTCTTCCACTGAGATCTCAATTGAGCTTCCAGCTACTGATCTGCTCAGCCATGAGGTGCAAGCAGCCACTGATGTCTGATAGTTAATAAGCATGTGCTGCTAATCAGCTGCTGCAAAATGCAGCTAGGACCAGGCACAGCAGTGGCTCAGCAGCAGCAGCTGATCAGAGGTCTTGGAGATAACTGGTTTTCTCCTGGGAGGGGAACAGAGATAGGGCTAGTTAATTGCCTGGTGGTAGCTGTGATTTGAAATACTGATTATCTGTGGTTACCAGTGGTGACCTCCTCATTCCAGCATAAACGAAGCAGCACTGGTGTGATCTGGAGCTGGGACAAAGTAGAGAATGTCACGATGCTGCACAGGCTGTAAGCCATGAACTTGATCAGGTGCCATGAACACCAGACACAGCAGTTTCTTCTTACCTACTAGCTTTTGACTGACAAGATGGGAACAGGGACAGTCCTTTGGTATAGTGTTCTCTGCTCCCCATTTCACACCCTGTCTTTGCTTTCAGAAATTCCCAGGCCGACTGCCTGTGGGCTGCCCAGCATGTAGAGGTGCACTAGTCCAGTGCTGTGCTGGTGGGCTGCTGGGCCAAGAGGAGGCAGCCTTTCTGGGCTGTTGTTCTGGTCTGTCTCATACAGAAAAGGGTGGCAAGTTCTCACCTACCTAGTGTGTCAGGAGGCATCTGGTGCGTGGCTGTGTGTTGATTGGGCTTGCCATGAAACACAGAAAGGACAGGCTGAGCTAATATATGGTAGAAGGGCAGGGTAGCAAATAGATAAAAACTGTTTGCAGCCTTGTGTTTCAGTTTTGGTCTTCTGTGGCAAGGTCTAACATTGACTTTCACACCTTTGGCAGACAAGCTTTGTGCTATCTAAAATATTACTGCCAAAAATCCTCTATTGACACTGTAATTGGAAGGATATTTTTCTCTCAAAACTAGCAACTGCTAAGAGACTTGGAAGAGTAGTTCAGGCTATTACTTAAACTTTGTTCTGCAGGTGCCCTTTTGCAAAACTGTAAATCCTAACCTGCCCAAAGGAGCTCTTTAAATGATGTTATTAGCTTAGTTAAAGTCAGTTTGACATTCTCTGAGCAGAAGTATTATGTGAGGTTGATGGTCTGCATTCCTGTACTTCAGCTCAGAACTTGAATTTCATCTCTGCCCAAGCACACACGGTTTGTTTTCAAATGCTTTGCAAATGAATATTTTATTAGGTAGCTGTGGCCAATTGCTGCAGGATGGCCTTTGATAAGCTTTGTAGCCAAGCGGCTTTGGCTGTGTTGGCAGAGCCCTCTGGTGGGAGCGCAGCCTGTGCCAGCAGCAGTCGGTCCTGCGGGCAGTGCCACCCGCTCCTCTCAAATACCATCAGCCAGACCTCTCTCAGCTCTGTGGTATCCCAACAGCAGGCTGCTCAAGTGGGCAAGGGACTTCTCTTTATTGCAGAGCCTCTGGAAAGCATTTGGCCTTTTTTTTTTTTTTTTTGTACTGTTTAGTAGAAGTAACTGACTTAATTAGGCACACAGCAGTACATTTCTAAATCAACAGCCACAGCCGTCCATTTCTTCTGGTCAGTAATGCTTCTGCTAATCAAGATAATTCAAGAAAGGGCTTTTGTGTTTTAAAATACCAACTTACTGAGCACGAAGGAAAAACATTATTGCGCGTGTCTAACGTAATAGTATTCAACCCAGAACGTGCAAACAGGTCTTTTAGTCTGGTTCTATCTCTAAAGTGTTGATATAAGGCCAATAACTCCACTGCAGGAAATCCAGCTGTTCGAGACTGTTGCACAAGTAATGGTGTAGTAATAAAGGGTCTTTTTTTCCTCTCCTCACAAGCTGGCCAGAGCTTTTCACTTATCGTTGATTTGAAACACTCACAACTGTGCTCAGTACTTTATCTTCATTAAAATAAAAAAAGAGGAGCTTGTACCATGGCTTAGAAAAGGCTATTGCTGTGGTGGTCAGGACCCCTTTCTGATAAAGTTCGAGAGTGCAACAAGTCAAAGGCAGTCATATTTCTGTGTCATTTTCCTTGTTTTGTGATGAAGTTTTTCTTAAGACAGACATATAAATTCTTTCAAAAGCTAAATTAACCTTCATGGCCTGTATTTGAAATGCCAGTTTCACCTTTGCTTTGAAATTACCTCCATCACTGGGGTTCAGCAACACAGAACTGCTCTGTTAAGAGATCCATCACGTGAGGCAACTGCAAGGTGGAACTCCTTGCTGCAGGTTGTTGTGAATTCCCAAAGCTGAATATGTTTCAGAAAGCAATTAAACACACTTGTTAAAGGAAGAGTCCCAGTGTGATGAGATACAGATACTGCCTTTGAAAATTCCCCAGCTGCAACCAAGGGAATGGGGCAGGAAGCACATGGCTATGTGTACTCACCCTCTTCCTCCTTACTCTTGGGTGAAGACAAGTTGCTGAAATAAATGGGGCTCCTTAAGAAGAGGGCTGGTTTAGTTGTGGTTCATGTCATCCTCTGCTGTTACCTGGAGGAGCTGTGATGGGGGAGTACAAAGCTCTTTGCGATGGGTGAGGACTCGCCCTCCTCCCGCAGCCTAGAAATGTTCTTTGTTGAGGGGTGTTGTTTTCAGATGAACCTTCCAGCTTACCTGCAGTCTGATCTGGCATTTCCCATGACCCAGTGCCTTTCCTCAGCTGTAATGAGTTTCAATGGAGGCTTATTACAATTACACATAGGAGGCAGCACAAAGGGGTTTTTTTCTTGCATGATAGCTGCTTCTTCCTGATTTTTTTTACAGTGTTGTGGTTTAATTCTTTGGCAGATGGTAATACAGTATTTTTTTCAAGCCCTGTACCTTTTGGCTGTAGGATACCCTCTGCTCTGTGACTTCTAAAAAGCTATTTTCCTACTTTCTGAATTGAAATTCCCTTCCATTTTTATTGCACAATGTCGTCATGATTCAGCTTTGTGGAATACTGTCTTACGTCTATAGGTCATTTTGTCCCATGCTCTTTTTAATATATTAACATGCAAATTTAAGCCTGTGATGCAACAACCCTTGTGAGTTATTGATTTTTACTCTGATTTTCAAATGCAAATGTTGCTTTAACATCACTCTTGATTATCTCTAATCTCAGAGTCTCATAACAAAATCTGTTGGAGAGTTCATCCTCTTTTGTCTGTGCTTTTATTTCAAATGTAATTTTTGTATTTTTAAATGTGGAAAGTGGCTGATGATATAATATCTGTTGGTTTGGGTTTTTTTTTTTTCAATAATCCCTGCTCTTCTAAAGAACTTGGTAAAGTCTAATATTACTATTCAAAAAGGCAGGTGAGAGCTTTTGGTGATGTGTAATTTGTACCTTTTCAAAAGCCGCACTGCCTTGCTTTGTCTTGGAATTTATTATGCTTCCCAAGTATAATGTGACATACTGAATAGGGCAGGGGGTGGGGACATTGTCTTCAGCTGACATGCTGTTATCAGCGGGACTGTGTTTCTGGACACAAGATTTCACAGTCATTGGTTGTCCGAAGAAAGCCTTTCCATCTGAGGATTGGACAAGAAGATGCGTCAATTTGCTGCCCGTCTCCAAGGTAGTGGTGATGCTGCCTCCACAAGCTGGCTAACGTCACAGCTCCATCACCCAGCGGGGTGTGGGCTTTTTTCTCCTCTTCTCTGTTTTAATTCTGTATTTGCTTCCTACTGCATTTCTTAATCTGTCTTCTGCCAAATGCTAACAGCATGATATTTTGCAATCATTTAGGTGAATACAAGAAGGACGAACTCCTGGAAGCTGCTAGGTGAGTGCTGCTTAGAATATAAAGCATATTTTGGGGGTGGAAGCAGGCGAGGAAAAGGGTTTTTTAAAATAGTAATGTTTTGTCAGTGCTTTTCTATGAAATGATGCAAGCAAGCCACTTCATTAGCATAAATCTCTTCAGACTTTACAGTCTGGTACAAATATAAAAGCCTGTTTATGTAATTGAAATCCCCCACTATGGTGGCTATAAGGTTAATATTGAGTTTTTGCTTTAAGCTGCTTAAATCCTCTTTATGGTTTTGTGACTGTTCTTTTTAGGGGCAATTTAAATATTGGAATCTTTCTTTGCTTTTGGTTTTTATTGCTGCCGTAGGATGTATTTTGAAAATAGGCTTTATCAGAACAGAGCATAAGGAAGCCTATACAAAAGGTGTAAAGTTCAGTCATATATTGCAAACGTGCTTTTCTTCTTTCCTTCTGACTGCACAAGACCATTTTATATAGACTGTTAACCCTTCTAAAAAAATTCTGGGTATTGGTATGTAGTTGTTTCAAATGTTATGGGCCATATGCTGTGAAAATGTGTTAAATCCAGAACATTTATTTCAGCAAATGGCTTTCAGAGGATCGGTAAAATTAGATAAAGAAAATATAAGATGAGGTTAAGGAGAGAAATTAAGAGGTGTTTTTGCATGATCTTTTGTAATACATTTAATTGCAAATTTAGTGCTCTTTTCGGTATTTACCCTTGGTTTTGAAATGCTCAGAAGATTCTTTAGCCATCTGACATTCTCCCTGGCAGAGTACAAATTTCAATATACTCCACTTTGCAAAATACTTGCTAAGGAGCAGAATATCAAAGAGCTCTGTCTGTTTTTCCCCTCTTTTCCATAATTTCTCTTCCCCATTTACAGGAGTGGGAATGAAGAAAAACTGATGGCTTTATTGACTCCTTTAAATGTGAACTGCCATGCAAGTGATGGGCGTAAGGTAAGTTAATGCCTGCTTCATATTTCAGTTATTCAAGAAAGACCAATTTAAGCATATTGGTAAGCATAGATGTATAAACCAAGAGGGTGTATGGGGAAAAACCTGTGATGCCTTTTCACCATAAAATTAAATGCCGTTATGCTTGATACTGGCAGTTGTGACAGACTAGCAGTCAGCAGACATGGATTCTGTGTGTGTCTTTTAAATGTCAAACCCTCGTGTACATATTAAATGAAACTTTGAGACCTTTTGTAAGAAAAACAAAATATACTGTTGCAGATGAATGAAATAACTGAGGGAAGAAAGTTATTGTTTGTATCTGAACAGTGTCTGAATGAGGTGGTTCATATTCAGCTTAACTCCTAATGCCCTGCCATGTAGACTGGCACTGTATTGCTATGCTTAACACCTTCTGCATTTTCCTAAATTTGACATTATTGTTTTGACTTTCTCTGGCAGGGATGTTTGAATGAGTTAAATTAAGGATTAGGCTGAAACTGGAGGAGGGAAGAACATACGGAGTGAGAAGCAGATCCTATGATTTTTGATGTTTTAGACATCAAGATGATAGTCTGTCTAGACTGTTGGATTTACAAATGTTGGTTGTTTTATTTTTTTTTTTTTTTTTACTCTGTACCAGAATGTTCTTAATATGCATCTGTTAAAAAGTCTCTCACATGTAACAGTACCTCTCACTTTTGGAAAGAAAAGCATAGGAGTGTTTTCTTTTATAGTTTTCTTTATTTTTGGTGGATCATGTTTGAGCATAGTATAAACCTCTGCCCGTTCTGGAGCTGTTGCAGAACAGCCCAGTTCCACTGAAATCAACAAAGATAGACTAATTTATGCTTCCTTTTGATTAAAAGGTATGTTGTTGCTCAATATAAAAAGTACAGCTCCATTGTGCAAAAATTCCAATTTTTTTATACACATTTTGAAATGTTTTCTCCACTGTAATGCGTGTGATACATACTATGTGACAGAAAACCCAGAAAATTTTTTGCTTGTTTACTTTTATCACTCATTGAAAGTTTATACATCTTTCAGGTTTTGAAAGCAATTAATTTTGTGATCTAAGGACAGGCAAATGAACAAGGGCTTTATTTGGTTTAGCAGTGTTGGAACTGATGAAACACTTCCCATCTTTTAGGATTAAACATATTGCCCATCTTTCTCCAATTTCCTTTTTTTAAAGACTTGACAATCAAGTAAGACTGTGTTTAGGTGTTAAAATGCACCATGTTATAATTCAACATGGTGGTATAAAGCAGTGTGTTACTGAGTAATTGAACCCCCATCACTGTTGATCTAAGGCCAAATGCAGAGTTATGATTCCTGTCTGCAGGGTGAGGAATAAGCCTTTGCAGATATTTTCTTGAATATTTACCACTATAAATTAAAAATTAAAAAAAAAACCAAAAAAAAAAAAACCAAAGCTTTTAAAATTCATCTTAAGCTAGCAGAAAGTATTGATGTATTTTTGCAGCCTCTGAATTAGTTTGAAAATGTATGCCCAAAGCTTAGAAAGCATATTGCAGTTAATGCTCATGAATGTGGGCACTTTGAAAATATGTTTTTGTGTGTGGTTGTTGGTAAATGCAGTGGTTATTGAAACTCCTTTTAAGATGGCTTGCCATTGGTATTAATTAGCTTTTTTAAAATGATGCCTACCAGATATATTTTTCCCCACCATATGTGTACAGGCTGTGGAAGGTGAAGTAATGCTCTATAGCAAGTGTCGTATATAACTGTTAAGTATTTAATTTGTAAAGCAAAGCTTTCAGGTCCTGTACTAGTGCAAGATCACTTGGAGTTTAATCATTTTAAGCTGTGCTGCAAATTAGGTGAACTTTTCAGCCTACAGCACAGCGTTCCTGTAAATGAAAGTCTCTGCTGGTGTATCTGTCTCTAGTTGACGTATGGTGATTCACACTAGCTGAGAATTTGTCCAATTTTGAAGTAGCTGTTTACATTCCTTGATGCTTTTTGTAATTATTTTTTGCAGATCCTCTGAGTGTTCAAGCCTCAAACTTAGGACACTGTAAGGCCACAGAATTAACGCAGCTGTCAGGGCCAAGAAGTGCAGACACTGCGGATTGGCCTGAGATTCTCAGCATCACGCTTACTCTGCAGTACAGCTATACCCGCAAACTCTTTCTCCAGTTTCTGCATTCCTTGGTTTTCTGATGTGTCCAGCGCTATTCTGATAAGGGAAACATTTAGTTTGGTAGGTGGAGAAATCGAGTTCCAGTACAGTTTTTCTGTATTAGCAGATTGTGGTAGGTTGGGGTTTTTTTCCCCCATACTTCAGGTGCAACTGTGTGTAGTCCCCTCCCTCACCCACCCCCTGGGATTGTATGCTAACATCTGGAGTTCTGGATTTATCATATATCATGTGTGCTGTGAGGTTGTTCTTCATAGAGCAGGTTAAAGGGGTGGAAAACTCTTGACAGTATCTTGCTGGTTTGAAACCGGCTCAGGCTGGAAACAAAAAAGACTTACTGCATTCTGAGTGCTGCTTGTAGCCTTTTTTGAAAAGTATTGACAGCTGGAGTCTGATTCCTACTGGACAAGATACCTTGCTGCTTAAACAGTTACAGCTGGCGCTGATAACCATTGCTCCATCTGTTTATTTGGTGTAGAGGTTAAAGATGAATAGGAATGAAAACTGAACTTCTTCCCTTCCAAGTCAGTTTAGATAGATTATGGGCATTGTAGAAATGCTCACATTACTGAACCTCCTGAGCTGTTGTCTGAAGAGGGAATTTATTCTATGTGGCTACTCTTGCAATTATTTTCTGGAGTGAAAAATGAAGGAGCGTGGGCAAAACAAAGAGCAATTTTATACATCAGCTAAAGTGTTCCTGCGTACCAAGGATCTAGGTAATTTGTGGGGTTTTGTTTTGATGACCAAGGAAATCAACAACAATAATATCTCAGAAACAACGGTTTCATTGATCTGGGCAATGATTGATTTTTCGAATAAGGACTGGCTTATGTGCCTGTTGAATATACATGCAAGCACAAATAACAGTACATGAGTACTGAGCTATATAGTGCAGAGCTATATGGTACAGTGTATGCAAATAAATATTGCACAATGATAAAATTTCACAAGGACTGTTCTTTTGAAACTGTCCTGTTTGCTTTTTAAAAAGCAGTGCTTGAGCTGAAAGATAGTAGTGATTTTTCATTACAGTCTTGCTTTGATTTCTTTTTTTTTTTTTTTTTTAATAGGAGACTGAAAATAGAATTGTTGGGGTGTGGTGGTGTGTGTAAAGCAAAATTGGCACATTACATCGCTTCTGTTCACATTGCTTCACAAAATATTTGCTAGGTCAAAACAGAACTTATACAAAGTGCATGGCACCTGCATATTCCCAGTGGATCTGAAATTTCCCTGCGTCCTGCCTGGGAGCTCTGCTAGACTCTTTGGTCTTTACATAATCTATAGAAGCAATGGCTTTTAGAAGACAAGCTATAGTGTTGTAGTTAGCAGATGGTTCTGAATTTCATACTGTTAAAAAGCCAAGGCACCTATTTATGTGTCTGTCTGGGTAAAGGTATATAGGCTTTACAACCCCTGTTATTTTCCCTCAAAAATTTTTCTCTGGGGGTGTCTTTTTCAAGATTTAATTGTGAGTGAATTTTCAGAAAGTGCTTTTTGACTGTTTTAAATCGCCAGGTTCCTGTCTGCTGCAGGAAACTAAAGCTGTATTATTTTGCCATGGGAGCTGGATTTCTGGCTTTTTACAATAGTCACTGCTTACCTAATTCAGTAGGCAAGAGACAGGCTTAAAATCGAATGTATCATGGTTGCAGGTTGAGTAGAAGCTCTTAGCTCTCTCATTTCCTTCAGAAGCTGTTGCCAAGGTGTTTCACTTGAAAGGTGTTTCAGAAGAAATTGGTTTTGCCTTCATTTTAAAAATGCAGAGGTATCCGAGCTAATAAGGAAGCATTGGTTTTAGCCATTCAGATGAGAACTCTCTGCTACAAGACAAGTCTTCCCACATGACTCTGGATAGCTTTCCAAAGTGAACTGCATCCAGCTGATGTGGTGGTAGCTATTAGAAATAGGAGGTTGGATTTTTTGTTTTGAAGTTGGATTTTTGCTGGTATGTGATACCCTGCTCCTGTACTGCATTACATGGTCTGATCATGCCAGCACTAAAGCACTCAGGTGTCAATTGACTAAAATCTTTTCTTCTTGCAAGGGAACCCAACTCCTCTGGTTGGGAGTTACTCAGGAAAGCAGTTTGTCTGGTCTTCTTCTCAGGGTTCGTCTCTGGAAGTAATGCAAATATCTGATATTTTTAGCTCTTTGGAGCATAGAAAAATTATTATTCTGAAAAATAAAATGCATGCTTCAGACTTTAGTTCAAAGTTCCCATTGATCTGTTGCAGCTGCATTTTGTATTTACATTTTATATCAACAATGTGAAAAACAGAGAATACAATAGCATTACCTGTGACAGCTTGGTCTCAGAGAATGCAAGAAGGAACAGAATGCAATTCCTCCATAGCTACATCGTTTTCTTTCTTACCTGCTTTGCTTCTCAGAAACCAGAAATGTAGAAAATTCTGCAACAAGTGAGTCAGGAATCCTGCAAATAAAACACCTCAGTTTTTCCCAGCATGGGACCATCCAGCACTGTGGATAGGGCAGTGATCCCATGGAAAACAAAACCTAATAAATTATTAATTAAAAGGCCATTTCTACCATGCACGTGGTCCTACTTCACTTAATTTTACTGTAGTCTTCTGACTTCTATTGCCCCTTTCTTTTCTTACTCCCAGTTTTCAGTCATTAACAGCTCCCAGTACCAGTCCTTACTACTTGGTATTATGCCTCCAAAGTGCCTCTGTGGTTATGCCTTTCCAAACCAGCTGTGGACAACCTTGGGTCCAGAATACCAGGATCAGGTCTTTTCACTAAACTTTGTGAATTACAGGAGATGTACTTGCCTCTCAGGTTTGACTGAGGCTGTTTCTTCAGCCCATTCCTTCTTGCCATAGAGAAGTTAATTTTTCTCATGCGTGGCTTCATTCAGGTTCATTGACACAGGGCACAGATGTAAGAAATATGACTCTGAGCAGGTCTGCAATGCGGTGCAGCATCCTTGGCCTGAAGTAACCAGCGCCAAAGGTCTTGCATGTGTGTCTTTTGTGAAGCGAACAAACTGCCCTTCAGCTTTTGCTATGACACACATCTCTGATACCAAGTACCGTTCTGTTGGATGGGATTTCAAATTCCTTCTCTTGCTTCCTCTCCTTCTTTCTCTTGACTGGGAGATCAGTCTGTAAACAAAGGGCTCATAAAATTGAATTCTTACCAGATCAGGTGAATTATGCCTCCTCTTACCAAAGAGTCTCCAATTTGCTGCTGTTAAGTGAATTTGGCAGCCCCCATTCCAGAATTCTGGTTGCTTGCAATCATTTTCATGAAAAATCCTGCAGGTTGAAAGAAAATTGGTATGCCTTCCAATTTCTGAGTCTGTATGGAACAATCGATCCACATTTTCTCAAGCTTTTCCTTAACAGTTATTAAACCTACAGACCGGGGCAGAGGTTTAGATTCTCTTCTAATCATCTTGGCTCGAGGAGCTGAGGGCTGAAGAAAAATGCCATGTACTGCAAGACATGAACACATTGTGTGCTAGTGAAACTGTAAACCTTTATAGTTGTGTGCATTTTTGTTGTTCTACAGAATAAAAATGAAAACTAGCACCACATAAACCTATAGGTCTGTCTGTTCTATAGATCTGTGTCATAGAGATTATATTCAGACGAGTATGGAATATATTTTGGAATGAATTATTTCATGTACAAAAAGTATTGTTTGGGTGTTGTGAACATACGCATTTCTACACACAAAAGCTGCATATTTGAGCGAAAGGCTTGTGAGCAGATACCTTGTGAGCAAGGCCTTTTTTGTCATACCTAAGGGAAGGTCTGAATCTCAGTGTGGACTCCAAACATGCGTTTGGGGGTTTTTGTCACATATAATATATTACTTATTGTCACAATTTCATCTTTCTCAAAACGTTATGAACTTTTTCTGCTGGTATGCATTATTTGTGGGGCTTGCAAATGTAGTCTACTCTCAGGGCACATCTACAAACAAAAAAATAACTAATTGCAAAGGAGAGGAGCAATGGAATCATACATCACACAAATTAACAGTTGACTGTGTATTCTTGGTTCAGAATGAGTGCTTTCTCCTTGATTAATGTAATAAAATAAAAATATAAAACATTGTTTAACTAAAAAATGTCATTTTATTTCAGGAAAAAAAGACAGCTCCACAAATCCAAAACAGTTATTCCAGAATAATTGGGTAGACAAGGCCTTGCTAAATCTGCTCATTTGCTGCTTACTAGCATAAATGTCAGTCTGGTTTTGATGAAGTGGTAGAAAACTGGTTTTATCAGTGGGAAATGTGCAGATTTTGGCTTCTTCCTTCATGGTTCTGGAACTATTAGCCAGAAGATTCATGATGCATGATTATTACAGTGTTGTGGAACTACAGTTATCGAAATAAGTGATAATCATGTACCCTGTTAGCTAATGTTTGCTAGGGTAAAGCTGGCCCTAGCTGATGGCTTATAGACACTGCAGTCTTTGTTGGCACTGATCTTGTATGTATTTCATGAAATACATATATATCAAGGGTATAGCTAGGGGTGTGAGTGTATAGATTGTTAAATAGAATCGTAGAATGTCCTGAACTGGAAGTAACCTTAGAGATCATCTAGTTCCAACCCCCCCTGCCGTGACAGGTACACCTTTCACTAGACCAGGTTAAATATATGAACTAAGTATTTTAAATCAAATTCTGCGTGCAAAATTAAAGGTTTTTTGGGGATTTAGTTAATGGTGCTGTAAATAAAGATGACATTTCCAATATTGCAAAAGATTACAAAAAAAGATTACAAAGATTACAAAAGCAAGTGCCATAATGTTTGAGTTGTGCCTGGAGCAGAAGTGCTTAATGCAGTACACATAAAAAGAACATTCAAAAATTGCCAAAACTGTATTTTACCTTTAAAACACTATTATGTTTGTTTAAAACAGAGTTCCCAGGTTTCATGCATGTTAGAAATAGTGACAACTTACACACTTTCTTATGCTGTGATCCCATCTTATTTCATCAGCCAAACATGGTCAAAGTGGGTAACATGAGAATCCCTCTGCAGACTTTGTAAAGTATAGATGACTTGGCTTAATTTTATCCCTGGTGTCACTTAAAACCTTCTATAGTCAAAGATGATACCTTTTGAATAAAATGTAAAACTGATCCCCCTGCTCTAAGTTTCTGTTATGAGGTCTTAAGTGTTTTCCCCCAAACATTTCAGTGAATATTCCTTCACCTGTTATTTGAAGTGTAGTCTGTGATGTCCACAAACAGAAATTATGCACTGAAGAACTGGAAAGAAGTTGTTTACTCTGTAGTCATTCATGTTGTATTGTTCTGTAAAATTCAGGAAATCATGTTTGTTAGGTCTTAATTAATGTGCTCTTCAGGCAGCCTTCTAATGTGTTGAAGGTATGGGGGGTTTTTATACCTGAACTGTTTTCCCCTTGATGATTAGCTTCCCACTGGAGATGACTTCTTGCATTACACTATTATCCATCTACTGTCAAGAGAAAACAAGTCAAACTGGCAGACTTGGGCAGAGCTGCCATATAATGTTTTATGTACATTAACTCAAAGCTGCACTCTGGATTTGGCTCTTACACAGAGAGTCCAGAAACCGAGTACTGATGATGTTTCTTCTACTGTGATCTCGAGAGTGGAGCCCTTTCCTTCACAGAGCTTGTTGAGGTGATGTTTTGAAGTTGAAATGTGGCAGCTCAATCCATGGACTGTATGCATTTGACATCTCTATAAGGTTGACTATAGCAAGTCCTGTAGGTGCTGTTTCTATGCTTGTTGTCACTTCCCTCTCAAAATCCCTGTACATCTCTGTACATGAGCATAAACAGTACTGAGAAGTAAACTATTCTGCTTTGTTGTTGCTTTTCACTTTTGAGTACTTTGTGGCTTTCCTCTGTTGTGATATCTGTCATTTAGTTGTACACAGTTTCCCATCTCTGCATGCTATGTGCAATGACCTGAGGACCTAACATCATCTTCCTTATAAACCATTGGCAAGGATTTATTTAGAAACAGTTGAGTACCCATACAACCTGTATCAGTTTGCTTACCCTTATGCACGTGCTTGTTGACTGCCTCAGAAAACTCCAAGAGTTTTAAAGGTGAAACTCCCCTTAACACTATTTGATTCTTCCCAAGCAGATTGTGTTTATTCAGCTTCAAGATTACAGGCGTGTACACAGTTCCCCAAAATGTGCGTTAATGATCAGTTTGCAACTTTCATGTCTTCACATACCAAGACAATCTTAAGTGAAGGTCACGTACCACTAGTACTTCACCTATTTCATTCTCCAGTGCTGTCCTGAGTGAATCCAGTCTGGTCCTGGCAATTTGTTGATGTTCATTTTGATTATGGGTATGATTACCTCTACTATGGATAATATAGTTTCAGACAAATCCTTTGCCAAGCTTCCCCATGCTCCCAAATATGCACATGCTCACTCACCAGGATCCTGGTATGAGAGTTATTTTTTTTCTTCTAATATGTGTACCATGTGAAGACTTCCTTTAGTTCTTCACGATGTCTTCTCAACTTTAAGAACTCCATACCTTGCCACACTGGACTGGTTGGTGCATTTTGTGCTCCTGTGGGATTGCAACAAGTTATGGCTGCTTTGAATTCCTTTCACCAGTTACTGCTTAAACTGGTTTTGCCTATCTACTTGTATTTTTGGCTCTAAACTGCTGGAGTTTGTGGCCCTTGTTATTTTTTTCAGCTTGTAAATTCAGCTTTTTGAATGATGTCTCCTTAATTCTAGTAAGCTCTTTTAGTTTGCTGTTGGTCATGCTGGCTTCCTTCATTATATCAAGCCCTTCCCAACAGAAGGTATGCATTAGCACAGTGTTTCCAGTATTGTCTTTGTTAGTAGTTTTTATGCTGTCTGCAAGGACTTAATTCTCTTACCTGCCACTTCTAGCTTATTATTAAAAGACTTGACACTTTTTCCATAGTTCCACTTTCTGAAGGTTAGTGCATCATGCTGGATTATTTTAGCAAGCATTTTCCCCATGGATAAGTTGAGTGTGTTATAGTTACTATTAAAAACAACAACTACTACAAGGTTTTGCATCAGGAGTCACTTGGTACCAGCTCAGTAGTTGCATTTACCCTTGTGGCTTTCCTAGCCACCTTCTCTGTAGAGCAGTCACTGAGAGCATCCCAACATTTCACCTCTTAAGTCACCCAAAGCCCTCGTGTTTTCTGCCCTTGCTGCCTCTGTGATTTCTCTCAGCACATCAGTTATCACTTGCTCATACAACCCCATCATTAACTTTAGAGGTTGTGTGGAAGATTTAGACTGATCAATTTAATTCTAAATGAAAAGAATGGTAAATACTTACATGCAAGAAGAGGTGTATTTACATAACCATTTCTGAAAGTATTGTTTAAGTTGACTGAGCAGGCAGCAGATGAATGATAAAAGGGAAGGAAAATGCCAAAATAGGGCATTGTAATTGATGATGGATGTGTCATTGATGAACAGGAAAATTGAGGTGATTTGATTAGTCTTTTCCAAGTAATATGATATGAGTCTAGTTATAAAAGAAACTTATTTCTTACAGATTAAATTCTTTAGAATATTCATTTTCTGATAATCATAACTTTTCAATTGGAAATGCAAGATAAATTCTCTGCCTTTTTTCTTGTATTTTGCAAGACTTCTCTTAAAAGGAACAGTGAAGTCTGACTGGGTTATAAAGGCGTTAAATTCTAAAATTTATGAATTATCACTGTAAAGCAAAAAGAACATTTGTGTATTTAATTTATTATTTCGTTTAATTCCAAAATATAAGGTATAAGTATTTATTTTATACTGAGCACTGGAGCTGAAATGCAATCAATTTGCAAGTGTCAAGAGAGTTCATTCTGACCCCTGTTTCAACAAATGAGAGAAGTGCTGATTAAGTCATGTTAGTAGAGAGAATGGTCAAATTAATGTATTTTGAGAAGCTTTTCTTTCTTAGTAATGAGAAAATCTTATGAACTAAAGCGTGGAAAGTTTCTAGTTGGAAGGGGAAGGAGGTGAAGCAAAGTAAATACATAAAGATGGAGAAGTGGTAAAAATAAGGATATGTAAAAAGAAAAGGAGAACAAAAGATTGTTAGTTTACTGTAGTGGAAAAAAGCCTTATGCACATACACGCTGCGGAATGAGAGGTTGAAGAGCAGCACTGTGGAAGGGCCCTGGGGGTCCTGATGGATGGCAAGATGAATGTGAGCCCCCAGTGCCCCGGCAGCCAGGAGGGCCAACCCTGTCCTTGGGGGCATCAGGCACAGCATCGCCAGCCGGGCCAGGGAGGGGATTGTCCCGCTCTGCTCTGCACTGGGGCGGCCTCACCTTGGATATTGTGGGCAGTTTGGGTGCCACAATGTAAGAAAGATATTCAGCTGTTAGAGTGTGTCTAAATGAGGGTAGTGAAGATGGTGAAGGGCCTTGAGTGGAAGCCACGTGAGGAGTGGCTGAGGGCACTTGGTGTGTTCAGCCTGGAGAAGAGGAGACTGAGGGGAGACCTCACTGCAGTTACAACTTCCTTGGGAGGGGGAGAGGAGGGGCAGGCACTGATCTCTTCTCTGTGGAGACCAGTGACAGGACCCAGGGGGATGGCCTGAAGCTGTGTCAGGGGAGGTTTGGGTTGGATATTAGGAAGTTTCCTTGCCCAGAGAGAGATTGGGCACTGGAACAGGCTCCCCAGGGCAGTGGTAACAGCAGCAAGCCTGCCAGAGTTGAAGAAGTGTTTGGACAATACTCGTGGTGTGACTCTTGGGGATGGTCCTGTGCAGGGCTAAGAGCTGGACTTAATGTTCTTTATGGGTCCCTTCCAATTCAGAATATTCTATGACTCTATGAAGATTTTGATAGCAAGTGGATAGAGACTGCAACAGCAACAAACCCCAGCAGTTTTGGTTCTCTGGTATTCCAGTGTGCATCTTCAGATTGTTTTAATGTTGGTATGCAGGCCTTCCCCAGTCATCTGGCATGACTGTTTGGACAGGAACCTCTTGTTAATGCTTGTTCGTGCTGCCAGAGCAACATAAAAGTATTCCTTTAAAAAGAGGGAACAGCAGCCTAAGCAAATAATTAAAGAACAAGATTTTAAGCCTTCTGACACTGGCTGACAGGACAGATAAAAATGTATGTATTTCTGCTGGAAGAGGGGAGAGAGTTGTCTCATCCCACTCTCCTGGACTGATAAGCATTTGCAGCTTGCAATTTGATAAGATTGATGGACTGAGACTTGGGCTGCAGACTGTGCTGGCTGGCACTAAGGTGCTCTCTAAAACTGCAGAAACTTGGCTCTCCGTGCCTCATTGCTCAGAGCAGCAGCAGTAGCATCTGTTCCTCCCTGTGCACTAAACTTGAATCACTGCTTGCAGTGTGCAATTTGACAAATAAAAAGTTCCAGCTGTTGACATGAGAAAATCCTGTGTGCTCAGTCCACCAACCTGGATGAGTTTGTTCTCTAGCTGACAAGTGTTGCCAGCTGCTCCTTGGACTACAAGAGGTTTGAATACCCTATGATGATTTTGGTTAACATTGCTGGTCCAGTTTCTTCTCACCTTGGCCTCAGCAAGAGCCTCAGTGCCTCACCTCAGAATTGTAATTTTTCACTTTAATTTCTGACAGATTCTAGGTGATGAGAAGAAGCAACAAAAATGGCCATGCTGGACACAATGATATTATAAGTAGGTTCTTTGTAGTGTTCTGCCATATCTTTCAAGGCAGCATACATCTCCTTTCAGCATCAAATAACATCAGCAGCATTCCCTTAGGAGTAGAGAGTGGGTCTTTACTGTAATTTCTTCTTTCTGTAGCTCAGCAAGCCACTACTCCCTCAGCTGTCAGCATCTATCACCAAAGAAACAGTGTATACTCCTCTGCTTCTCTGATAATCTATCTCAAAATTCATCTCGCTGTGTCACCGAGTGCTGCCACAGATGTGTTCGCTGCTTCTGAATCTGGGAATACTACAGATACTATTTTATAGTCGAAGCTCCAGAATTTCTTTTTCATATTGCAGCTAAACTTTCATCATTTGCATGGAGAAATGGAAGAGATTCTTGTAAGGATCAGTTTTCTGGGAATACTGTGGTTTTGCGAGGGATGTTGCTCAGCTTTTCTGACACATCCTCCGTGGAACTGTTTTGCCAAATGGGTGGTAGGTTGAGATACGTAGAAGAGTTTCAGGGAAGGGAGGGGGTGCTGCATTTTAATTCTTGTTTAGGAAGAGGTTGGGGATTAGTAGTGCCCCGTTTATGGGACCTGCTGTTTGTGAAATCCTTCAGAGATCAATGATATTCTCATTTAAAGACTTCAGTGTCTCTTCCAGCTCTTTGCAATTTCCCTCTTAGTTTTTGCTTCTAGGTGCATCTGAAAGTAGTGGCAGCACCTTGGTGTGGAGCTGTGAGGGAATTAAGCTTCTTAATTAATATTTGGGAGGCTGAGATCCCTTTTATCCCTTTGCCATACCTGCTTTTTGTTATGGATCAGATTGAATTTTGCTTTTGAAGTTACTTTCAAGCACAGTTGCTGCCTTCTGTTTTGCAGTATCTCTCTTTCTTCTGGCCATTTAGCCTTTTTTCTGCTAGGTAATCATGATCTTTCAGGTTTGACTTTGCTTCCTTTTCTCTGTAGGAATCAATTTGAGTTATTTTCTCTTTTTTTGTATAGCTATTGTTAAGAGAATAACTTCCAAAGCTATCTGCATGGATTAAGGATCTGCCATCCTGGTGTAAATATAATAATCTCCATAACTTTGCAAGTCAAATGTTACTGTCTGAAGAAACCTGCTGGGCAAGGGAGACATGATTTTTCTTCTGGGATTTAGTAGGTTTTCTTTACTGTCGTTTTCAAACATTCACCTTAAGCTTGCCTCTGCAGGTGAAACCTTGTTTTTTTGTGTGGTCCTGTGGTGCTTGCATGTTTTCTCTCCTGTTAGGAAAGATGTCTTTGCCTTTTACCCTCTTTTGCTTTTTAGACATGTCCTGTTGGCCTTTCTGTACCTGCTGCTTCTGTGGTGACACTGTCTCTGTGCTACCAGGAGGAGTTTCTGAGCAGAAAAGTGAAAGCACTCATTTCCTGTTCTACCTTCTTTTATCCTTCTGACAGAGACACTCCAGTTATTTCTTTGTCTACTCCTGTGCAAGATTGTCATTCTGTTAGTCCTTCCCTACGCCAAAAAAGCTCTTTCCTAATCTCCCGCCCCCTTATTTGTCAGCATGAAGCTCAACTTGCAGTACAGCATGTGTAGAACTGATGCCAACCCTTGTCCTGCAGTCTTTGAGGTTCAGATATTCAATCAAAAAATTATGTTGTCTCTCAAAGGTCAGATCTACTAAAGAAACATGTAACAGTCAGTAGTTTGGACGGTACAGCCCCCTGTGAAGGAAGAGAGTTGAATACTTACTGACTATGAGGAGAAGAGTCCTGGTCGGTTACCCAAGTAAACCTTCTCCAGATGAGGGCTTATTCTGTCAGTGTGTTTGCAGTATTTTTAGTCTTCCCTTTCTGTGTTTTTTAACTCATAGTTTCCTACAGTTTATGAACATTCTTGGCCAGTGATGCTCTGCCCAAGAACTACTGTGTCTGTGAAATCAAACTGGTTTTGTCTTTGCTGGTTTACAGCCCAAAACAGTTGGTTCCTCCTCTGCCAAGAGATCATCTGACATACCAGAGCTCTAAATTAAGATACTGTGTGACTTGCAGATTCTGAATTGATGAGCTGTTCAGTTCATTTTCCCTGCCATTAGCTGTTAGAAAGCACTATCTGAAATTTGTGACATGATGTTTTTCTGAATTTTGCTATACTAAACCTGTCCTGTTCAACAGTCTAATTAAGTACTACTGGCTATGTTCTGAGGATGAAGCAGTTAAAGTTACCACTGGAAGCAGTGGAGTGAGAAATGTCTTCTTAAAGCATTTTATAATCCTGGTCTTTAGGAATTCTGTTTGGTTTTGGGGGTTTTGTTTGGTTTTGTTTGCTTGTTTGTTTTGGGTTTTTTTATACAAGAAAAGTAGTTTAAGCTTTTCATCCCTGTGCTTATTTATCTCTGGAGTTACAGCCAGTTCATCTACAGTCAGCAGTCCAGACATTACTTGTTTTCCTGGAGCAGCATCTCCAGGAAATGTTGGTCCCTAAAGTGTAATTGTCAACGTGAATTTAAATAACTCCATACTGCTATAAAATGACCAAGGAAGCCGCATGATTTGGGTGGCTGAAGTTGACAAGCCATGTGGCTGGTGAACAGCAAAGGCACTTTCCTGCTCATTATGAGCATGAACCTGCCATCAGGGTTAGGGACCTTTATTTCTGTAGTACATAGTGTGTAAGAAAGAAAACTGTAGCATGAATATAGAATAATTATTTTGAGTTATTTGAAATAAATGCTTCCAGAAGGAAACGATTTTGTATATAACTCCAGTCTTGGCACCATGCAAATGAATGGCAGTGAGCTATTTCCCAAGAAAGCTTGCAACTGCATTTAAAAACTAAGGTGTAAGATGGGCACATTGTTTAAAATTAGAATGCAAGTAGGTATCTGAGCAGCAAAAGAAAAACCCAATCGTTTCCACAGTGGAAAAGTTCAGGAATGTGTCTGCAAGATTGTGGTGTTGTTGCAACTTGTTTTCTTACCCCATTAATCAGAATGATAAAGTGGTGACAGGAGGTACTCTGCTTGCATCCGGAATTTCTTCTTGATGTACCCTCATGATTGATGCAGTTCATTTTAGAGATGTCTGTAGGAGAGCAGCATCAGGCACAGACTGTTGTGATTGGAAAGAAAGATTCAGTCATAAATTCTAACGTAGGGAAGAGCAAGTTGTTTGCCTTACGAGGACTGAGGACATCTTTCAAAAGAGTTTTATGCAAAACTGTGAAACAGAGGTCCCTTCTACTATTAGAAACCCCTCTGCTGTTCCCTTAGTTCAAAGGAGGTGAACCACTCCTCTGAAGGGAGTTTGTAAGACAAACTACAAATGTTTTAGGGTATTTTTATTGCTACTGTTCTCTATGGGTGGTATGATCTGATGAGAATAAAGGTTCTGCTTGACCTGCGTTAAATAGGAGTTTGTTGCATGCCTGCAATTTACAAATCCACCATACCTGAAGAGAATTACAGACATGGTAAAAAAAGTCACATATATAAAAGTATTAAAGTCTACATGATACATTTTAAAATCCTTCCTTCTTTTTTTTTAATGTCTTTTGTCAGCAGGATGCTGTGGAAGAGTTAACAATAGGCGTACGAGTGTGTCCCTAGATATGTTTTGCCAAGTTATACTTGTTTGGCTGTTTGTGGAAGAGCCACCCTTACTAGTGTATTTCCCTGTGGGAACCTTCTCAGCATGAGAGTAGCCGTAATATGTCAAGGCCAGAGCTGTCTCTTAAAATCAGGGTGTTGCCTCTTTATTATGCGAATGCCCTTCTTGTAGAAGGTTAAATTGATTTATGATAATTCTAAATCACTGTATAGTGTTGTAAATACAATGTATGATGAGGCATCATATATGTAATAAGATTGTTGTTTATTGATTTCAATAGCCCTTGAGATGGGAATTTGAGAATGAGAGAAATGCATTGATTAAGATCGTTATCAGATACCATAATATAAAGATTTTGGTTGTAGGAAGCAAGAGCAGAGAATATTGGTTCTTAAAACAGTTCCTGCAGCTGTTATTAATCATGCAGATAATGCATAATATAAGATCATTACATAAGATCCCTTGGTTTAAAGATGCCCTTAAAATGTGCAATTTGAATGCGAAAATGAAGCTTTCTTCTGAAGCAGTGGCAGCATTACCATCTAAGAGCTGCTGAAGGCTCTTTAGCAAGATAGGAAGGGAAGTGGATGGTGCTTGGAGCTAGCACTCCCATGTTGCCTGTGGGCAATTTGTTGAAACCAATTTCCAGATTTCAGTAGAAGCCGCTCAGCAGCCTGCAGCGCTGGAGATTCCTCGGGGCCCCTTTTGTTTGAGGCAGGTGAACAGGGGACAGCAAGGCTGGCCTCGAACAGGAGTCAACAAATCAGCTGGTGGTAATAAAGCAGTGTGAAAATACCTAAGCCTCACTGAAAATACTATCAAACTGCTGTATATACATTTTTTTAAATGCAAAAAAATGCATTTCTTTTATTCCCAGGCAACACATTATCAAAAAGACTGCAAGCAAAAATACCTGCTTTAGTATAAATTGTAGGTGTACGGGTTGACAGCGATTGCCATCTTGTGTACAGTGATGTTCCTTGAAACGCACAGTACCTGCTTTGACTCAATTACAGCTGCCATAAAACTTTCAAATAATGTGAGCATTTTGCATGAGGGTCTACTTTACTTAATAAAAATGGAGTTATACTCTTTTTAATTACACTAGCAAGTAAGACAGTGTGATTGGCTTGGTAACTGTGAATGTAAGTCTTAGCAGGTAAGTGCCCTCTAGGGATTTTTGTTAGTAAGTCTTGCCAAGTATTGCAAGATATGGGAGGAAGGGTTAATTGATAGCTTAATTAAATCTCCTTTCTTACTATTAAGTAATTAATTTGATATATCTTGCAGGTGCAGTATACAATACTGCTTTTTGTGATAGCTAGTTTCTACTTCTCTGGTGCTATATAAATAGCATGTTAATTTTAAAAATCAGTCTCTGCTGTCATCATTTACTTTTTTGTTCAGTTTTTTTTCTCAATATCCCATATAATGAGTAGTTCATGTAGCACAATATTATCTTTTAGATACCTAGATTCTGTAATTAGCGTACAGGCTTGTCATTCCAGATTAGTATTTTTAACTATTAACTATAACATTAATGAATTGGCTTTCTCATGAGAAAGGAAAAGCATTGGAGGCAGGACCTTCCTGCTTTCTCCTTCCTGAAGCAGATGTAAGCTCAGCATTTATAAGAGCCTTTTAGCCAAACAATGAGCAACTGTCAGTGCTGGTTTGTGGGTACAGGGGGAGCAGCCCTCCAGGATCACTGCTCCTGCACATCCCGTGTGTGTGTGTGTGTGTGTTCACTTGTCCTTGCCTGTCAGTCAAGTGCTTTCTCTGGCCCTCTTAACTCCCTGCCTGTCCAGCACTGCGTGTTCCTCTGGGATATGAGGTTTGCAGTGCAGAGTCAAGCGTGCAGACCAGCGAAGGTCTCAGCCCTGTCTGCAGGGATGGGCACAGGGAGCATCAGTTGCCTCCTTGGAGAGGCAGACACAGCATGGCACGCAGCCCCACTGAAGCTGCTGTGGATGAGAAGGCCAAACATCAAGTGCCTGGCTGCAGCTAAATATTTATGGTGTGTTGGGGAAGACACAGTATGCTGTGTTCATTCATGGAATTGGGGTGTCTGTGTGGCCTCACTCAAGGAGAAAAAAGCAGCTTACCTTTTTGAAAGTCGAGGTTAGAAGTTGTCTGAAGATTTGATATGACACTGTTTTGCTTCACTAATGTTGTCCTGCAACTATGGACTTGAAATGTTTTGGGTTCCTTCTCTAATGAAGGTATTTGTCAAATGCTGGTCTACTAATCCTAGAAATACAAAGTGCACAGTCCAAACTTGAGTTATAGTAGTTTTAATTTTAAGGAGTGAACGAGACTCTGGGGTTGATGTATCTTTATTGAGAACATCTCTGTTAATAATGTTTAATATGAGTAAAGCATCATTTTGGAAGTCTGCCATCATTGTTTTAGAAGTGGCATGTAGACAAGAATGGATGTAGTTTAATCATAGTGAGGTTAAAGGATACTGCAGTGGTCCAAATATTTAGTACTTGCTCCAATTTCTTCTGGAGTTTTAACCTTTCAATAGACTGACTTTACTCCATTTCAACTTCCTTTCGGGTTTTCTGAGTTACTAATTGAATTAACCAAACCAAGACAATTGTCAGAGTAAACAATTCTGAAGTAGTCTGATAACGTCAATGTGGCATAATTTCTATCGAGTTTTTCTTTAGTATTTATGATATGCAGAAGCCCCCTATTTTGCAATAGGGACAGATAGGAAAAGATGTAATGCCTTCTGGATCAATCTAAATTGTTAATTCAGTATAGAAGCTTCTAATAGTAACAGATCCTAACAATCTGAATGGGCAAACACTTAAAAGGTTGGGCATGTTTTGTTGTTATTGGTATTTTGTACTGTGGAAATGCTTTAGGAATCTTTGGTTTAGGGATGTTAGAGGTCCTTATTTTGAGTGTAGATAATTCAAAAGATGGGTCTTATGGAAACTTGCAGAGCTTTTTCCCTAAGTTAACTGAGTTACCCAGACATTTTTCTGAGATGCCCTGTGCTGTCATTTCTGACAGTAGGAGTTGTGTCCTCGCTGTGATACACAGGACACCGGGTAGGTGCCAAAGTAGTTACTCTTTCCGGAGGAAAGGAGCAAAGTGTTGAGACCTCAGTGAAATATAATACAGACTACTCCAAGTTATGGAAATACTAAATATGTATTCCTTGAAATAATAGTGAAATTGACATCTCACTTGCACTACTGTATAATGATGTCGTAATGCTGACAGTAAATCTGTACTTGGCACAATACTGTGAGATATGTAAATTTTCCCATGTTTCAAGCTGGTTTATGTATGGGGTTTTACTGTAATAAAACTGTGTTGTTTGGGTGCATGCCACAAAATAAATTGCAACAAAGATGCCTTTAAAATCCTCTGCGTCTCAGCTTTGGGAAGGAAGAAACAGCTTTACGAATTTGTGTAATAAAGCAGTCCCTTCAGACTGAGACAGCACAAAAATTTGTTTCATAATAAAAACCTTTTAAAAATAAACTTCAAGGGGAATTACTGTACTCAAAAGTTCTCAGTTAAAATTCATAGAAGTTATCTATGGAACAAGGTGTTATTACTCTATTGTTATGCAGCAAAATGAATTAGTCCTGCAGATCTGTATTTTGTAGGAAACTGCAAACTGCATAGCGTTTGTTGTGTCTAACCACAGCACAGTACAGAACACATACAGCTCTTTTGCTGCAGAGCTGAAGACAAACATTCTTGCTATGGGTCAAATGCATCATTTCTTGTTATGCAGTCTGCTTCTTGTGCACTTGTTGCAATAAGGGTACACACAAGCAGTCTAGTAACCAGTGAGTATGCAGCATGAACTGCATGACTGTGCTCATGAGTTAAAAATCTGCCAAACTCTTAGCATTCTAAAACTAAAATTGTGGTATTAAGAAAAAAAACCCCAGGAACTTAAAAAAAACCAAACAATCCCCAAACAAAACTAAATTGGGCCATTATTTAAATTAATTTTTAATTAGGAGGTTGTTATTGCCTTAGGGAATACCTGTATTGTTCCTTACCTCAAGAAACACTTCTTTAGATTGACAACAGGAAGGGCCTGCATGTGTTGTGCATTTGTTAATTTGGCTAATCGGAGAAGGAAACTGTCACTTACCTTGATGCAATATGTAAGAGAAACTAAGAGTACGTCAATGACAGAAAGTGCAGTACTTACAATTTATGTGGCTTTCATTCTTCATCTTCTTTTCTGTTACAGTCCACTCCATTACACCTAGCAGCAGGCTACAACAGAGTTCGGATAGTCCAGCTTCTGCTTCAGCATGGTGCAGATGTGCACGCAAAGGACAAAGGGTATGTAATATTAATTGATTTGTTATCTGTTTGCAGCACTGGTTTTGTATCAGTCAAGACTAACATTTATTGATCTGGCTCCTGTTGCACCATAATCTCAAATACTTGGTGGAGAATGTGATACTTGCTTCCAAAATCTGAGTGTGGTTCATCATAAATGAACTTTCGCTAGAGCCAGACTAGTTGTGATTGCACTTGTCTTAAGTCTTCTTTTGCACTTTTAAATTTTTGTCCAAACTCTGTTCTTTACTTCCGTGCACGGACTGCCCTGTGAAATCGTGGACTAACAGCATTGTTTTAGGGAAGGCTGTGGGGGGAAGATATGGGGGCTTAGTGAAAAATGTGCATTGAAAAAACTATCTATAGTCTCATTATGCTGTTGCATATTTACGGATGTATTTCCAAGTAGCATCAATAAAGCTCATGTGCTCAGAACTAGTGGTCCTTGAAGCTCTATCTTGATAGATGCTACCAGCAAAAATCAAGATATAGTAGAAGCTAAACTATTCTATTTTTGCAGTAAGGCTGATAGTTATGGAAAATAACACAAAAAGTCCGCAGCAGTCAGATACCTGGAATTAGATGTGTTGTGCATTGTTCTCAGCCATGTATTTCTGATCCGTAAGGTGATGATTTTCATGATGGCCTGATAGAAAGGTTCAGTCCTAACCTTGTAGGAACTGGGGCCCTGGTTAAAGACATGCATTTTGTATTCAAGAGTCCATAGACATAAGATATTGATGAGTGTGTGTTCTGTTTCTATCAGCAACATTGAGGCACTTCCTACATTTTCATTTTCTGCTGAGTCCAACCTAGTGTTAAAAGAGATTTTAAATTAACTTAATAGCTTTTTTCCTTTTTTCTTTTCTTTCCAAATCAGTCCTAAGCATCCTTAAACTCTTGAAGTTTGACTAATTGTAGCACTTTAGTCTATCCATTCACCCCAATGTCTTTTTTGTAATTAGAATTGTTGTAAAATGTAAAATGATGTGTTATGCAAGTCAAAAAACAAAACCAAAAGAACCGCAAGAAAAAAATAAAACAGAAATATCCCAAAATAAAGCTTCATGTAATACCTGTTCAGGTAAATCCAGCATCTTAAGCAAGTTTGAGGTATTTTACACTTTTCAAAAATTTCAGCATTATTTGGTAGAAAACTCCAGCATAGGTGCTGTAATGAGGTTTGGATGATTTCCACACTTGAAAAGTGTGACAAGCAACTAAGTTCAACTTGAACTGCTGGCTTGAGCAGGAGGAGAAGGAAAGGAAACAAAGAAAGGAAATCAATATGCTTACTCTGTAATAAACTTTAAAACAATCCAAACATATTTAGAAATATCTAACATCCTCCCACTTTTTGTTAGTGGCATCACACATTTACAATCAGCACGGTATTTTGTTTTACTTTGCTGTTTCTTATTTATACATAATTTATAAGTAAATAGGCTATAAATAAATGTCATTTTTAATTTAAGGTGCTAAATTAGGTTACATTGATTTTATAGACCTCTTAAGTTCTCTTCAGTGAGGTCACTTCAAAGAGAGTCCTTAGAAACTGTGCTGCATTTTCAAAATGGTCACCACTTGTAGTTACTCCTAAAGAGAAGCCCTGCCAAGGAAACAGCTCTTCTTCCACTGGTGCTTTCTTTGCCTTAGAGTTGTTGTGCACGAAGCTGCAATGTGCTGGAACAGGAAGGGCGAAGGGGTGGTGCAGCAGTGGCCAAGTGCACTGCTGTAGTGATTGTCTTTGCTGACTGGCCTTGCCATGACCATCATTTTGGACGGGGGCAGGTTTTTTTGCATTCTTGGTGGTGGACTGGGTAGTCTTTCTCTGTCTTATAAATGCACCCATAAATTGTAATTAAGAAAAGTAATGATGAAAAAATAACAGTGTGAAAAATTTCCCCCAGACAAATTTCCCTCTGCTGTGACAGATGCAGCGCTGCTTCTGAGAGCAACTACTTTAAAATTAAGTTTACTTAATTGTTGTCTACTGCTTGCTGTCCTAATACTCTTTGAGTTGATTTTTCAGTTCTCGGAATCACTCCCTGCATTTTTCATAAATTGTGAAGAGTTAATTATTGTTTTCAGTGTATTATGCATAACTGAGCCATAAGTAACCTGTCTTGCCTGGCTTGAATTAAACTCATTTTGTCCTCTGCAGTAATTGACCTTTTTGCATCTCCTTTTCAATGCGTGACTTTTTTATTATGTCTTGTGCTTGTGACCAAATCCCTGTTATTTACTTTGCTAGTGTCATTTTTAAGTGTGGCCTGCAGTAATATGGCTGTACAAAAATTACAGGGACTCTGTTAGAAGTATCATGAACAGTTAAATAGATTGTACTGTAAAAAATGGAGAAAAACAGGGTAATTCCACAGTCTGGAGTAGCAATCTGCTTTCTATGGATATTTCTATATCTTCATAATTTACCCCGGAGTTATGTTAGTGTTATCTAGGGAGTTTTGCCTTTCACATAGCATTTTAAACAGGAGTTCATATTTAGGCAGAAGCAGAACACTAGTGAGCAAATTAAATGTGGAATGGGACTTTTTCCCTTCCTTAATAGCTTCAAGAAAGATCATGTCAAAACCACTTAATGCTAATCTTAATGGTAGATTAAACATCTGTGGCCTGTTAAGACAAAAAACACCAAGGAAAAAAGCTCCCCCCCCAAACAAACAACAAAACCCCACATTTTAATGTCAGTCTTAAGTAATGTGTTGTTTGTGAAAGTCAGTTTTTTCCATTAGTTTGTGAATCCTATTTTTTTTATATTTGACTATTTCAATATTTTAACGTTAATTTGATCTTTTCCTCTCATTAGAGAGAAGATTGTTCCTCCTTCCTGAAAAACGCTGCTTAAATAAATTTGTTGTTTGCCTTCTTCTTCCATACAGTGGTCTTGTGCCTCTTCATAATGCATGCTCTTATGGACACTATGAGGTTACAGAGCTACTGCTTAAGGTAAGCAGAAGGATTGAAAGGAATTACTTTACATTTAGATGTTAGGTGAGATATAAACTGTTTATACCAGAGTTGAAAAGCAAGACTGTTGTTTTTCTGTAGTAACAGGTTTTGAACATCCTATTGTCATTTCAGAAGGCTGCAACTTTAGGTCTTTGTGTGGAACAGTGTATGTGGAGTTTTTTCCCCCACCTGATGAATTTGGACTGAGCAAAAATTAGCTCACACAGAAATCCCAAATTTTTTTCGAGGATTCAATAGTATTTCTGTATATATTGGTATTTAACGTGAAAGAGAGAAACCAATTGTTTTAATAAAATGAAAATTTGTAAGCTTTTCAGTTGTTGAAGATGATGATTTACTAACCCAAGGCTGTTTCTGCTGTGCTAGCATGGCGCCTGTGTGAATGCTATGGACCTCTGGCAGTTCACCCCCTTGCACGAGGCTGCTTCCAAGAACCGTGTGGAGGTCTGCTCCCTCCTGCTGAGCCACGGCGCAGACCCCACCTTGGTCAACTGCCACGGCAAGAGCGCCGTGGATATGGCTCCGACACCCGAGCTCAGGGAGAGACTCACCTGTAAGTGTGCTCACACCGGGAATGGTTGGTGGTGGCTGCAAAGGGATGCTCTCCTTTCGGGATAGCCTCCTTCAGCTTGGCAAGCTGATGCTGTGCTGCTCGCTTTGGAGTGTGCAGATACCTCTAACGCACCGTGATATTGCCCGGTTTTCTTAAGTTTAAAATTAGCAAAGCACTGCTGAATCAGTCAGGGGTTTTTCTGCTTAAAGTCCAATTCAGTCAGACAGGAGTCTCTATATTGAGGCTCTGTATTGCACTTCTGTGGAAACTTTCAGAAGGGCGGTACCTTTGGTGTGCAAACCTGGAGTTCAGAATTCCATCACCTTCTTTTGTAGTCTTTGCAATACTTAGGTTGTTTGCAAAGCACTCTTTCAGTTCTAGTTTGAATCCCTCTTTGAGGGATTTCTTTTCTCAGTGTAACAAAATGTAAAAGATAAACCAAATGAGGCAAGTATGGAATCAGAGTATTATGAAGTTACAAAAAACTTCTTGAGAACTAGATTCTCAATTATAAATAAGTTTTTTGGTTTATCTGTCACCTTTTCAGTATAGCAGAAGCCCCCTGACACTAATAATGTGATCCTGCACAGCTAGTCAGGTTTTAGTCTGTTGCTATTCTTTGCTTGTGAAGGTGGTGTGATCATGTGTAGCAGAAAACTTTAATCTAGGAGAAAAGAGGAAGGCATTAGTATCTTTTAGCTACTTCTCTAGTCTGTACTCTGGGCTAAAGTGGAAGATGCTTCTGGCTCTGAGGAAGGTTACTTTACCATTTACTCAAATTAATGAGGGAAAAAAAAACTATTTAAAATTTGTTTTATTTCTGTACTTACAGTTCCTCAAGAGCAACGGGAGAATATTCATGTCCATTAATATCCACTGAAATTTGTATACAAATATGAGCATTATGTCGAATTTGACAGTATCTTGATGGGACATCCTATATTTGCATACCCAAAATATCGTGTTTATTATCTTCTTGAGTTGTTTGGTTTTTATACTTTGGGAATAAAATTACATTATATTTGTTATTTCAAGATTTATTTGTACTTGCACTTTGAGTAATGCTTTGTTTACAAAAAAAATTGAATTATATTTGAAATTAAGATTTAGAAGTTATTAATATTTATTTTTACATCTAAATCCACGAATACAGCAGATGTTAAAAGCTGGGAGAAGAAAACACCTCTTTAACAAGTTTAGAATTTCAAGCTTGCTTATGAAAGAAAAATACTGATATTTTTACTTACATTGGTTTTTTTCTTAGTTCCCAGGGTCAGATGTCATTTTTACTAACCTACCTTTCATATGTACATTTTAAGAGAAACACTCTCATCCCTTTTCAAATTCAGAGTTAGTTAAAACTAAAACGAACTAGTTGCTGACCTAAAGAAGGTGTGAAAATATCAAAATTACCTCTCCATACTTGCAAAGATATACCTGCTATCAAAACATGTTTCATCTTTCTGTCAGACTGGCTTCAAACACTTAACCGGTTAGCTTTCTTTAAGACCGATGGTTGGATATTTTATATATGTATTATTATTGCTGTTGTTATAATTTATAACTTATATATATATTCAGGCTTTACAATGTTGTAAATACAATAAGATTTTTGATAAGCAAATGTAATGCTTTTTTTCCTGAAGAATATGTCATATCATTGTGCTCTCTTAAACACATACATAGGTAATTTAGAGGTCACAAGCACATTTAATGTCAAGTGGAGAGAGGATAAGAAGGGGAAAAGCTGTAAGGGTTTTACTCAAGGACTCACTTTCCCTCTCCTTTAGAATGTCCCTTTGGTTTCAGCAAAGCATGTTTTATGTTCTGTATCCAGGTCAACTACTACCTGAAGACATGCAGAAGCACTCGAGTTTTCTCATAATTGAGTATAGATACCTTTCTCCAATAACATTTATAAATGTGACATACTGCTGAATATTAAATGTATCTTTTTCCTCCAACAGATGAATTCAAAGGACACTCTCTACTGCAAGCGGCCAGAGAGGCAGACCTAGCCAAAGTGAAAAAGACACTTGCTTTGGAGATCATTAATTTTAAGCAGCCACAGTCGCATGAGACTGCACTGGTGAGATTACACAGTCAATCCATTTGTTTTATGATAAATGTGGTGGTAGTCTGGTATTCAAGGAGTTCTATTTCTACTCTATGAAAATACATTCATCATCTGAGATTGAGGATTTGCCATCAAACACTTTATATATTAAAATAAAATCACTGTTATAGAAAAAACACCATATAATTTATTTTAGCACTTTTTTCTTCCTTTTGGTAGATTACAGAAGCCTGCCAGCCACTCGCCACCAGTTCTTTTTTCACTTTGCTTTCTTTTTTCCCCATCACCCTCTTCTTTTGTTAGTTGATTACTGTGTTTTTTCTGGAGTTAAATTCTGTCCAGTGTTCCACTGTTTTCTTCATGTTTTATATGGGAAATCTTGGATTACCAATTTTCTTCATAGGGTATGTCACATTGTGGTGAAAATAGTTGTATATTACAGCATCTTACAGGATTGCAATAATACTGGCAATGCCACATTAGCTTTGGAAACAAGGGTCTTCTTTGAGACTTTCCTGGCAGGTTCCTGCTCTTAATTTCATTGTTTGAAGAAGCATTGGAGGCAAAGAACATGGCCAGTATCTCAGATGCAGTGAAGATGTTAAAACTGAGAGGGATTGATGGTATTAAACCCACCATAGTTATGATACTTTATTCCAATGGAACATTTTCTTCACGGTGGTAGTCTCAGCTGCAAGCATACAATTGCATATTTAGTGTTATGAACATTGTGATTGTGATCAGAACATTGTGTGTTGGGTACCAAGTATCCATATGCTCTGTTTCCTCTGTGGAGGACTCAGCATCCTAGTATGAACTTAAAAGTGAGATAGAGAAAGAGAGATTTATAGACTGAATGTGAAAACAGTATGAAATTTGGGATGATGTTATTCTGTTTTTCATCAGTATATCAGCTGCTACTATGTGGCATCTCTTTAGCTGTGTAATGATCACTGCATAGTCCTGTGATGTTCTTTGCCCTTTTCTGCCTGCACGTTCTGCAGAGGCAGCTGGGCCAAATTGCATATTTTAGCTCTACTGATGTGTTTGTTTCACTGTGCAGTAAGTATTTGACTGGGATTTTTCAATTTTTGCCTCCTGTACTTGATATTTTCAAGTGGTCTCCAGTCCAAGTGGAAGGACTTAGATTCCATGATCAGATGAGGTTATTTACAATCTGAGTTATTCCTGCCCTAAGCATGATATCGTTTACCATGGGCCACTGGAGTCTGTACTGTATTACCCCACGAAGGCCAAAGCAAGCACGTGGTTTGTTTTTACTGTTGCAATGAAGTTTGGCAATATTGCAGCGTTTCTTGTTTTACGGCTTGTTTATCATATTGGCAGGAAATACAAAGCATTAAGAATGCTGTCACTCTTCAAAACAAATGTTGAATTGATCTTAGTGTTTATTTACAAAGTTTGCCTTTGCAAAACTAGGATGTGCCCTACTGACTAACAGCAGTGTGAAAGCTTGAGTGGAAGCTACTTCCTTATGAAGACTGAAACTGGCCAAAAGATGGTTATCGGTACTATTGCAGCTTATTAGCATTGGGTTTGTGGTCTACCTCATTGTAAAGACTCCTGCTTTGCTATTGAAAGTCAGAGAACTCTCTTCCAGGAGACTATCTGTTTTTTATGGATTACTGGTTTAAAAATGGGTAAACATAAAAACAGAAATATCCCAAAGTTTCTTCTGTTTCTCACAGTCTGCTATCTTGAGATATCCAAACTTGAAATAAACATTTCTGGGTTGATTTTAAAGCCTGATGTTCAAGCTCATCTGTAACCATGCTGGTAATTTCAGGCCTCGGAAATGCATTGATAGGGCCACTGTTGAGAAACCAACAAGAAGATGCCAGCCACACTTAGGAGGACAATTACACCTAGCAAAGGGCTGTATGTCCCACAAGAGCAGGCATGAGCATTGGAAAGCCCTGTGTGAAAGGTGTATCCTTCTCATAGCATGGAAAAAAAATATACTCTTAGAGATACTTATTGCCCATTTGCTCCTTGCATGATCTGTAGTTGGGTGCATGACACAAATGGCCAATAACAAGTTCATTACACATCGAAATAGAAGGAACATAACAACATACAAGTTGTGTCAATGTGACAACAGTAGCAGAATCTTAAGCACCCCTTTGGAAGCCCTCTGTAGAAGGTTAGGCTGTTTCAAACCCTTTGTCTTTACCTCCTTTGTTCATTATGTGTCAGCTTTGTCCCGATAGCTGGTTAATGTAGTTGGGACCATACCACTTTTTTTTAAGGGACAAACAGCTTTAAAATGAAAATTGTTTTTCTGAGTAGAATAATTTAACATTGATCACCAGCTTGTGTTTCTTTTCAGTGTGCTATGTTTCAGCACAAATATGATGGATTCTGTTTGTGAATTTTGTAGTCTGACTCTAGCAGCATGATTAAGAGGTAAAGTAATGTATCTTACAGTTCTTTGTCATCTATCTAGTTGAAATCTAATTTATATTTACTTTTTTTTGCAGCACTGTGCTGTGGCTTCTGCGCATCCCAAGCGGAAGCAAGTTACAGAACTGTTGCTCAGGAAGGGAGCAAATGTTAATGAGAAAAACAAAGAGTAGGTTTCTGAAATTTCTGAATTTTCCAAAGGACTCTGTCATACTAGGAGTGTAAAATTAATATCTTCCTTTTTTTTTTTTTTTCCTCCCTAGCTTCATGACACCTTTACATGTTGCAGCTGAAAAAGCTCATAATGATGTCATGGAAGTTTTGCATAAACATGGAGCAAAGGTAAATATGCTAACATGTATTTTATTTAAGGCTAAAGGAAGGAAAAAGGGTTATGTTGGTTAAATACCATGCTAGATTTTATGATAGTTACTACTTTTTATTCTATATGCCTTGTGTTTCTTGTGTTTATCTTAAATCACTACAGGAATCCTATTTGAAAATTAGTTCTTCTCTCCAGGTGACTGAATACAGGCATTAGAAGTCTAGCTTAGTCATTTTCAATTAATCCTGCTACTAATTTCTAATAAATACGATCGTCTAGGTGCAGCTTGTTGCTTTATCTTGTTGGATTGAAAATATCCAATGTCTGAGATTGCTGACACTTGAGTTTAGTAGCCTAATGCTGAGTATCCCTTAGCCCTTGCTTGCTTCTTACTCTCTCACTCGGATTGTTTTGCTGTGCCCTTTAGCTATTGATAGATGCTGACCAAAGTAATTTGTGAGCTTACAGTGAAGCTTGCTTAGAAACACATGGTTCAGCAAGTTATTAATTAAAGGAAGAGGGAAGTGTAACTAACTTTATCTAGAATGTGGTTTAAGCATCTTCCAGAAGTATTTCAGAACGATCTTCCTCCAAGTTTTAGCAGCAAACTTAACGTTCACGGTAATGATATACATAGCCACTTAATTTTCTCAGAAACTCTTCTTCATGAATACTTTCCTTGCATTGGTTAAAATATAAATTGCGTCCTTAGTTTTGTTTTGAAATGGGGCTCAGATTACTCTTTTTGAGTCTTCATCTTTATTCAGGGAGCTAGAAATGAAGAAGAATACCTGTAATAACAAGTTAGCATCACTCTTGCCCTGATAGGAGGTAAGAGCAATGTAGTTCTATACATAGTTAATACCAAGTCTTTTTATTTTGAATCAGTGAATTTTGATTTATAAGCCTGTTTGAGAACTCACTGTCTGAGTTCAGGACCTGATTAACTTCCACAGTATTTTAATGGCATTATAAAATAGCATAACAACAATACCATGGCAGAGTTTATCACATTTGATGCTGTGGTATTTTCCAAGATTTTCCAAAGGGGGAAATCAGGGCCCGACATTTTGATTGTAGTCATTAAAACCAGTAATTATTTTTTTTCCAGATTCACCCTTAGTAGTGTATCTCTGTATTGAAAGTGAAAAAAAAATAGTTTTGCCATATTTTTAATAGATATCTCATGGCTTTATGGATCTGATTTTGCACAGGAATTCAGTACTGATGGCATTTGGTTAGGCACTGAACTGAACATCCTGGAGTTTCAAATGATGTCAAAGTACTACCTGCAAGGAGTTTGTGTGTGCTGAGGCTTTCTGGAAAGCCTGCTACTGTACTCTAGGTATTTAAATTAGTGCTCCCTTGAAAATCTAGCTCAGTGTAATCAGGTTAGGAGTAAGCTCAAAGACATCATCCTTACTGGAAGGTTCAATTTTATTGGTTTATCAAGTGTGTTCTGATGACAGCTTTTGTATCCTGAAGCAGGGCTTCCTAAATCATGGTCTATGAGTCGTTTGTGGACTGACAGTAGTGAGTGGCCCACATTTATCTACAGAATGATGCTGAGTGCTGTGTTGTGTTCTTTATTCCACTGTGGTGTGCAAATAGAGGTAGTCATTAAACCTCATTCTTCATTCATATCCTGTATCCTGTGTTATTCTGAGGATAGCCACTCGCATTTATGATCTAGCAGAGCACTTAAATGCATGGCAGGAGACCAATTGGAACTAATATTAAGTATGTATTTCCATACTGCAATGGATCAGGTCCCTCTTTATCAGTGTCCAAAGTTTCTTAGCTGTAAAACAGTACATAATGCAACAGTAATTTTTAATGAGAGATAGATCATTAAGGCTCTATGAGGTGCTTTGAAGTTCAAAGATGGGATATGTTCAAGAGTATTTATTAGTTAACTAGGCATATTTAATCACTTTAAAATGTTTGTCTTGCTTGTATATTATCATTTGACCTCTTGGTCCTGCTTTGACTGTAGGCATTCAGTTCATCAGATACTCTTAACATTGATGTTTCCTTGTTTCTGATTGTTGGAACATGGCAGCTTTAATCCCTGAAGTGTGATACAGCTTTGTGATTTTTTTTATTTGTTGTGTTTCTGAAAGTTTTTTATTCATGTTTACTCTTTTTGTGCCCTGAATTTTAGTTACTTCGTAAGATGTAATCAGATGTACAAAGCTCTTTGATCATGTTTGGTTGTATTTTTTACAAGAGAGGGTTCTCACAAGCTGGTGAATCTAGTCCCACTGCAATAGCAGCCTCACAGTGAATATCCATTTGTTCTTTGGACGACACTCTTGCATTTTAAATACCTCTTTTCTGTTTGGATGCTTCCTTTGATGAGGTATTTGCAGTGAACAAACTGCTTCTTCTAAGGCTGTTTTGGTAGACTAAAAGCCTCAAAGAGTCTTCCTTCATAAGGGAACATTTCCCATTTATGCTTATAACCCCTTCTCTTTACTAGCACCAGAGGAAATCTTGGAGCTCAGTCAACAAGAATGGCATTCATTCCCCCACTGCTTTCCATGATGACACTTCCATATCTCTAACGTAAATGCTGGACTGCTGCATACTGGGATCATGTTGGCCTTTTTAGCAGACAGGAGACAGTAGTACTCAGATCCTTCCTGTAGTCTTGTACACAGAGAATCTAAATATTTTTTTCTTGCAAATTTTTTATATTTGTGCCCTTCAGCACAATTCTCCTGTGTTGATCATTCATGCAAATAGTAAAACAAACTGTCCCACATCCAACCACCAAGCAGCCTTCTCCCTCTCAATACATTCAGTTCTTCAACCAATCCCTTTTTCCATGTAAAAACCCCAAGAATTTCACATGTGATCCCACATCAAATGCTTCCCGAAGTGTGTATGGATGATAGTACCATGTCTTTTTTCACTTTGCAGCCATTTCTTCTCTCAAAGGAGAGCTACTGTACAAGTCAGCTTTAATCTACCTTCTGGAAACCACTACTGATTATAGAGAGAGTAACAATTTGAAAAAGATGAGTAATTGGCACTCAAAGAAAGTGGAGCTTTCTTCTTTTGAAATTCCATACCAGAAGGCAGACAACTGATCCACGAAGTAACCAGTAACAGATTTAGGAGACAAGGCCATATGAAGTTCTGTAGATTGAAAATAATTTGTGATTTTTTTAGGAATAGAGAGGAAATTCTATTTTCATGAGGAGCAGCTGTGTCAGACAGCAAAAGTGGACTAAAGGGAAGTTTGTACGTTCGAGTAGCCTTTTCTTGTTCTGCAGAAAGGGCTGAAGCATGATAAAGACTGCTTTAGGGAATTTTTGAGGGGTGAACAAGGGATGGTTCGTGGTCTTGGAGCTGGGTTTAGTTTTATCACTGTGTAAATTTTCTGTTTGAAGTATGTTAGATGATAAACAGTGAAGGACCCACAACTTGCTTATTTTGATGTGTCTTGCTGGCCCTTATTGAGAGCATAAACTAGGTTCGTAATTTGGGCTGGGAAGAAGTTTTTGGTGCACATCCCTTGCACATCAGAATGTTATGTCTAAGCAATACACATGCCATGGAAGATACTTTTATTAGCTTGTTACTTGAGTTGGCAGAAACTGACTGTCAGTTGTACATCTAAAGCACAGGTAGGAAACCTAGGGATTTCTTAGAATTTTCTTCAAGAATGTTGATCATAAATATCTGTGGTTTTAAATGTCATACCCAGTTTTTACTTGCTTGCCTGAACTGCAGTGTGAGACAGCATTTCACACCACAGCTTATTTGATGTTGACTATCCTTAAAGTACCATATGAAAAATAAAAAGTGAGCATATTTATAGAATCCTCAAACATACACAGTTTTTATTAGAGCAGTGAGCAAATCTTCAAATGCCATGATTTTATCTTTGAAGATTATTAAAATCCTTTGTTTATAAAGAAAATAATTTGAAGGTAGTGAAGTGGTGAAAAAGTGAGTTTCATCCTGTTTTGTTGTATTGCTAGATAGTTCAATATTTCTTACAACTAACTCCTTGTCCGAATTTACAGATACATTGGACATTTAGTATGTTCAGAAAGACTTTCAGCTTTCCAGTAGTGCAGAAGACCAGGATTAAAGTAATTTCTGGACTGGAATGATTGTTGGAAAGAAAGACTTTCAAGTGTGCAAGTTTGCTGGTATCTTGGGCAAGTGCAGAGATGCCATGAATGCTCTTTAACTGTGCTATGCCTCTAAAGGGTACTGTTGAAGCCATTCTTCTGCAAGAGAAAATGAGCCTTTCTAAGGTCATGTCAGAGAGATAGCATCCCTGTTCATGATGGTAGCAGAAATTACTTCATTCTGCTCTGCTGGGAGAATCTTGTTTTATGGATCTTTGCATTGTACAGATATTTCTGTGTATGGGAATAGCGTGTTGTCAACCTTTCGTGATCGTGGATTTGGAAATGTTCACCATCTATCTAGACCAACACAACAAACTGAAATAGCTTGGAATAACCTTGTTGTATAATACATTTGCTTCCAGCATTTCAGGTAGAGGGACCATTTTCTCAGGAAACAGTAAGCACTGAAAAATCAAATTTCCTTTCATAAATGCACCAGGTTCTGAACTATGACAATTAACAATGTAAAGAACTGTGTGATCTCTTGTGACTGAGTGGTTCAACTTTTCTCACTGCTGAGACATGCAGACATCTTGACATTAATCTTAAGCTTTTATGCAGAAGGGGCAGTTGTGAATATCTGACTGGATCATGTAAGAGCTTTCAGAGTGAAACTGACCTTTTTTTTTCTTAACTGCTTTTTTTCCTGCTGGCAGAGCTTGAAATTGTCACCAGTGCCTCTTGACTCCTATCCTGTTTATTAGCAATGCACAAAGACACAAGACATACTGCAACTTGTCTTCAGACTTAATGCAACAGGAGAGCAGTTAGAACACTTGCATTGAAGGGAAGGATACTGTGATACTGGAACTGCTGTCAGAGCACAAGTTTCACATGTCATTTTTAGAAGGTACATCTTTTAGAAAGATCTCACAGAGAAAATTGCAGTGCTTGGAAGCTGTTGCTTTTTGTCCTGCTGTAGTGTCAAGGAGTAGGAGGGTATTTAGGGCATTTGCTATTGACAGAAAACTGATATGATTATGAAGTCTTGCAAAAAAATGTTTCCTGGACAGGTCTCAGCTGTTGAGCTGCCACGAGTGCCTGGCAGCCAAGGGAACATTGCTGTAACTGTGTACACTGCTCCAAGAGAGCAGCAGTGATGGAAGGGAAATCTCTGCAGTGTCTGATGATACATGACCATTTCCATTTCTCTACTGTGGCTGTTCAGAATGGGGAAAAGGAAATGAAGGGGATGAAAGGAAAGAAGAGAAAGAAGTCTGCATTGGGAAATGCTGTATAGGACAGCATCCTTCTGTGAAAAGCCTTACTTAAAAACTGTTTTCATTTGATAACTGTGTTCTGCTTTTATGTTGCATTTTCAGCAGTGGAATGACTACTTTCATGCTAAAAGGTGAAGAAATCAGATCCAAAGCCAGCGTGCTGTGGAATAAAAGCTGTCAAACGTGTAATTTTTAACTCCTTGCAGAAAACACCTGTAAAATAGTTCAGAGCTGCAGCCCTCTAATTTCAGACTGCTTATAAAGGGGACCAAATGAATATTTATAATTTTTTGATAAGTGCAGCTGGAACAATCTGCCTTCTCAGTGCACAAATAAGGCAGTGTACCTTGGATATTTTACATTTTGTCAAATAGAGTTTAAACTTTAGCTTTGAATTTGAAAGGCATATGTTTTTCGATCTAGTATCGAACACTGGTTGACCTAAGCATATGTTATGCCAGCTTTGGTTTTTATGAGACTTTAATCTCAGTTTTGTATTTCAATTTGTAGTGCTCAAGTTGATTTTCATTTGGAAATAAATCCCGTTGCTTCCAGCCTCAGTGGAATACATTCTTTGGTTGTTTTTAGGCAAGCAGTGCATTATTGGTGAGAGAAGATCTGCCCCAAAGTGAATATATTCTCAGGGCAATTGCCCTGCAAAGCCTAATTCTGCTCGACAGAAAGAGCAGCTGCGTTTGATGCATGCATCTCCCTGTCAGCTGCAGTCCTTTTTGTCTCAGAAGTAAGCAGGTATTTCTTCAAATGGCTGATGTTCTTCTACCATTAGAATTGATTGCTGGCAAAGATAATGATTTGAAAGTGAAAGGAGACCTGGGTAAGACATGCGAGATGATGGCTCTGATGACTCTGACAGTGTTGTTTTCAAATGAATATTAACACTTTTTCCAGGGACGCAGTCAGTATCGAGTTCTGCAGTGTGAATGCCTTGCTGCTGTTTCTTCTACAGTTTGTTCAATACAGGCATGTTTAGGGCAGGAATTCAGTGTTAAAGGAGACATTACTCACAATATTTTTTCTTGGATGATCAGAGTGTTATCAGCTACTTCCAGAATCCACAAATCTCATTTCATTCTGCCTTTATCATCACTAAATGTGTATAGCCCCAGACTTCTGCTTTTCTCTGCGCTCTTATCAGTGGTGGAAGGTATCCAGTGTCCTGAAGCAGATGAGGATCATCATCTGAACAAAATGATGGATTTGGGACATTCAGCATCTATTTAATATTTATGATAGCAGTAAGTTTTTTATTTGAAACAAAACTTTTAGGGCAATCCCATTAGAGTGGCATGAACTGAGCAGTTAGAAGAAAGCAGAACTGTTCTCCTGTCCATCTTCTTGCAAGAGAGGTTTGTGATATGAGAAATTCTTGCTTTATCAGTCTGTAAAGTAGTTTCAGACAATATCGAATCATGCTTCTCTTTATTTATTTGGTTGTTCTTTGTTCTTTCTTGTGTCTTGATATTGTAGTATTACAGGCATTTTACTGAATTTTTTTACCTTATCTGGTAGTAGATCTTTACATAGTTACTCCTCTAATTAAATTTCATTTAGTTATAGAATATGTTTCTTCCCCAAAATCTTTTTTTCACTTGTTTTTATGGAAGGGTAATAGGGTTTGCTTGCTGCATTTTAGGTGAGAAATAGCAAGCAAAACCTTTGTTTGCTGCCACTACAAAGATTTTGAGAAGGTAGAAAGGTGGGGTTTTTACAGGAACAAAGTCTATTATGCATGCAGTTCACAGCCTGCAATCTGTAGGCTTGGAAACAGATAACAGGTTCCGAGTTGCTTGCAGAGAATATAGAGTAGTTCTGTATTTCATAAAGTGGTAAAAAAGCTGTTGGGCATTTGCATTTAAATTTGTCATGAATCGCTGCTAGGTACAGAGTGTCTTCTCAAAAGGTTATTTTCATGGGGGTGTTTTTCCGCTTTTTAAAGCTCTCTATTATTCTCTTCCTTTCTTTGATAGCACACCAGTGGTGATGCCTCTAGTTATTTAGGTACTCTGTTAGATCTTGACAGACAGATATGTTTCCATTATATCATACTCTGTGAAAGCAATACTCCATTTTGCCTGTTTATACAGTCCTGTATTGAGCACAGTTATATCCAGTTATACTTAACATTTCTGTAAAGGCACAAACAGTGGGGAGGAAATGGACTGTTTGTATCCAAGTTCCCCCCACACACCTTCATAGAATTCCTATTCTGACATCGTTGTTTTGCATTAATACTTGGTAGTGTGTAATGCTGAGTTAATTCTCCTTCTGAGAATGACAGATGGTAATTTCCTTTAAAGCTGGAAAATCTTTGAATTGTTTGGTAAACTATTTACTTCTTTGTCCTATTCTGTGATAGTTTTGCTTTTTTTGCACATTGAATTTGTCAAAAGCGTGATCGCTATTTAAAGTATGGCTTTGGGGATCCTGTGTTGTCTGCTAGCTGTGCAAACAAATAACCTCTGTTGTTAGAAGATAGGATAATATATTTGGTAAATTATTTTTCCTTTGGAGTGTTTGCCTATTTTGTCATTTGGTTTTGTTTAATTGCAGTGCAGAGGAATTGATAGATAAATTTGTATGCCAGAAAATTATTCTTATTAAGGACAGGGACAGGTGCAGGCTTTTAATTATAACTGTTTTATTTTCTGTTTGCTGCTGATTTTTCAGATGAATGCACTGGACACACTTGGTCAAACAGCGTTGCACAGGGCTGCGTTAGCAGGCCACTTGCAAACCTGCCGGCTGCTGCTGAGTTACGGCTCCGATCCCTCCATCATCTCTTTACAAGGCTTCACAGCAGCACAAATGGGAAATGAAGCAGTGCAACAGATTCTAAGTGGTGGGTAAAAATAAAGGCTTGTGCATTTGAACTTCGGCTTCTCCCTTTACAGCTTTGGATCTTATTTCTTTTTCAGTGCAAGAGACTTGCATGGTAGTTTTCTCATCTCTCTCTTCTGCCATCAAGTGCACACAACTGCAGTATGTATTGTGTGATACTTGTCAGAAAATAAATAAATACATGAATAAAAATCCCTGCTCAGTTCAGTGATTTTGTGCAAATGGGAAGAAAATAAAGCTCTTGTAGATTTAGAGCATGCTGTTATACAGGGAGGTTGTAGGAAGGCACATATAGGGAGTTTGGGGGTTTTCTTTGGTGGCAAGTTCCAAGGAAACAAGAATATTGCTGAGGATGTGAGAAACTTTTTTCCCTTCATCAGCCACCCTGTTAGGTACTCCATAGTTTAGCAATCACAAGCAGAATGTTACTGGCAGAAAAATACTGATAGTTGCTAAGCTGTGTGGACTTCAAATCTCTGTCTTGTCTTGCAGAGAAAGATTTTATTGTGAAAGTGCTTTGGATACTGTGTAGATAACAATTTGTTTATAGCTTGCATTAAAAAGGTGAATAGATGTTTAAAGAGGGTGCCAGTGTCTTTCCTGTAAGTGCTTAAGGGTTTGCATCCTCTTACCCATGTTACATTTGAATTTTTGCAAGTATGGAGAAGAATAATTGCATCAGTAGCAACTACAGAGCAAGTAACTTACCTTACAGTGAGATGTGCAGGTAGTCAAAGGCACATACCCAGGTAGATGAGAGACCTGTGGTAGCTAGAAACTCCATTTCTTCCAGTGTTTTCAACAATATTGCCTTAAAACAATGTAAAAAAAGGCATTTTACAGCAGTGCAAGGAAGGACTGTTTTGAAGTGTATCCACTCCCAAGATGTAGCTGGTTACACAGATAGCATTACCTGTTAAAAGTGTGCACATGAATGTGTGTATGTGGATTGAGAGAGAAGAATGTCAGCCCTAGAGTTTACACTGAAACCAAGACTCCTTATTTAGCCATTTTGGTGATATGAACTTGAACATCATGACCCTGGTTCCTTTTTTACAAATGATAACAAACCAGCTCCACCTCCCTAGTTTGGAAAATATCTTGAGCACAAGTTAATATAACCTAATTATCCTAAGTAATCCCAAGCCACTTTTTTCCCTGCGCAGAAAGTACACCCGTGCGCACATCGGATGTGGATTATCGGTTGCTAGAGGCATCCAAAGCTGGCGACTTGGAAACTGTGAAGGTAGGTTTGAGCAATTCATGTTAACTTTCCACTGTGCATTGCTGTGAAGGGCTTGTGGAAGCTTCTACTATGAGAGTTGTGGAAGTAGTGCTCAGTGGATGGTACATCATCAAAAATGTGAAGGCAAATCTCTTCCTTCTTTTTCTTTAAATAGAAAGTAGTGCATTAAGATGTGCTGAGTTGTGTTTCTCTTGAGTTTTCAGTTGTTCATTTTACCAGTCCTTCATACAGTCATGTCTTCAATGGACTCAGATGTAGCCATGATCCTATGAAGTAGACCCTGTGATGTGCAGATTCACAGTTTAGTAGAAACAAGCCTCAGGTGCATGATTCAATCAGAAGGCAAGCACACACTGTTAACAGACAGCAGACTTCATATTTTAAGCCATCCTTAATCTGAAGGTGAAGGGTCAGGCCGTGGACTCCCAACATCACAGGAAGGTTTGATCTTGTCTTTCATACTAGATCTGTGGGCAAAATGGCCTGCAGATAGACTGTTCTGCATACATTCCTACCTTGAGCTTCAACATGATATATTAATATTCAAACACCAGCAGCTTCTCTGACTGCTAAGCTCAATACTTCTAGATTTGTGAAGGCAACATAGGCTGGATATGGTAACATATCTGGAAAAAGTTACATGACCTTGAACCTGGTACTTGATAAGGTAGCGGTTCACTCTTTCTAATAAATTAGAAATGTATTCATACTACTTTCATCATTTAAGTCTTCTTTGTTATAGAGGTACTTTCAGCCATAAATTTAGAGCAGCTATTTTTTTTAACTTTGTCTAAGTAGAAACAAATTTCCTCATACTTAACTTCTAAAAATTTGTTTGTCATTCTGTTGCTGTTGTTCGGTTTTGCGGAGGTTTTTTATTTGTTTCTTTTAGTTCTGTACTAGATTTTGGCTTCTTTTGTCTTTGCAGCAACTTTGCAGCCCTCAGAATGTGAACTGCAGAGATCTGGAAGGCCGTCATTCAACGCCACTGCACTTTGCTGCGGGATATAACCGCGTATCAGTGGTGGAGTATCTGTTGCACCATGGAGCAGATGTGCATGCCAAAGATAAAGGGTACATTTCATTCTGTGAGAGGCTGTTTTCTCTTAGTGTGAGACTTACATCCTGCCTATCCATTTTGCTACAAACTTCAGTAACCATCGTGTTTTTCTCTTGAAAATTCTTCTCCTGCCTTTCTTGGTGTTCTGCTTTGTTCCTATACTGTAGGGAGATTCATAGACCATTAAGGCATACTTAGCTTTCTGGCAAAGCCATTGTCAAGGAGGTGTCTGGTGTTGTAGTACATGATACTTCTCTCTTTTGCCGATTTTCTTGACTTTGTTGTGCTTAAAAGCAGCCTTTAACTTGTTTTAGGTGTTCTAAAATTAGTTTTGAATAGAACAGGGTAAGATACTAGGGTTATCCCTGATCATTTTTCTAATTCTATTAGTTAGCTTTTATTATTAAGTTAGTTAGTTATTGAGTTATTAGTCAGTTAAATAATACAAACCATTTGCAGGGTTTTGCATTAATTGCAAAGCAGTTATGTAGAATAGCATGATTATGTTTGATCTTTCAGTCCAATATATTAGTTCAGAGTGGGGGTTAATTAATTTCCCATACTGAATTTTCAGGCTCTCCCTGAAAGAAATGTTTGGGTATCTTTCTGTATCTATCAGATGTGCAGTGCTTACTAATAACTGTGCTTCAAACACTTTATATAGTGTTATCTCTCTTCTGAAATTTGCACTCAGTATCCAAACTCAGAACAACAGTGAGTCTTGCAATTTAGTTTCTGACTGTTGTTAACAGCATTGAAGTTACTTGGCTGTGGAAGCAGTCACATTGGGACTTGCTAAGTATTTAAAAGTCTTGTGGATGAGAACTGAAGGAGGATAATTAAGTTTTAATTGATCTTTTAATAACAGAGAAATAAAACCCTCAAAATTGGAAAGACTGAAAGATATCAATACTGTCTGGTGAAAGTGGAAGTTTTTTCTACTGGAACTTTGTATGATTGCATATTGAATTTTATTCTCTGTAACTCTTAATACTTTCTCTTTGCTCAGTGGCTTGGTACCCCTGCACAACGCCTGTTCTTACGGACACTATGAAGTGGCTGAACTCCTAGTGAGACATGGTGCTTCTGTCAACGTGGCAGACCTGTGGAAATTCACTCCTCTACACGAAGCAGCAGCAAAAGGAAAATATGAAATCTGCAAACTGCTTTTAAAAGTACGTCCTAGACTTCTTAGATATGTATTTGTCCTTGTTTTAGCTAGAGTGGAGTTAATTTATTCTCGGTATCTATTACAGTGCTGTGTTTTGGGGTGGAGGGGAGAAGGGAGGGATTGAGAGAGCATCTACATGGTGTTTAATTTCCATCTGAGCTTAAACCACAACAGTCTTTAAATTTGTATATTTTTTTTTTGCTGAAGATTAATTAATGCAAAGATAATAGCATTCAGTGTGTTCTCTGTGGTACCATTGAATCAATTTTCATCTTACCATTGTGAGATGGTTTCTTGTGTAATATCATTCACTTGCAAAAAATCATCAGTACAGGTACTCTTTCCAGCACATGTATTAATACTATTAACCGAGTAGGATAAGAATCTCAAACTGGAAAAACAGCTGACTCTGTGTAAAAATACAGAACCCCTACCTTGTCCTGTCCGTCTGTTTCTGGAACAATTACTGCATTTAAGTAAAATTTTTTAATACTTATGCAAGAGTGTGTTACAGAGCAATAACTGAAGGTGGGTTCTAAATGGTGTTTGGTATGAGAGAAATGTAAAACTGTTATGTTAATGTATAATTTATCAAGCTCCTGGAGGAAATGCATGTTAATATACTGTGGCATAAATATTCATTATACTTAGTGGAAGAACTTGTAAAAAACATGAGGTAATGCAAAGATGTTTCCAGCGAGAAACATGAGTCTGAGAAACTTCTTAACATAAGGTCATATCCTGCTGTAGGAGGGTGAAAGAGGGTGCTAGAGTAGAATTTCTTGCCAATCCTATTTCCTGTTTCAGCCTTGCCTACTTATGTCCTTCTGGAGCACAACATTTAAAATAGGAGTAAGTCAGAATATGGATAGTCTTAAAAGAATGGGGATTTTACCCAGCCACTTTTTATTTGCTGTGGCAAAGCCCTGCTGTTTCCCTCCTATCTCATTAATTATTTCACTTAATTACCAAAAACGCAGTCAGAGTAGTACGTTAGTTTGAAACACATCTATAGCAGAAACCAGAAGCTATTGAGAGATGTCTGTGGAGTAGGCATGATGATGGCCATGGGAGTAACACCTGAGTATGGATGTTCCCACAGGCTATAGGAGCACTCTTAGTCTCTCAGGCAGTGTTGCTTTATAGACACTGCAGGTCTCTGGCTTTTTCTGATCATTCCACAAGGAATTTAGCTGTATTTTGTGGTCAAAGGATCCTTAATGCCTGTACAACAGGACATAAAAAAGTGCTGAAATTTATTTTTTTAAAATCACTCTTGCACAAGAGCTAAATTTGCCCCTAAGGTGACAGATTTGTAAAGTCTCTGGCTGTCTGTGGAGATGTGCTCACACTGCAGTTTGCTCTGGGTTTCTCCTCTGTGTCTCTTACGCCAGCTGGCAGTGCTGTCAGTTCTGTTGAGTTGTAGATGTCGAGCTTGACTCCTCCTGACTTGTGCTCCTTCTCGCCTGGTCTGCTTGAAGAAGGAAAAAAAAAATACTGGCACTTTGGAGACACTGATTTCTTTCATCACCTTTCTTTAAATTTGCCACTTTCATTTGTTTCCATGCCTTGGAAGGAGTCTCAGAAGACACTACCTCTTCATTCAGATGTTTATTCTGGAGCACAGATGAATAGTTCCAATTTCAGTGAGTTTTAAATTAAGGGATTTAAGGTCTTATATTGGAGAAGTTATTGCAATTTAAAAGGCTTTGTGCAAAGAGTGCTCTCTTCCTTAAAGAACCACAAATGTGGAACTGGTTCTGTGTAATCAGTACTCTGTCCCTTGCTGCTTATCCTTTACACCTTGAGCATAGTTGTACTGCTTCCAAATACAAGGCAGTTAATTCCTTCTGTTCTCTACCTTCCCAGCTCATTCCTTATGGCTCACACTAACACAGATTTGCCAGCATGTCCAGTGGGAAATTGTAGGATAGACTTGCTACCAGGGTTTGGACCCCTGATTATTCCAAAGAGGCCAGCCAGAGAACTACAGTGCCAGCAGCTTCCTCTGCCTTATCTATCTTTGTTGTTTCCCACTGCTGCTGAGAGTGAACAGGGAAGGAGCTGTCCTCCCACAGAACTGAATGTGGACATGACTCACACCATATGCTCCACAGAGTTGTGTATTCTCTTTCTCATCTCCCTATGCTCCAGTACTGTGTTCTTATCACTGCCTGATCTGCATGTTTTACCAGCACAGATATACTCCAGCAGTCATCCATGTCCACTTGTCCACCAAAATTTTTTCTTTGTTGCTTTCAAGGACCTGTAAACTGCTTAAGATAGTGCTGTTATCTATTGGAATGTGTAGAGAAGAGTATTTTTCTAGTTCCCTTCTGAAACAAGTGCCTTTTAATAGCAGAGTGGCATTTAGTAAAACTTGGAGCCTGGTTTCGCTGGCTCAGAAAGTTGTGCTGAGGAAATACCTCTGCCAGCCACTTGATTCCTGCCAGTTTTTAGGAGAAGGGGAGGACTGGCAGCAAGGTACTTGCAGTTAGCTTTTCTTTAGCACCTGCTATGACAGTAGGAGAATAGCTACATGCAGGACATGCTTCTGAACTTACTTCAGTTGCGGGCAGAGCAGTGGCAGTTCTTGTGGAGAGTTGCCATTCTTGCCTACAGAGTTGAGATTCACACAGCTGTGTTTCAGACTAGTGCTTTTAGGCCTCAACCCCCTGAATTCAGTCTTGTGTGCCTACTATCTACACAGTGTTACTTCATGATAGTGGGACAGCAAAATCCCATCTTCTGTCTTGTTCCACAAAATAGCAACACATTTATGTGCACTGCTTTGCTCATGATTGTGATAGTAACATTTGGCTTTGCTCTTTGCAGCATGGAGCTGATCCAACAAAAAAGAATCGGGATGGGAACACTCCTCTAGATTTGGTGAAAGAGGGGGACACAGATATCCAGGACTTACTGCGAGGAGACGCCGCCTTGCTGGATGCTGCCAAGAAGGGGTGCCTGGCACGAGTGCAGAAGCTATGTACTCAAGAAAATATCAACTGCAGAGACACCCAGGGAAGAAATTCAACACCGCTACATCTTGCAGGTGGGTGACTCACCGGGTTTTGAAGGCTTGTATATTTATGGTAGGGCTACAGATGTAATTTACCCAAACCAGGACTGGTATAGGAAGAGCTCCAAGGAGAATTGTCCTGTACAAAGAGTTAACTATGGCACCTGTATTTCAGGAGGTAATACAGTTACAAGGAAGAGGAACTTCTGCAGTTGAAAAATTGCCTTAGCTTTTTTGTCTGATGTTTTTCTCTAGTTTAGCTCTCCTAACACAAGATTTCTTTTTCTGTCCCTTTGCTACAGCTGGTTACAACAATTTGGAAGTAGCTGAATACCTTCTTGAGCATGGTGCTGATGTTAATGCCCAGGACAAAGGAGGATTAATTCCCCTACACAACGCAGCATCATATGGGGTAGGTGCAGGCATTCTTGCGGTGAGTAGACTAGCAAGGAGCTCCTTGAAGTCACATCCAAAGCCATTTACTTTACAGCTGTCTTGCTATGAAAATAGTTCAGGTTTGGACGGCATGAAATATTTGTTGGGCTAAGTTGTTGTGAGTCCTGTTTGCAGTCCTACAGATCAAAATAAGACACAGATTCAGGTGTGCTGTAGCAGTTAAAGGCTGCAGTTTGGAAAGATCTACAACGTAGCTTTTATGCAGGCAGGCAGATGCATAGGATTGAACACTGTTAAGTTTGGGGTGACATTGGAAATAGAAAAGAGCTCAAGTTGTCTCTGAAAGACTTAAATGGAAGGAAGAGAAAAATACCAGGGAATCATGTGCAGGTGATGACAGGGATGTGGAGGTCTGTTGCAGCTGATATCTGGTGGGAAACTAAAGTGTTGAAGGGCTACTGAGTTCATAATATGGTTGTGCTTCAGGGCAAGCCATCTGCTGCGGTGGGAGTGCAGTGCATTCTGCATGAAGCAGGCCCTCCTTCCTCCTTGTAGGAGACAGCATCTGAGTACCAGTTGCACAGATGCCTGATAGGTTGCTTATAAGCAGTTGTTAGTTGTAAATGAGATGAGAAAGAAACCCTATGCAAATAATTGTACAGACACAGTGCTTGAGAAGCGCCTAGCAGTGTGGTTGCAGTCAGACAGATGACATGAAGCTCCAAAAGTAGTGTTTTTTATGGTCTCATGATATGCTTTGTTTGCTACTACCTGGCCCTGGCACAAGAACAGCAAAATCTGGGAGAGGTGACCATAATAGAGCCACGGTCGCTTTTGTTTAAGAGCCAATTGAAATTAAAAGTACAGTGTTCACCTTGGTTTTAAGAAAAGCATCAATGAAACCCAGTCTACATCACTGGCATTAGTTCTTTAGGTCAGTCTGGATTCCCACTGTCCTAAAGAGCAAAAAGCCCCAAATCTGGATACAGTAATAGCAGTGCAACACCAAATTCTTTTATGTTACTGGGTCCTAATATTGTTTAGCAGCATCTGCCATAAGCATTAATTCCCAGCATGTTGCTTAGATCTAGACATAAATTCTGTTGCAAAGATTGTGTTCTAGCATGGGAAACTAAAACACACATTATATGCGAAGCCAAAGTGTTCCTTACTGGCTCAGAGAAATGATAGAAATTTGTTTGAGCTGATTATCGCTTCTAAAAATCATATTGGCAATCTTAATTGCTTTCTCTAGAGAAGGTTAACAAGGCAGTGTTTGGTGCTTTTCCATCAGCTTATTTAGTTGAGTTGCTGTTTGTCTTTCCTGTGGCATCCCACACTTCTCTGAGCTGTCATCAGCCTGTTCAGATCTTTGTGATGGGAGGTAGAGAGATGAGTACTGGTTTCACAAATTCATAGCTGGCAGGTTTCACAGGCTCTGCCTTTTCCTCACAAAGTATCTTCAGTTCTCCCACCCAGTACTTCATGCTGTCTGTCCCTCGATAGGGCTTCCTGCAGCAGAAAAATCACAGTAACAGCAATCGCTTTAAAGTTGCAGAGAGAAAAAAATAAAGTCTCCGGTATTTTCAGACCATCCTTGTTCAGAGTGCAGGCTGTTTTATGAGAGCTGCAAAGAGTCACTCAATTGCTGTTGAAGGAAAACATGAAATCCATTGGCAAGTCACTTCTGCTTAAAATTTCAGTGTTTCATGCTCCTACCCACTCATTTTGACTACCTGCTTTTTTATTTCTTAGCTGTATTGCACAAAAAAAAAATCTCCTGGTCAGAGGCAGGCGAAAATTTCATTTACTAGTTTTCTGTTCTCTTATTTTCACTTGGGAGACTTCAAGGATGAGATATTGTTGGAAGCTTGGGGTTACAAGTTCATTACTTTTATAGCCCATGTAAAACAGTTGTCCCTTATGACACTCATAATGTGTTTTATCAGTTACAGCTCTCATAAAGTATGATCGAAGAAAGAACAAACCTGTGCTGCTGCAGATGGGTTCGAAGTCTTGCAAGAAATTGCAAGAAAGTACAACAGTGAAGGCTTCTGTGTACAGACAGTGGGGGCTCAGTAGCACAACACAATGATCTTTAGAGCTTCTAGTATTGTATCACAAATGTTGCAGCCCTGTAAATTTGCCAGTTCAAATTTGTCCACGAATATTTTTTTAATGCAGGATCAAGTCTGTTCCTGTGGCTGACACAAACTTCGTGCCATGTACTTGAGGTGACTTGACAGAAATACAATTCTGTGCCTGATCCCAATTATTAACATACTGGTGCATGATCTGGTAGTGCACAGAAACAGATGACTGTGGAGCTGCAGCACAAGCTGGTACCTGAAGAAGTGTGCTGCTATGTAGACACCAGAGGCAGAATGAGTTAAAAGAAGAAGAACTACTGGGCTCTCTAGGCATCATTATCTGCAGCATAAAAAAGGAAATGCATGTTTTACCAGTGTCATGTTGATTAAGATGTTCTTATGTTTTCCAGCATGTGGATATAGCAGCACTGTTGATCAAATACAATACATGTGTAAATGCAACAGATAAATGGGCGTTCACTCCATTGCATGAAGCTGCACAAAAAGGAAGGACACAGCTCTGTGCTCTCCTGTTAGCTCATGGAGCAGATCCAACCATGAAGAATCAGGAGGGTCAGACACCACTAGACCTGGCAACAGTAAGTTCATGTTAGCGTGCCAGCCACAGGCTGCTCTGGAGGATTTGTTCTGCATATTAAATTCCTTTCTGTGGCTCCACAGCATCAGCACTCCTCAGCTTTCATTGTGCTGAGGTGGAGAGAGAAGAGCATCTCCAGAGTGCCTCTTTGTGACTTTTTACCCGTGGGTCCAGGCATTTTCTTTTGACTGAGATCTTAACATGGCTTGTGATTTAAGGTTTGCTTCTTCTTAAGGGTTTAATCCTGGGATCAGTCTCCTGATTTTCAGAAATAAAGCTTTCATAAATGTCCCTGGTGAGGGTCAGTCTGTGTACTGTTGATGATTATTTCTTTGAATCCAAGGGGAACTCCAGATGAGCCTTTGGAGGAATGGGATCATTTAGAGGATGATTGTGCTCAGTGCCTCCATATTACCTCAGTTCTTTTTTTTATTAACTCCAAAACAACATTCTAAGATTTGTGGCTATTGAACTTTTTCTGATACTGGAATCCATAAACTTTCTTGAGTGATATCTGGTTGAAAGGCCTAATAAGGTTACATGAACATGTATGTCCTGGGTTAACCAGTTTTGATGGAACAGATAATGCAACCAAATCGGATGCTGTGTCTGGTTACACTGCAAGTATCTCTTAAAGTTATTGATTGATTTATGCAGAGTTCAAGAAATATCCTCTGGAGTAATCTGAGCTCTAGAAAATTTGCTTTGTGATGAAGGATGTGAAAATTATTTGATTTCTCTGAGGGGAAACTAGGATGTCTTAGTTATGTTCTACTTGCAAGGAGGAAATTCTTGAAGATGAGGGTCTTGCTTGATTTAGTCAGAAAAGGCTAAACCCAAATGTTAGCTAAGTTCATACTTCTCCTGAGCTCCCATCTTTGGTTTTTTTTCTATTCTAACACTATGAGGTGTGATTATAGTAAAGGCAGTGGCAGTCTTTCCATTGAAACCTTGTTCCAGTGCACAGTGCTTCACCTGAAGTTGAGCCTGACAGAGAAATTATGAGCTGGCATTTCCTGGCCTAGGTTCTGAAAGATTTCAGATAAAATTGCTGCATTGCTTTTCCTAGCTTTAACACCTATAAAGTCACTGTGCCAGAAAGGAAGTTAGGTGTACCTTCTTACATACCCTTAGAAATGGGGAGAACTTGCTTCACCTGTGTCTGAACACTGAATCATAATGTTCTTGCCACCGTGAATTGCCCTATAACAAAAGTTGGCATTTTTCTTTCTAATGGGGACCAGAGCAATCAATTAAAAGAAAAATTCTTTCCAGAAATTAGTGGGACCTCATGCTGGATGTTCCTTCTGTTTTTCAGGCTGATGATATCCGAGCCTTGCTGATAGATGCGATGCCTCCAGAAGCTTTGCCTACGTGCTTCAAGCCTCAAGCTACTGTCGTTAGTGCCTCTGTGATCTCGCCAGCATCCACGCCGTCCTGCCTCTCTGCAGCCAGCAGTATAGATAACCTCACTGGGCCACTGGCAGAACTAGCCGTAGGAGGGGCATCCAATGCCGGCGATGGAGCAGCAGGAACCGAACGGAAGGAAGGAGAAGGTGCATTTGCTGCAGGACAAGTTTGCATTGCCAGAAGTACAGTAGTTTAGTATCATGATAGGCCTTGCTTTATCTGGAAAGCGTTTCTAACTAGCTAGAAAATACTGTGCAGCTTGAACCGTTACCTACATTTTAAAATGCCTGATGCTTGCTCTGTTTTCACCATGCTCTGCTAGGAGCAGTGTTGACTGTTCATCTCTGTTTGCTGTCAGTGATTAGGTCTGACTACAAAGGCAGATCTGATTAGGTACCCAGATGTTCGTTGTTGATTTTGTAAAGAAAATCAAATGAGAATTATTTTGATGAAGAAATTATTACTGTGATGGCTGGGGGACTTTGCTGAGGCTTTTTAAACACTTTAATTAGTGTCTGGAATCCATGCTTTAGGTCAGCATCTAGGTGATCACATAGCAAAATACACCCACCCTTCCTTTCCTTCTCTTTACAATATGAGCCTGTATTTTCCACAGATGGCTTGTGCTTTTAATAGTTGATTTCTGAAAAGGGAACAGTGATGAGCTTTGCACAGAGCTTTGACACCATGGAAGTGGATTGTTTATTACAGGCATAGACAAATTGACTGTAAAAAGAATCAGAGTTTGGAATTTTGAGAGAATCAGTGGTATTGCTTGATGATTTTTTTTTCAGTTGGTTGGTTTGGATTTTGTTGATTGAGATGCATAGGTTATAAAGACTTGTTTCTTCTCTTACAGTTTCTGGTCTTGACATGAATATTACCCAGTTCCTAAAAAGCCTGGGTCTTGAACACCTTCGGGACATCTTTGAGACAGAACAGGTAAGTGGCAAGCTTCATCTCTGTTTTTATGTTTTAGAGATAAACTAATCTAATAAATTTGAGTGACATTTTTGTTTTCTAATTGAAAAATAGAAAGAAAAAACTCCCAACTTCACATCTTTAGAAAAACAAGTATGCCCAAATTTTCTTTCAGTTTTCTGCAGATGACTTGCCAGATACATTATGGTGAAGTTGAGAAACCTGTGAAAACATTTTTTGGTTTTTTTTATTCAAGTGTCCAGTAGCTTTCACTGTATTATACATACACTATGACTGCCGGTTTGTATTCTGAGAGTTATATTGGACCTTGTGAACTTTGAACATGATGGCTGTAACAAGGTTAGGTTGGAATGTAACCTGGACTTGTCCTTCAGCAGTCTTGATAGTCAGGCAAGCCTTTCACCACCTGTAGTGCTGTGTGTGGGACTTTGGTTAGATCTAGGAAACCCTCCAGTTTGACTGTGTGCTGAAATAAAAATAGTTTGCAAGGGCACAGTCACACTAGAGAATGCAGAAGTTACATTTCCTATTGGGTTAGGACCATAACATTAACTGGATTTTGCAGGGCTAACAAGTTTCAAATGGCATTGAGAGATAGGGAAAAAACCCTGCAGATTTATCAACAAGTCACAGTATATGAAAGGAGTTCAACTAATGTAACAGTTTCTCGAGCGTATATTATGTTTTAGAGGAGAAGTACCTGTAATGTATTTGTAGACTCTTTTTATGTAACATTTCTTAAATTTAACATGTTACATTTAAATAGATTTATTTGTTTGCATGAGTGAGATAGGTGCACTGGTGGAAGTGAAAGGTGCAAGTGCAAGAGACTAGATTTGATAGTGTTTTTTTCACCCGGCCTCTGGTGCTAATCTTTTATTGAGGGATCAGGAAACAAAGGTTTGAAATGTAATGTGTTACTTACCGAAAAAGTTCCAACTGCTTCTGTGAAATATTCTAGGAGGTATCTCTCCAAAGTTAAAATACCATATAATTTTTTTCCTCTTATATATGAAGCATAAGCTCTTTTCTTTAATTTGGAACTGTTTCTATTAAGAAGGGAACCAACCTCAAACCAATTTATACTCTTCTCACATTTCTCCTTTCTTGTTATTTTTCACACCTTCCTCTTGCCTTGCTGGCTTTGTTCTACTTTTGCTTCCTTAACTCCTACCCTGTTTTTAAGATTTCCCCCTACTACTAAGATCTAATAATGAAAATCGGATTCACTATATTCATCATTCTGAAACTGTTTAAGTCCTCTTCTAAGTTTCTTTGTAGTAAAAACAAGCTCATCTTCTTTAAGCTTGTTGTTTTAAACCAGCTTTTGCAAACACTGCAGTACTTGCATGTGCACTTTTTCACTTTGGCTTTAGCCTCCTTCTGATGCTTTCTAGTATTTGGGTTTTTCTGTATTTTTTTAATGTTGTGCTGCACATGATGAATATCTGCAGTGGCTTTTACACAACAATCCCAGTGGGTTGTTCTCTGCTCAGTTAGACAGATGTTCAGTGTAGATATTAATCCCTTGCTTGAGATGCTTTCTTTTGAATTAATGATACTCAGTTTGCAGTGGACGGAGTTCATACCTGCAATTCAAATTGTGTTAATAATATAACTTCTTTTGAATCAAGTTCTGTGGTTTCCCATTATTTGCTGAACTTCCCATTCCAGTTTAATGTGTAAATTAGGAAGTAGATTTTATGCAGTTGTCTCCTCCAGTTGAAATATTTGTGGTTTTCACAAAATCACCATGGTGCACCATTGATTTATAGTGCACACTACTTTATTTAGCCTTTATCTCCTGTTCTTTACAAAAATGCTTATTTGACATCATGTTTTATTACCTTATTGCTTCTACCATTGACCTCCATGGCCTTGAAATTTAAAACCTTGTCAGGTGATTATAGAGGTATTCATGTATTGCAACCAAATGAATAGTTGTCTATGTCCTCACTGTGTTAATAATTTCCAAAAATAGCGGAATCGTTGGGGATGACTTGTCATAGGTGATCCATTGGTTCAATACATGTGCAAGTGCATGTGAGTATATGGATACACAGTAATAGCACACAGCATAACAGTGTTATAGAATATTAATTTCTGCTTATGTACTGAAAATAATGAATTGCACTGTGACATTTTAAATGCTTCAAAAATCCTCCCATATTTATCCCAGCATTTCCATGCATCCTCCTTCTACCTAAGTAAAAATGTTTATGAGAACCTTCTGTGAAGAACTAACTCTTCTGAGCTGGTGCAAGAGAAGTAAAAGTTTTGCACAGCTTCACACTCTAGTAGCTGGGTATGGTCCTGTGATAGGAAGAGGTTTGCCAGAAGGTGGCAGCAATTAGAAGGCTAGCAAAACATAAAAAAATATATATGCTCTTGGTTGCACCCTGAATACATTCCATTTTCTGAAGTGGTAGGTCTTCAGTCTTGGAAGTTGGGTAAGATTTGGCAAGTGATTTTTGTGGTCTTTTGCCTTTCCAGATAACCCTGGATGTGTTGGCAGACATGGGGCATGAGGAGCTTAAAGAAATTGGGATCAATGCATATGGACACCGCCACAAATTAATAAAGGGCGTGGAGAGACTTCTAGGAGGGCAGCAAGGTAAATATGACACTATAACTGGTTAGTCTGAGTGTAGCTTCCAACAGGCTCCCAGAAGTCACCTTCTCTAAAGGTAGGCATTGTCACCAGGACTCGAAAGAATCCAGATGTCAGGAAAGTGTATTTGCTGGCAGACCTAGTGGCTGAGTGGGTTGTCACAGGTAAAGAATATATTGAGGAGATACCAGACCGAATGATCATTTGCCTTTCCAGAGAACAGGCACCCCTGAGGCAGCCTTGGAAGCTCTGCCTGTGTCTTGGGACCCTGTTTCACCCAGGCATGAGCTTTGGGATTAATTTGCCCTCTGTACCTACCCCTAGGCCAGTTATATCCTGAAGGGTGGGCCTGATGGAGCCTTAGCTGCCACACACTTCTGAGATGCTGCTATTGAAAGCGGAAGCAATAAAGGGCAATTATGTCCCACAAGCATTTTTCTTCTCCTTTTTAAAGCCTCTGCTAATGAAAGCCCTTTTATCTTTTTGAGGTTGTGCTTCTGCCTTGTGTTTATTTTGCATTTCCTGATGTACTGTGGTTGTTTAAGAAGAATGATGATGATGAGGATGGATACAAATAGAGCTGGTATTGTTTTTTCCTTTTGATTTTTGTTCCTTTTTATTCCTTCTCTTTGCAGGCACCAATCCTTACTTGACTTTCCACTGTGTGAGTCAGGGGACCATTCTCCTTGACCTTGCTCCTGATGATAAGGAGTATCAGTCCGTAGAAGAGGAGGTAATCCAAGTCCCTTGTTAATGCTTCAGTGGCCATATATTTATCTTTTCACTTACAACCTGTCAGAGCTGAAGTGTGCAATACATGTTGAAAGTGCTAAAATAGCCCTTGGAATGTGAATTGCATGGATCTGACATGAAGTTTAGGGCTCTTCATTTGTCTTTTCATATAGAGCAATGACACAAATTATTTTGCTGTGTCCTGCTAATTTTTTTAATAAGTGATCTGTTTGCTCACTTAGTGTTACTCCAGTTTGCTTTGTTGTTGTTGTGTTTTGGATGTTGTCTCAGATGTTATCTCATAGGAAGGGTTTCCACAGCTTTCCATGGATAGGTGGACCTGCGAACATCAAAAGCTTTGTGTAAAGACCAAGGGATCAAGACCTTGCAATTCTCTAGGCATATTCTGTGCTCAAATGATTTCTGCAAGTGAACCATCTTGTTTTCTCTTGTCTCAGTGGCTTAGTTAATCTGTAACCCAGATAAACAGCTCTTGGATAATTGAGAATTGACTGTAATTTTGCCTCCCACACACACATGCTCTTTTATTTAAGTAAACTGCAAGCAGATACCATCTTGAAAGCAAAAATCATAACAGAAAAAAGACTTCCTGAAGAGTTGTATTTGGAAGAAACTCCATTTTACTGTGCATTGGCTATTTGTGTCATGTTCCTACACTGTAGCACAGAAGTGTTTGGAGTCTTTTTAAAAGTCTAGATATCCAGTATTGCTGCCAGTTTAGCCAGGAATATTTTTTTATAAGTAACTTCATAAACAGGAGTTTGTGCAGATCTTTTTTATAAACTTTTCTGACAGAACGTGTCACTTGTCTGCCATAGTAAATTGGGGTGTTTATTTGAACTGTTACTAAATATTGCAGCTGTAGCTATAAATACCTCGGAAAAAGACACAATTGAAACCATTAAAATTCTCAGGCTCTGCTAATGACATAGGAAATCTTACAGTACAGGCATTTTCCTATCATGAAGAAGTGAAAACTAAATTCACTAAAATCACATTTGTTATTACTTCCAAGTGATTTTTTTATATATTAATTTTCAAAGATTGTTTTTTTCCGAATCTAAAGCAGGTTTTCTAGTTGCATATAATTTGGATAGCTAGTGCCATTATTCTCCTTTTTCCTGTGTAGATTTTTATTACAAGTTTGGATAATTGCATCATCCAACTTCTCTATTGTGGAATAACATAGCAGGTTGGGTGCTTGAGAAATTAAGGTGTACCTCAGTTTAAAATTCATGCTTTTTTTTTTTTACACCTTTTAATTCATTTTCAGTCAAGATTGCCGGTTGTTGTCAGTGATATACTGGGACACTGCATGAATACTTTGCCTTGCTATCAAGCTTTTGTGCTAAACATTGAGTTGTGTTCTTTTATGTAGATGCAAAGTACAATCCGGGAGCATCGGGATGGTGGAAATGCTGGCGGGATCTTCAACAGATACAATGTCATCAGGGTAAGTTTCAAAACCTCTTGATTTTATGTGGTAAAGTGTGTTAGTATGTATGCCAGCAGGCGGAATTGGTTTAATGGATCACCCTTTTCATATTTAAAGTTCTTTGTTGAAATAATATTCAGGAACAGAGTTAAAGCAAGTGCTAAATGCTAAAAATAGACTAAATGCATGCTCTGTACATTGAATGAGGGAGAGGTGTCCACTTGGGCTCTTAAAGGAATCTCAAGAACTGATGTTGAAGACAGAGGTGGTGAAGCATCTGACTTTCTGACAATCTGATTGAATTTCAGAGGTCTGTAAGTTCTGTATTTGACTTTGCAACCCAGATCTGTTTTTTTTTTTTCTCAGTGTAGTCTTTTCTTGCCTTTTCCAAGAAGTTATGGGGGGTGGGAGAGTGAAAGGATAATTATGACTTTGAATAAAAAGTTTCTATCTCCCTATACAATCTTCCATCTTGACACTGCCATCTTTGCCCTTGCCAACTAGAAAAATGCGTTTTACAAGCCCTGGTTTTTCAGAAACTAGAGTGTTGTCTTCCTGAGGGAAAGTACACTTTTTGGTTGCTTTTTTGGGGGAGGAGGAAGTAGAGGAAATCAGAACAGAACTTGGTTTCTGAGCTTCAGGAAGCCCGTGGTGCCTATCTGTTTGAAAAGTAAACCTGTGCAGAGCCTTTTCAACTTGATCCAGTAGATCATATGTCCTGAAGTAAGCTGCTTCCCTCCTACTCCCAACCAAAGGTAAAGTCCTTCACAGAAACCACAGTAGTGTTAGAGCATGTGGCTGAAATGATGTATCAAGATAGATTAAACAGTACATCTCTGTATTTTTTCCCTCAAAAGTTGTTTCTGTTCATAAAAAATAAACCTAAACTAGACAGCAAGCTTCAAAAAGCTAGACCAGATTTGTCAACAGAGCTCAAAGCAGAGAGAGAAGGAGTTTCGGACAGTTTCCAGTTCCTTGTGGTATTGCAGGCTTTGAAAGAAGCAGCCTGAAAGTTGTCCTTAAACCTGATAACTTAAGCTGCAATTGCACACTAGTTTAACCATTTGTAAGCATGTGCTACAGAGCTGTTTGAAAGACTTCAGCCTTGTGTGCAGAACAGCCATGGGATTTCTTTATACCATTCACATGTTGAATTTACTTGAACTCTGTGAAACACTGTGCATTTGATTCCAATTCAAGTATGGTTGGACCTGTTGTACCACTGCAGATTCAAAAGGTAGTGAACAAGAAGTTGCGGGAGAGATTCTGTCACAGGCAGAAGGAGGTCTCAGAGGAGAATCACAATCATCACAATGAACGCATGTTGTTTCACGGTAAGAAGTAGTGTCCTTTTGTATGTATTGGAATTTAACAAAAGACCCTAAACCCTACAAGGACCTACAGGCAATGTTAGTGTTGCAAACCATCCTGTGCGAGTAATTGTATTTCTACACCTGAAATGCAGGGGGTGCACTGGGGATGTGGGAGTCTGTACAGTTAGTCTGTATGGTTTCTGCAATTCAAAAAGCTACACTAGATAAAGTACTTTTTGTTGTCATTATTTCAAGAAAAAGGAAGGTTTTGTGTTAAGCCATATCATAATCATTTCTAGTAAAGCTGCTGGGAGGATGCTATATTGCTGTGAGAAAGACATGGTATCTCCTGAATGAGGAGAGCAGCACACAGTAGAAGTGTGTTACCCTGGCACTGATTCAGGCTAGCATCAGGGAAAGGCATCAAAACCAACCATGAGTTTCAGCCAGGTTTCTTTAGAAATACCTACAAATGACAGTTGCCTGAAGGTCCTTCTGCCCTACATTCTTCTGTGATTCTGTATAAGAAATTGGTTTTGGGTACAGCTGTCCTGACACCTTGCCCCATCTTAACCAGTATTGACTGCTAAAGAAGGTGTGCATTGACAAGATAAAATGCACTGAAATGTGAGTAGGGGGAAAGCCTCTTAATGAGATTCGTGAAATGAGTAAGAAATGAGTCACACGTGGGATTTTGGTATATAATGATAAATCCCACACATCACCGCATCCTGCTGGGTATCGCCCCCTTGCAGCTGACTGAGCATGCTTTCTGGTATTTAATGGTCTATTTGAGGCAGATAAACTCCTCTTGACATAGAGTCCTGTGTTACTATAGAACTTAACAAGTATGTATCTTTTTGTGTCATTCTGTTCTAGGATCTCCTTTTATTAATGCTATCATTCACAAAGGATTTGATGAAAGGCATGCATACATTGGAGGAATGTTTGGAGCTGGAATTTACTTTGCTGAGAACTCCTCAAAAAGCAACCAATATGTGTATGGAATAGGGGGAGGAACAGGCTGTCCCACACACAAAGACAGGTCCTGTTATATCTGCCACAGGTATGAGTCCAGCAGAGTTCCCCATATATAATTCCGGCTGTCCTGGTTTTTATGATCCTGGCACAGGATTACTTGTAGGGAAAGAATGGCCTCTTGAGCTTGCTCATGGCAGGAAAATGCAGTTGTCCATTTGTCAAGGCTGAACAAAAAAGGATATAAATGCAGTGAGTCCCACAGGAAGGTCAAAAATTACATCTAAGCATGCAGTGAGTATAAATCAAAGTGAGCTGTGGTCAGAAAAGAGGCTTAAAACAGCAAGTTTGAAAATGAGGAGTCAGGGGAAATAGCAATTAAACTCCAGGCACTCTCAGAACAAAACTGCAGTACAAAGTGGTGGTCAGCAGTACAGTGTTGTGCTATGGATCAGATAATTTTGGAGGCAGGGATGGGAACTTAATCACAGCTTTGTTTTGTACTGGAGTAGATCAATGTGTTTCTTGCACTTTGACACCTGTCCATACCCCGCTGATAGGAACACAGAGAGTTTCATCTTCTTTCAACAGCTTTATATAAAGTGAACTAGAACAGGCCTCCATGTGAGGGCTAAACAAAGTGTGTGTTTTCCCTTCTGTGTGTCAGGAAAGATGATTTTGTGGCAGGTTTTATACAGGCTTAGAACTAGTTTCTAAAAGTGTTTCTCTAAAATGCCATGAGAAATTAATTGTAAGAAAATAAACTCAAAAGACAAACTGTTCTGCAAGCATACACTCCTAGTAAGATATTTGAAAATGATGCTTTCTTTTTTCCTTTTAGACAAATGCTCTTCTGTAGAGTGACCCTTGGAAAATCCTTCCTTCAGTTCAGCACAATGAAGATGGCTCATGCCCCTCCAGGGCACCATTCTGTTATCGGCAGGCCAAGCGTGAATGGACTTGCATACGCTGAATACGTTATCTATAGAGGAGAACAGGTATGTAGGAGGGACTGGGCTCATGGAAGGACGGAGCTTGGACCTGGAGAGGAGATATGAGTGGTTTCCAGACCAAGTGTGCTGTGATAACCTGGTTGATTAGGTTTGGGGTTTTTTTAATATTTAAATGTAGAAATGAACAGTGAATTGTATCTAGCCAGCAAATACTACTCCTATCCACTGAGCTGCTCTGATTTATACCATGCAGAATTGCCTAATTTTCCTTGTGGAGCACTGCTAGAGCCTATTAAGAATGGTAGTTTCTCTCAGTAAGCTCTCTTTCTCCCATTTCATTTCACTGGCATTACGGCTCTATCAGTCACATACGTTTCTGGAGCTCTTGTATATCTTGAGGATTCTGGGCTTTTTACCTGTAGATTCCCAGCAGTGACAGAGGCTGCCCTTACATGGTAGATGGAGTAGCACACCAATCTTCAGAGCTTCAGTACTGGATTTTTTAAATCTGAGTAATTCAGCTAGACCCTGACTCTAGAAAAGCGGTGGCTCCAAGACTACTGGCTGAAGCTGAATAGCCACAAGTCTGTGGGCCCTGATGACATGCATCCCAGGGTCCTGAGGGAGCCAGCAATGTACACTGGCATCCCAGAAAACAAAGCACATCCCAGACTGCATCAGAAGAGGAATGGCCAGCAGGTCGAGGTAGTTGATTCTCCCCCTATACTCTGCCTTCATGAAGCCCCACCTGGAGTGCTGCATCCAGCTGCTGTACTGGGTCCTCAGCACAGGAAGTTAGAGTGGGTCCAGAGGAGGGCCACAAAGATGATCAGAGAGATGGAACACCTCCCCTATGAGGAAAGGCTGAGAGAACCGGGATTGTTCAGCCTGAAGAAGGCTGCAGGGGGACCTTATAGGAGCCTTCCAGTACCTAAAGAAGGGCTATAAAAAAACAAGGGAGAATAACTTTTTACACAGGCACATAGTGATAGGACATGGGGGGAACTGTTTTAAACTGAAAGAGGAGAAATTTAGATGAGATGTTAGGAAGAAATTCTTTACTCAGAGAGTAGGGAGGCCCTAGAACAGGTTGCCCAGAGAAGCTGTGGATGCTCCATTCCTGAAAGTGTACAAGGCCAGGCTGGATGGGGCTCTGAACAACCTGGTCTAGTGGAAGGTGTTCCTGCCCATGGCAGGGTGGTTGGAAATAGGTTATCTTTAGAGATCCCTTCTATCAAAACCATTCTGTGATTCTGTGATAATACTATATAATAAGTTCAGGTTCAAAGGAACCTTGGAGAGGTCTTACTGGCAAGCCTCTTGTTCACATTGAATCCAGGCCAGATTGTTGAGGACTTTCTTTCTTTGACCAGGAAGGCCTTGGAGGCCTCTGCAAATGATGTTTTACAGCCTCCTAGAGCAGCTTGTTTCTTTGATTACTTATTCTCAAAGTTAAATAATATGTTCTTTTGTTTTAATTAATCTCATTGTCCTGCTGTGCATCTCAGAAAAGTCTGTCTGTTTTCTCAGTAGCCTTCCATACATAATGGAAGGTTGCTCTGAGGTCCTGCAAAGCCTTCTCTTTTCTGAACTGAACAACCCCATCTCCCTCAGCCTCTTCTTGTGTATCCTGTGCTCTCTCCCCATGACTGTCTTATTGGTCCTTTGCTGAACTTGTCTCCAGCTTGTTGGCATCTTTCTTGTATTGGAGGCCCAAAAGTTGTATGCAGTTTTCTAGATGTGGCAAAGTGAGTGCTGAATAAACAGCAGTCACTGCTGCTTTGCTGCTGATGTATCACAAAAAGCTGGTAGCCTTTATTGCTGCCAGGACATGTTATTGATTCTGCTTTAGATTGCTGTCACCCAAGCACCCCCAACACCTTTTCAGCAGTGTTACAAGGACTTCATCCCAGGTGCACTTGCCCTTGCTGGATTTCATGAGGCTTCTGTAGGCCCAGTCTCCTCTCATCTTTCTAGGTTCCTCTGAATGTGGCTCTGCCCTCCAGCAACTTTAGCTTTGTTCTGTGACTGAAGCACCCACCAGCTGTCTTCAGAAAATACTGCACAGATGACTGACTGGGTTACGTGCTTTGGGTGGGCCAACTGTTTTACTGCCAGTAAAGGCATTTGCAGGTCACATGGCAAGTTAGTGAGCCTATTGGGGTCAGACTGTCTGAGATTTTTGAGTACCTCACAGGCACTGACTGATCTGTAGGATTAGCTAACAAAGAGAATAACTCTGAATTCCTGTTATACACACAATTTCTGACGGTGTCTGCATGGAAAATACATCTTTCTTTCTATTAGTATATTAACCAAGATATTAACTACATCAAGCAGTTCCCACTTATTTCTGGCTAAGTTTGAAGTCTGCTTTTTCTTCTGTACATTGTGAATGTGCAGCTGATTCTTGCACTGGCCTTCCTGGACACTGCAAAAACTGGGAACTTGCTAAGCATACTCTTGCAATAAAGCACTGGTTTTCTTTCTTGTTTTACTTTCAGGCATACCCAGAATATCTCATTACATACCAGATTGTGAAACCAGAAGCTCCTTCACAGACAGCAACAGCAGCAGAGCAAAAGACCTAGTATCTTCAGAGCAGTGAAGAAGGATGTGGCTTCAATCTTGGACTGGATGGATACATGTTTCAGAAGATCAGTATCATAAAATTCTTAACAAGTTGGAAATAAGCTGTATGTCTTTTATAAAGCATTGCTGTCTTGAATATGATATGAGTAACTCTTGCATACTCAATTGCTACTGTTCCTCTTGAGGAAAGTTTACAAGGGACTGCCTTTTAATAACATATCTCAGGCTCTTAGTCTCTGCAGTTACCATGTGTAAAATAATATTGTTTTGATCTAGACCTTGGGAACATTATTGTGCAAATGGAAATCTTTATCAGTGCCATCTCACATGCTAGAATTTCAGACACTACTATTCTAGTTACTTTTTTTGCAGATAACTTGCATTAAACCCATCATTTTTTGTCAGCATACACCATTCATTTTCTGTTTTCAAGAGATCCTATTTATTCTCCTTTTTTATTCTGAAGTTGAGCCAGAAGCTTCTTGAAGATATTTTGCACAAAGTCGTGTTGACTAAAATCATTAACAATGCAATATAGATTTCATCTGAGGAGGGGCTAGGTCAAATTCTTCAATACAGGGGTTTTTTTCACACCTCTGAGCAAACAATAATATGAGTGAGTGTAACAAATCATGATAGTTCACTGTTTTCTGGGGGAAGCCCAGGGAAGTGTTTGCAAGGGTAAAACCAGTTCTTGTGCTTGGAAGAAATTCATAGAACAGATCTGTGCCCTCTGCTGGCATCCCTAAAAGAACATTTTATAAGGCTTCTTTAAGTACATGCACCTTGTGAAATGTTCTCCAGTTGCAGCAGCGATAGCAGGTGAAAAGTCAGAAGACTTCATACAGAAGGGCATATCTAGTTCTTGTCCCTCTATAATATTAGACCCAGTAAATGGGTTTTAGGCTGGTGAGAGTGTATTATAGCAGTTTCATGTCACATCTTTGTGTGTGACATCACAGTTGAAGAGCTTAAGGGATTTACAAAAGTAATAATTTTTTAAAATACCCACTTTACATTTTGATGAGAGCAAAATTTTAAAATATCAATTGGCAAGGATTTGTTTGCAGGTATACCAGAGAACAAAGCTAGGATTTATTCACCTAATTCCTTTCTTTCCAAGTTCCCAGGTTCATTTTATGGGGTAGGAAAAAAGTTATTCTTAAGCATTGCATAGCACAGCATCAAACAGTTTCAAAAGTCCCCCTCATGGAGGGCATGCATTTAACAAAAGTAGAAAACAATTTCTTTTTTGTGGTGTTTTACAGTTTTCAGAGAAGGTTGAAAATTGAGACCTCTTAACTTTTTTCTAAACAACCAATACCAGGAGATGTGCTTCGGTGTTGACCATGTAACAGCTGGAGGAAAAAGTGTTCCTTTGAACACAACACGCTGTATATTTCCTTATCAACCAGCACTATTTAGTATCTCATGATCTAGTTCATGCATTCAAGTTTTATCCCCCTTAAAGCAACAAAATGACAGAATAGCATGCTTTTAATTGATAAAAATATGTGCTACTCACAAGTGAGATTTCGCTGACACATTTGGATAAAACAAAGTTGAGGAGCTTTTCACTTTCAGCATTAAGACAACATTTTTATTTTTAATATTAAGGCATTAATGCTGAAGCAAGTTATCCTCACAAGGAATTTCACCCACTGTAAAATCAGTCATTTGATGCAATATGGTTACCTGAACATCATCTGTAATATTTCTAAAGAAAACCTTAGAAATAGCAATACTCCAACAGATCTTGAACTTTGAGTTTTATTTTTCTTGAGCTGACAGTGGATACATGGTTCTCACTTCATTTTGTGACCTGATTAAATATGTAGCTTTGAAGTCCCAGCCAGGCTCTAGCCTAGTTGTCCTTTTAAACAAATCTCATTGATAAAATTGGGTGCTTGTATTTTGGCTACTTGTTTCATAGTGTTAGGATTGCAAAGATCACCACTAGGCTTTGAAGCTTTGTATTCACCATTTAAATTTGAGGTTTGTTTTTAATTTAGTTAATAATGGAATGAGGGGACGTGCCTATCTAGGCAACCTACACTTGGGTTTCAGATAGCAGCCAGAGCAAGTATTGCTCAGTGTCCCCAGTTAGACATAGTTTTAAATGGTGAAACAGCTGTGCTGCTTAGGTGAGCAAAATGGGTCATCTGGGTGTGGAAGTTAAAAGCTTTACATCTTTCAAAAACAAGAACAAATCTGAAAAGAAAAGCCCCACCAAGCCCGCACCGGATGCTGTTCTTCCTTGTTGTTTCCTGTGTGCTGATTGAACTAATGGCTAGTCTGGATTTCTTCTGCAGCCTTGAATTTCTAGAAGATAAAAATAGCCTAGAGAAGAGGAGTCTAAGGGGAGGCCTTATTAGTGTCTTCAGCATCCTCATGAGGGGAAGCAGAGGGGCAGGTACTGATCCCTTCACTTTGGTGACCAGTGACAGGACTCGTGGGAAACAGCCTGAAGCTGAGTTGGGGAGAGGTTTGGGTTGGATATCAGGAAAAGGTTTTTCACCCAGAGGGTGGTTGGGCACTGGGACAGGCTCCCCGGGGAAGTGGTCACAGTACCAAGCCTGGCAGAGTTCAAGAAGCATTTGGACAATGCTCTCAGGCACATGGTGTGACTCGTAGGGTGGCTTGCACAGGGCCTGGAGGTGGACTCGATGGTCCTGATGGGTCCCTTCCAACTGAGCATATTCTGTGATTCTACTTTCCAGTATCTTTGAACTGCCAGTGTTAACGTATCTGATGTTCTGTGCAGAGTAAAGGTGCTGTGTGAGGAAATCATTTTGCTGTGGTTTTTGTCTTGTAATGATGTGATCTCGTATCTGTTTGTGGCCAGACAGAGGAATACCCAGGCCTGATGATGCATCTGTGTGTTGTAGAAACCTGTGCAGGAGTAGCATATATTGTTGTAGCTCCTCTTACAGTTTAAAATGAAGTGAGGATCTGCCCATCAATATCAAAGTTATCCATGAAAAACCTGGTCATGATTTTGGTGGTAGAGCTGCATTTGGCAGGTTGTAAACGGTACAGATGCTGCTGCTTTAACTGGGGGAGCTAACTTCAATGGGACCCTAAAAATGCTGTGCCCCCATAACCAGGCAGCTGCTGCCTCCTGAGAAATGAGGGTTTTCACCTTCTGAGAAGGGCAGTCCCCTGATAATGAGATGCTCATTTGCAGCATTGGGTCACCAGTGGAGGTTGTAAGAACACTGGGCTAAGCCATCTCATAGGCTTGGGAGCCTGGGCACCTCTCACTGACTCTGGAAAGAGCTATTCCCATTGGGACAGAACACACCGTTGGCTGGGGAAAGGGACAGTTTGTCTCTCAGGCCTGTTGATTTTTGTCTGTGTCCCTTTGAGGCAGCATTTTGAAACTTCTGTGCAGTTTGACAGGACTTAAATAGGCAAAAACGAAACAAACTGCACCACATAACAAATAAGGGAGAGTTTTGCTCTCCATTGCTGAAACTGTTTCTGTGAGACTGATGAATTAGATACCTGGTGCAGAGTGACATTGTAATCTGAATGCTGTCAAAACTTCTGTTAGGATTAAGAGCAGAGAGTACAGCACCTTAATAAGTTATATTTTATTTTCTCATGCTTATTTTTACCTACCAATCTTGTTTGATCCCAGCTCCAAAGAGACTGTTACAAACCCCTTGTACTAGTTCCACCGTGCTGCAATCACTATTGGTCTGTAGTCCAAGGAATGAGCAATGGTTTTCTAACTTTTGTTTTGAATGTTTGCATGTGATGCAATTGCGTTATGTAGCAGGAATTTATTTTGCCTGCAAACTTACACTTGACTTGCCGATAACATAAGTATCCCCAAAAAAATTCTACACTGAAGCAAAAAGAAAGCTCCCCAAAATACCCTGCACTGCTGGCTCTGATGGGCAGCAAGCACAGAAAATGCATGTTGTATGTGGGACAGAGTAGCTTCTGGAGGACACTTCCTTGGCTCTGGAAACCAGCTGCTCCTGCTGTTTGTGGTAGGTTACAGGAGGTGCCTGCCCCCTGTGCAGTGCTGAGGGGCGTTGACATGATGTGCCACTGCATGGCCAGTGGGAACTACTTAAGATGGTGGCAAATCTCAAAAAACCTCCTGCATCTCTGCAGTGACATCAGAGTTCCTGCACAGTTCCTGCACAGCCTAGAATTTCCATATGGGACTGTTAACAGAAATTGCCCAGAACAGGCTTTTTCAAGATGGGTAAACGGAAGGGTCAAGCCCCAAAACAGATTAGTTTGAACATTGCTATCATTCTCAGAAGCTGAATGTCAGGACATGTGTGAATTTATTCTCAGTGGGTTATCTCTGTTTCCATGCTGCTTTGCCACAGAAAATCTAGCTCAGAAATCTAAAAGGAGATGCATCTCATGCATGCTTTAGTCATGTTGAGTATTTTTGCAGCGTTTTAAGCTATGCTGTAGCCTGGATAGGGAAGACATGGGAAAGCACAGATTCAGTTCTTGCCTCTGGTAGCAATTGGCTTGTGAACCTCCACAGACCTGAATCGTTGTGCAGAGGTGGTGGCTTGGCAGAGTCCCACAGAACGCTCTCCTGGTCTCTTAGAGAGCATCACATGTGCACAGAGCTGGAGTGGCAGCGTTCTCACCTACCTGAGCACACAGTAGAAGTGAAACCCAGAGGATCAGGGAACCAGGTGTGTGTGTGTTAAAATCTCTGAAGCAAGGTGAGTGAGCCCATGGCTCGATAGGGGACGTGAGATGCAGATGCCCTTCCCATTACACTAACACAGACACCTGTCAGGTTGTATTATGACTGGTTTTGATGTATTGGTCTTGCTGAACCTGCTGGTGGCAAGTTTTAGTGTTGGTCCCCTTAATTACTAATGTAGAGTATTAGACCCTCTGTATTACAAGGTAATGTTGACACTTTCCTAACATCTGCAGCTGTTTCAGCTTTGGAAATTAAAGTGGGGATTTTCTGTGCTCCAGTCCCATGAGTTTGTGCATCATCATTCCTAATTGCTTTCTCTCTGGCAGCCCAAATGGCAATGTACCTGAGGGATTTAATTTCTAGACCTTTTTTTGTATAACTTGTTTTCATAACTAGCCCTCTACGTGTCCTCTCTTGGTTGCCAATTACCCGGAGCTGGGATATCATTTATTTATTTCCTCCTTTACCTTCTCTCTCAAAGTTGAAGACGATGGGCAGGTTCTCAGCCTACCTACATGGTGGACTTTAGGTAACATCTCTGTAACAACCAAGTTTGATCTATAAATGTGCTTGGCTAAATGTCTGATCTGCAATACTTGTAATAGTTTAAAATTCAATAAATACATTTTTAACAGTTGCTCTGTGAAAGTGGAGTGTGTACACAACCTGCTCTTCTGTTTTGGTCTTAGGACAAACCTGCTCCAGCCACAACTGTTGAAAACAGGTTTTTTATTTTCTTCAAACAATGTTTTCTCCCTCCCTCAGGCAATAAATAAAAAGTTAATTTCTAGAAAAAAAAAAAAAAAAAAGAACAAAACCATACATATGTACATCAGCCACAGAGGCATCTTCTGTGTTGAACTGGACTGGAGGGAAGGACAGAGGTAGGGTGGGAAATAAGGCTCCAGGTGGGTTGAAGATGAGGCATTTTCTAGTCTTGGACCAAAAGCTGCAGAAATGTTGTACAGGTGAGCAAGACTCAGCTCGGGTGGAAAAGGGCTGGTCATGAGGTGGAGGAAAGCTTGAAAACACTGGATGGATGACATCTCTGGGCCAGCCTGTCCTCCACCTGGCAGCTACTCTCTTCCATTACAGCCTACTCCTGTTCCATCCTGCTCCTTTGGGAAGAAGAGCAGCAGTGGCATGCATGGAGAGGAAACTGAACCAGAGTAATCAAAAGCAGCCCAGACTGCTGCCCCCACCCCTTTTTCTAATCTTAAAGCCACAGGAGATTGGCCCCTAGGCTTTGCAGAAATCAGTAATCCACAGAGGCAAGAAAGAGGCATTTCAGACTACATTTCCCCTACCCAATCGCTTCCCAACCACAGCAGTTGGTCTCCTGCCCTGGAATGGGCTCAGCTGGTGACTTGGCAGGTGCCTGCCAGCTCCTGCCTCACCCCCCCAGCCACTGGCAGGGCTGAGTGCAGGTGGCCCCGTGCCACCACACTCCTGCTTGCCCCACGGCCCTGCCTGCAGCTTTGCTTGTCACCCAGTCTGCCTGGCTCGGGTGAGCAGCACCCACCACACACACCCCCAAGTCTCCTTGTGCAAGGGGGAAGACTGCTGCACCATAGAGAGGGTACACTCCCTTTTCATCCTAGGTGAGCTAGTGGCAGAAACATGGGGAGAAGGGGAGGTGTATCTCTTTTTAAAAAACAAGATGGAAACAGATGAAGACCAGGCACTTGAGGAAACCCAGTATCCTATGTTTTTTTCCTCCCCCAAAAAGCCTGGACAATGTCAGGGTTTGTGGCTTTTACAACTTTCGTGCTTTCAAAAAACATAACAATAAAAAGCAAACAAACCAAGATGAGGTAAGAAATTTCTCTACGAAAAAGACGTTGAGTCCAGGGTGACTGGCAGTGTCCGGCACTATTGCTTAACATCACAGGGCCCCGTGCCCACGTGCCCCCTCCACGCCTGGGCACTACCTGCCTGGCTGGCCTCAGCCCCCCAGCTAACAGCTGGGCGACGTGGTGATGGGGCTGTGCAGGTACGGGAGGCTGCTGGGGGTGGCATGGACACCGACAGAGACTGGGAAGCTGAAGACAAACTGAGAGGTGGGGGTGGAGGTGGCCTTGCCCCGCTCCCGCAGCGTCCCCGAGGGGCTGACAGCTTCCACTGCGTACGAGGTGGCCAACACCTGCGACTCAAACTGCAGCAGCTGCCCCATGAAGCTGAAGTTAGGGGAGATGATGCTCCGGCGCTGCTTGACAAACTCAAAGGCCTCCTCTAGCTTGACACGCTTCTTCATCATCAGGTAAGCCAAGCAGATGGTGGCTGAGCGGGAGATACCAGCCTGGCAGTGGACCAGCACCCGGCCACAACACTCCTTCACTGAGTCTGGAGGGCAACAAAGAAGAGATGTGAGACTGACACCCTTCCAAAGCAGCCCAACGCCTCACCAAACTTGCAGGTGGGGTGGCCAGCCCCCCTCCTGCCAGTGCAAAAATGGCCTGGAGCCCAGTCCCCTCTGAGCCAAAGGCTCCAGGTCTTTGAGGCAGGAACCTCCCACCCGATAAACACACATGAATACAACTCCTCTGCACAGCCACTCACCAATGTACTCAATTGCCTCCATGAACCAGGAGCTGATGTCAGCCTTGTGGTTATCCTCCACAGGGATACACTTGTACTGGTAGTGCCCCTCAAAGTGGTTGGGACAGTCTGAGGAGACGTTCAGCAGGGCTGTGATGCCCAGTGCATCAAGCATGTCCCGCCGGGCGGCATGGTAGGCGCTGCCAAGGTACAGGAAGGGAAGGATTTCCACAGGCCCACCCTGTTAACAGAGAAAAACAACAGACATGGGGGTGACCAGGGGACAGCTGCAGGCAAGATACACATTCAGATAGCATGGAGACCCTGAGCTGTGCAAGGAACCCAGGACCTGATCCAGGGCCTTCAAAAGAGGGAGCAGAGGCTGCCTTCCTGAGCTGTTTAATCTTTCAGACCTCCCCTTCTTCATCCTGTTCAGAAACAGGCAGGTGTGGTCTAAAAGGATTTGGGCTTGTCCGCTCCCCAGGGCTTGCAAACACCCTGGCATCAGGAGGACCACCACTGCTCTCCCAGGAGGGGAAAGGAAGCAGGGCTCTGGCTCTGCAGGCTCCAGCTGACAGAACAGAGAGACTCCAGCACGACCAAGTTGCAATGCTGGAAGGAGCAGTCAAAATAGCTAAGCACTGGGCTTGTAGACATACCTGGTCATGAAAGGGGGTCCCACAGGAGCTGCAGCCCAAATCCAAGGGCTCAGCGCTGGTGGGGGGTGACACATTGCTCAGGGACTTGGTTTTTGCACAGAACTCGGGGTACTCTGAGGAGAAGCGCTCGTAGCCCCCTGAAAGAAGAGAGGGGCAAAGTGTTATGCCAGGCTACATTCACAGTACTGCAACACAGCACAGCCGGAGCTGACGCTTCTCACCATGCCCTTGACCACTAGATGATGCTACAGCGATGGAGAGTGGTCTCCCGCCTCGGGATGAGCAACCAGGCTCCTGGCAGCAAGGGGGAAATCCTTGAGGCTCCACCGCTTCCTTGGAGCAAAAGCAACCAAGAGCTCTGCAATGATCTTGGCTACCCAAAGTCTCTGGCACCGCTGGCCAAAACCACTGACCGAGGCCAAGGTTGCCCTCTGAGATGATGACAGAGGATTTGTTACCAGTATCCTCCGACTTAAATGGGAAAACTGCTCCCAGGCCAAAGACAGCTCAGTTCCCAGCTTCCCTGGACAAGTCATTCTGTCACAAAGCACAGGCAGGTCTCCCACTCTCCCACCTTGACCCTCCAGCACAGACCTCCAAAACAATAAACCAGGGAATCCTTGGCACTGGCCCAGGTACAGTGAAGTTAATGCCCTCCAGAGGGAGGTGTCTGCTGCCTCTCAAGGACATGGGAGCAAGTTGAACATAGAGCACCTTGTTCCTTTGACCTGCTGCCAGGGGGATAAGCAAAGGTGACCTCAGAACTTCCCAACGGCAGGCAAAACAAGAGCAAACCCCACTGAGTTCCCAGGACAGTGAAACTGCAGTGTTGGCTACAAATAAAGGCTTCTGGTGAGATTTGCTTCTCTCATTCAAATTAATTCAACAGCCCTGACATCCTTGTAGAGTCTGACCTTGACCCTTAAAAATCAATGAAAATCAGGTATTTTACTATCACCACAGGACTCTAGCTAGACCAAGCCCTGGCTCCCAGGATGGTTCCTGAAGACTCAACCCAGCCTGCAGATTCTGGCTTACCAGAGCACATAGAGCAGGACATGTATATCTTATCCAGCCTTAGCTCTGAGAGTGCCCTGAACAAGGCTTGATATTCAAAAGACCAATGGATGGAAGCATCTCAAGCAAAGCAGCTCAGGAATCCCTACGTGGCTAGAGACCAATACTGCCAGCATCCCAGTGTCCTTTGTGCTTTCCTCCCCCTGCCCAAGGAAGGGCTCTGGTACCTTGAAGCAGAACCGTGCATGTGCATAACTGCATTGCATTGTCCCTCCCACGCAGGCAGGACAGTTTGCAGAGACTGCGTTGCCATGGCCTGACATCTCTTTACAGTCCCCCTGCCTCAATTTGACAGAGCATCCAAACCCAAGCAACCCTGTTAGACAGCTTCAAGAGATCTGGTCCTAAAATCCCTGTATCTCCTGAGAGGGAAAAGCTGCCCAAGGTGATGGGCAGAAACGCACTTCCTCCTTGGAAAGAAAAAGATACCCTTTCAAATAGCCAAAGATGTTTCTCTTCAATGTATCTCATCAGACCTAATGCCCGTTCAGCCAGCACCGCCCCCAGCAGCTCCGAGCAGCTCCTGGCTGCCCAACACAGCAACCCTGCTGCACCACTGCCTGCCACCAAGCAACACCCACCCAGGGTGTTCCACAGGGAACCCGGAGCATTCTGATCCACACAAAACACAGCTGGGTCTCTATCGTGACCCGCACCCAACAAAGCTGCATTTGGGCACGCAGAGCTCTGAGTTAAGTGTAGCTCTTGTGAAATCCGAGCAAGATCAATCATTTTAGTAGCTCTGTGGCGAGCAAGAAAGAAGTCTATAGTGTCGAGACTGAGCCTCTAGGAGCCCATTCCTTAAAAGTAAAGGACTGGAAACCCCAACCAACCTCCCCTGAAAACCACAAAGGCACCAGAAGCTCTCGGCTGACAAAGGCCACCCTTGAAGCCCAGCAGTGTTTTCTGCCACATGCACGGCCCCCAGCACCTCGCTGGCTCATGGTGAAGGACTGGAAAGCCTGTTCCCAAGCGAGCCCTTGCTGTGCAGGCACTCCCACAGCAGCACATCGTATCACATCCTTGGAACAGCTCCCGCTGGTTTTACTGTATCTAGTACAACACAAGTGCTAGCTCCTCCATCTATCAAGCCTCTTAATGGATTTGCTACTCCGCATACACATCCCCACCCCTGCTGTAAGTAAACCAAGGAATAAATTGACTCTCAGGTTGTAAAACAAAACCGAAAAAGCCCCACGGAGCTCATTCAGGAACCCCGGCTGAGCATCCCCCTCCCCTAAATCATCTCACGGCGATTCTCAAGACCGGCAGCCCCGGTTGCGCACCGCTCCTCATTAATGCACGGCAGAGGGGGAAGTCCCGGTCCCTGCTGGAGCGGCACAGGCAGCACAGGGGCATCCCCGGCTTTTCTGCCCATTGCAAAGAGGCAGCGGCGTCACAGCCCCTACTGGGTCTTGCACCAACACATTCTCTGCCCCGGGGGGCTGGGGATGAGCTCGAACAAAGAGCGGGGTGATTCTCTCTCCCCACTTCATCTGGGTTTGCACCCTACCCCCCGGAGCCTCTGCCCGGGGCCGGTTCCAGGCAGGCAGAGACACGGGGCCTGTCCAATTCCCGGCTCGGACCGCGTTCCTCCCGGGCATTCCGGTGGGATGGCCACGCTGCCGGCTGTCCCGGGACCCCCCACCGCCGGGACCCCCCACCCCGGCGGGACCCCCCCCGGCCCTCCCACGGGCTCCCACCTTCGGGCAGGGGCGGGACCCCCAAGCCCCGTCCCCGTGCGGCGGGGGCT